>CM025149.1:20921293-20933366 GCA_013467495.1 Gossypium gossypioides | reverse complement strand
GGGCCTAAGCCCATTTCAGTAACAGTTTCAGTTTCAGTTAGGGCCTTAGCCCATTACAATACAGAAGCAATCATGCTTTTGGGCCTTGGCCCATTACACAATCAATACTCAGTACAGTAACAGTTATGCAGTATCAAATCCTACCCAGCCAGCCTCTACACTCCAACTCCGTCCAACCCTAAACTCCATGTGGGGATATAATCAACCCACTCATCCCTACACTCCAAAAAGTACCAGATGCGGTACTAGACAGTAGTTTGCAGCTGAAGTGACAGTAATTTAGGCTCGAGGCCTTTTAGTACACTTCCTCCGAACAATATAACCCCACCCCAATGCAATGCAATATACATATATGACATGCTAAAACATAATAATGTGCATAAAATCAGGGCATACAGTATCAAACCAGTGGGACATCATCATGCTTAATAACATGCATGATTGTATCAGTCATACAATCATTTGAGTCAATTAGGGGTCTAGTTAAGGTCACTGACCCTACAATAGGTCCACAGCCGACTCGGGCGACCCGTGCAACCTTAGCAGTCAAATAGTGAAAATGGGTCCACAGCCCATGTTGCATGCCTATATGGGCCCATACGCTTGTGTGGCCTACATGGCCCAAAATGGCTTTGGCAATGTAGATCTCAGGGCCTGGCCCAATATTCCCACACGTCGTGTGGTTCACCTGTGTGGCCCAGACGGCCCGGCCCATGAATCGCACATGGCCAGCCTCATCGATCACACGCCTATGTTCGATCACACGGCCTACCACACGGGCGGCTGTACGCCCGTATGGCGTCGACAATCACATTTTTTAACTTTTCGCCGATTTCTATTTTCAGAGTTGTGTTTACACACCTAGTTACGAAAGATGTGCACACAGTCCTCAAGCACTCAAAACATATGTTCAACCACAACCACTCGATTAATCGCATAACAATAGTATTTATTTAACTCAAAACAAAGTAAACCTTTTCTGAGCGACAAGCTAATACCTTCTATCAATGAATCAAAACTCCCCAACACTAAGGCTTCGACAGGAGATTACGCGCCTTTTAGTCCTCCCCTAATAGGTAGAAACGAAACATATCAGAGAAGAGTTACTAAAAGGAAATTAACCTTTTAACCAAAAAGTTACCGAATGAATGAACTAAGTTGCACAACAGAGAAAAACGGTACGCACACTGGAGCAAAAGAGGAGAAATAAGGGAAAACCCAAGAATAATTCGGCAGTAACAATGGAGGATTTCGGCTGGAAGCAAACAAAAAGAGAAACAACAAAAGAATGAAGAGAGGAAACACTAGAAGAAGTTTCGGTAGAGAGGGGAAAGGACTAGCCGTCAGAAAACTTGAGGAATTAGGGAGAGGGTGCCGAAATTGTGGAAAAAATGAATAGAGGTAACAATCAGATTTTTGATAAACTCCCTCTAATCCCTTAACTTTCTCTCATATCCCTAACTTCTCTCCTAAAAATCGCCCAACACACTCCTATTAACCCTCAAATTCACCCCAAACCATCCACCCTAATCTCCTCAACAACCGAATTCAAATCCCACTCCAACTCTACAGAATTTCGGTCAAACTACAACACCCACACGACACAAGTAGTAAAAATAAATCCCATGGTTGCGCAAGTACTCAAACTCCAAGCCTCTTGCTCATTTGCCCTCCACTTAACCACCAGACCAACAGGCCTATTTTGGCATATTTTTACCAACTTTTAACTATAAGCCTACTGAAAAAAAGCAAGGCTTTATTTAATTAAAACAAAGATTTAGCTCAAGACAAGGCTTGAACCCAAGACCTCTCACACACACCTAGAGAACTTAACCACTGAAACAGACAAATATTTGTGTCACAAAAACACAGTTATAAATATAAGAAAATTTTGGGGCATTACAGAACCCGTCTGCCAAACTCCAATCATTGTCAGTAGAGCTCGATGTGGTTAAACCACCATATTACATAATGCAGTTATACTACTGATTAACATAAAATGTGATGTAATCGTTATTCTCCTCATTACTCTTAGTGCAATAATCTGACAACATATATGTGAACTTAATATGCCACCATTACTCCACGGAACTCCTCTGTAAACCATAATATCCCACCCTATGCTCATGCAATATGTCATACAAATTCCAACCAAAACGAATTTCCATTACATTATCATTTCAATAGCATGCTCAACATGCCTTCATATTATCATTCACTCTCATTCAATAAAAGCACTTGTCAAACAATCAATTTCACCATTAATACGGTGTCGTTCAAACATGCCTTAATTTCTATATCATCTCATAAACATCGGTCTCAGTACATGTATAGCAAACTTTCATTCTGTACATTTCATAGCATTTCACCCGATCATATGTTTCATGCATTCAAACTTTATTTTCATTTTGATTCATGCTATACATACAACCAGCATACAATATATTAATAAACCATTCATACCAGAACCAATCAAACAACCATTCAGTCAATCAAGCAACTTTGCAAACATTTCATTTAGTTAGGGCTTGTAACGTACTTGATTTAGCCACTTTAACATCATTTACTTACCATTTAACTAAGCTTGACCAGCAAGCTTAATTGACATTTATAACATTAAAAATATTATTAAAGCATTCAAGTTATCAAGTTAGGACTCACACCTTATTTTCATACTGCTGCAGCACTATTTGCGAAACACACGATTTCTCCTTAAGACATTAAATATAACCTAAATTAAAAATAAAAATTTATTAAGTTAGGACACTGTCAAAAACACCTTAACACCCCATTACGGTTTTAATCAAATCAGCATTATCATAAAAAATTTCAAATCCAAAAGCGACTAGGCTACTTACACTGTTTTGATGCGAAACGTACACGCGAATGTCTAATGGCTTCAAAGTTGGTTTGGGGCATTTAAGCCAACACCTAACACGATAAATTACTGAAAAATATTTAGACAAATAATCAATAAAGACCTTAACCTAATCAATTAACACCATCCCCAATAATCAAATTGAAATCTCCATATTAACCCACAACTACCACACTTACGCTTCTTGATTCGTCAAATCTGAGTTGGCGAACAATTAAGATTGAATTTCCTAAGTCACACATGATTAAAGGCTGATCAGGAAGGATTTATGAGACCAAAAGATTTTCGAAAATAGTTGGTAAAAATTTATAAAAATAGCAACCCCCTTTTGGTGCTTCTAGGCGCAAAGAACCACCACCAACGGTGGCAATTCGAGATTGTTTTGAGAGCTTTTACAAACACTTTTGAAGGATGGAAAATTACCCTTAAAATCATCAAGAATCACCCCAATTCTAGATCTAGAAAATTGAGTATTTTATTGAAAAATCTGATAAGAAAGCAAAAGAAAAATGACACTTACTCTACCAGAAGAAAGAGGCGGCAATAAAGACCATTTTGGATTGGAATGGAGATCGGGTTTAAGTGTAAAAATTTTTAGATTTAAGGCTGGAAAAATTATGAAAAAATAGAAGCAATGAGAGGAAAAGAATGGTGCAAAAACCTGTCATTAAAGAAGAAAAAATGGGTTGTGCAACTTGATGGTTTGGGCGGCGACACACAAGGGAAAATAAGAGAAAAATTGAAGAGAAAGAAAAGAAAAAGGGGGTGAGGCAGCTAAGGCTAATGAATAATGACTAAAGGGTGAAAAAAATAAAAGTGATATTTATACCTAGGTTTACAAGGTAGGGGCAACACAAAAATAAGGAGAAGGAAAACTTTTAGCAAATGAAGGGATTCAAACTTGAGACCTTAATCAAATTATCTTGCCTTTTTTATTTTTCTTTAACCACTAGGCTATTTATTTATCTCTGAAATAATTTCACAAAACTTTAAGTTGAAATTTGGGATGTTACACAAGTACTTTTGAAGGTAAGGAATACAGAATAGTCTAACATCGGCGGTGCATATTATATGGTGGAGATGGGTTATCAATGCTAATGTCACATCATTCTTCTGTGTCTACCTGACCATTATAGGTTCCTACTATGATGTTTGCCTTCCTACTTTGATTGTAAACCAGGAGAATGAGGAATTGTTGTACTCCCCAAATAAAAGGAAAATAAATGGCCAAAAATAATATTAAAATAAAAGAGAAAAAAGCAACGTTGAAACAGTAAAGAAAGTTCAAATTATAAATAAAATTGATTTCGCTAGAAGGATTATGAACAGACAAACTAATAACAAGTACTTGTTAAGGCAAAGCCTACAAAATAAACCGACATCGACGATGAATATTGTATGGTCGAGATGAGTTATAAATACTAATGTCACATCATTGTTCTGTGTCTACTTGACCATTATAGGTTTCTACTATGATGCCTGCCTTCCTACTTTTCTTGTAAACCTGGAGGAGGAACTGCTATACTTGCAAAAATAAAGGGAAAATAAATGACCAAAAAATATTATTAAAATTAAAAGAGAATAGCAACACCAAAACATTAAAAATGGTTCAAATTAGAAATAAAAATTAAATTTGCTAGAAAGGGGCTAAAAATAAAAATAATATGAATAATAAAAGTGAAAAAAAGAGCAATGTTGAAACACTAAAGAGGGTTCAAATTAGAAATGAAATTGATTTCGCTAAAAAGAGGGGTTTAAACCTTCGACCTTGTGGTTAACAGCCACATGCTCTAACCAACTGAGCTATTCAGCATATTATACCATTTAAAAATTAATTAATAAAGCATATTGATTGTGCCTTGGGGTGCATGTGCCAAGGTTATGAATTAACAAAAATACAATTATAAATATAGCGATGTATGCAAGTGTGATTGGTTAGTTGTAATATTTTTTAGTGTTACAATGGAACACTTCGAGTATTCTAAGGATCAAACCCAAAGGAGTTTAGGTAATAAGGTGATTAACAATGAAGATGCATGCAAACAAGAAGTCTAGCTAGCTACTCACTAAATATTATAGTACAACAATTTATATTCAATGGGTGATTACACTATTTAACTATATAACACTAAAAAGAACTAAATTTCAAAACTGTAAAGAATGCTTAAATTAGAAATAAAATTGATTTCGCTAGAAGGATTGTGAACCGACATGTCAATAACAAGTACTTGTGAAGATAAGCCCTACAGAATGGACTAAATGTAACACCCCAAACCCGGCCTAAACGTTATGGCCGAATCTGGGAATGTTACGAAGAAGGGTTTTGAAATCAATCTTAAGTTGAAATTTCTCGTGTTAATTGTTACTATTGGAGTCTACGTTTTAGGAAAACGCATTATTAAACTCTTTTATAAAACCGTCAATTGTTTGTCTTTTTAAGTAAAGCGTAACATTTGGAGATGAATTTTGAAAGTCGTTGTTTTTGAAATCTGAACTTGTATTTTCAAAAACATTTGTTGCGTAAAACCGTTGTTTGCCAAACGTAGCAGTTTAAAAGTCAAAACACATCCAAAACAAAAATTATAAACAAACAGTCCAGAGAGTCCCAAAATTACAAAACTTTCAGAAAATCCTGATAATTAAAAATTTTACTAGTTAAAAATGATTTCTAGACTAGTGGTCACCGCTGAGCCTCCGTCGCACCGACCCGCCTATGCCTGAGGAATACCTGAACAGAACAGACAAACATATGTGATTTTTTAAAAACTCAGCGTGTAACTTAACAGAGACATTCATGTACACAAACTCAAATTTCTCAATATATCAGAACAGAAGCTGACATAAGTCCTTAACAGAATCAGATCATATCATATCAGAATCGAATTATCAGAACATACAGATATGTAAAATCCTACCCCCATCCTCTACACACCATCTCCGACCATCCCAACACACCATGTGGGGTTTAAAACATCCACCCATCCCAATACACCACATAGTGTCTTTACGACACTTATCAGAATAGTTGCAGTCAAGCTACCAGTATATCGGTGAAATGTCGCCTCACAGAACACTTCCTCCACATATACAAATCTCACCCCATACATAGATACGAATAACAGATAAGCGATATAACAGAATTAACATGTCCCGCATGTTTATATACATATAACATACATGATATTACGAATCAGTCAAATCAAACATATCAATTTCTAAACGCTCAAATCAGTCTATCAGAATTGCAAATATCATGCATTAAGGTTTGTTTTGCCCTTACCGACCCTACGAAAGGCCCACAGTCTATTGGAACGACATATGTGACCCTAGGGAAAATATTAGAATTTTGGGCCCACAGGCTTGTATGGCTTGCCCATGTAGCCCAAACGCCCAAATTGGCCTTGCTCGTGTGGCCCACATGGCCTGGCCTACAGCCCACACGCCCGTATAGCCTACACGCCCAAATTAGCCTAGCCCATGTGACCCACACGGCCACACACTCACCTGTCACACACGGCTGGGCACACGCCCGTGTGGCGTCGACAGACCACTTTTTCAGCTTTCGTAGAAACTCGATTTCTCGTGTTTTCGTTACACACCTAGTTCATTTTCGATGCAAAATCAACCCTAAGACCACTGAACCCTGAAACTAGCATTCCAACGACCAATTTCAGTAAACATTTACGAAACTCAAACAAAATTTTTCCAAAACAAAGCCTTGAAATAAAATCCAATCATATTGGCACACTTACCGCTGACGAACAGAAAACCACTATCAGGGATTAGGCTGTTGGAGCGTAATTCCCTGTTTCACAACTTTCTCCTAAACGCAGAACCCACTAATTAAAGGCTACAAAAATATTGCTAGCAACTCAAAATATTGATCGTTAAAGATAAGTGAAGGTCTACTTACCAAGTCGATTGAAGAACTCAAAAATCCAAGTTGCAACTATTGGACAGATGATTCGCGAATAGAATCAAAGAAGAAGAAAAGGAATTTTGCAGAGAAAAGGGAAAAATGTCAGAAAAGGGAAAGAATAGAGAAAAAAAAAGGTCAAAACAATGGGAGGAGTATTTTTGGGAAATTAAAAATAAAAATTGTGTAATTCAAAAAAAAAATTTATTAACATCCCAACTCCCCACTAACCAACCACAATCCCACAGAATCTGACCTACTAACCTCATCCAACTACCTCAAACTTTTAGTCCCACCGAACCTCTTATCAGCCTGAAGCAAAAATTATCATCCACGCTCACGCAAGAATTCAAACATGAAACCCTTGACAAGCTAACACCTTACTACTCGAACCAACAAGCTCATTCTAATATGAGCTTACCAAAAATATAACATAAGTCTACCTAAGAGGGATAAGGCTAAAACCAAAAATAACATATTTTTCAAATAATATATTTTTCAAAAGTGAGACTTGAACCTAAAACCTCAAACACACACATAAAACATTTAGCCACTAAAGCAGATACTCATTTATGAAAAATTTCACAAAAACAAAATTAAATAATTTAGGTCGTTACGCCAACATCAATGTTGCATATTGTATGGTGGAGATGCGATATCAACGCTAATGTCACATCATTCTTCTATGTCTACCCAACCATTATAGGTTCGTACTATGATGTTCCTTCCTACCTTGCTTGTAAACCAAGAGGAGCAATTGCTATACTTGCAAAATAAAAGGAAAATAAATGGCCAGAAAATATTATTAAAAATAAAAGAAAAATAGCAACACCAAAACATTAAAGAAAGTTCAAATTAGAAATAAAAATTTATTTTTCTAGAAAGAGGGCCAAAAATAAAGATAATATGAATAATAAAATTGAGAAAAAGAGCACCGTTGAAACACTAAAGAGGGTTCAAATTAAAAATAAAATTAATTTTGCTAGAAAGAGGTTCAAACATCCGACCTTGTGGTTAATAACCACATGCTCTAACTAACTGAGTTGTTCTAGCATATTATAACACTTAAAAATTAAATTTATAAAGCATATTGATTGCGCCTCGGCATGCGTGCGTCAGAGGTATGAATCAACACAAATACAATTATAAATATAGCTTTTTATGCAAGTATGACAGGTTAGATGTAATATTTTTTTAGTGTAAGAATGGAACACTTCCAATATTCCAATGATCAAACCCAAGAGAGTTCAGGTGATAAAGTGATTAACAATGAAGATACATGCAAACAAGAAGTCTACCTAGCTACTCACAAAATATTATAGTACGAAAATTTATATTCAAGGGGTGATTACACTATTTAACTATCTAGCACAAAAAAAAAGACTAAATTTCAAAATCGTAAAGAATCTTAAAATTAGAAATAAAATTTATTTCGCTAGAATGATTGGAACCGAAATGCCAATAACCAGTACTTGTGAAGGTAAGGCCTACAGAATATACCAATATTGGCAGTGAATATTGTGTGGTGGAGATGGGTTATCAATATTGATGTCACATCATTCTTCTATGTGTACCCGACCATTATAGGTTTCTAATATGATGTTTGCCTTCCTACCTTGCTTGTAAACTTGGAGAAAGAGAAATTGCTATATTTGCAAAACAAAGGGAAAATAAATGGCCATAAAATATTATTAAAAAAAAAGGAGAAATAGCAACACCAAAACATTAAAGAAGGTTCAAATTAGAAAAAAAATATATATTTTTCTAGTAAAAGGGCCAAAAATAAAAATATTATTAATAATGAAAGTGAAAAAAAGAGCAAAGTTGAAACACTAAAGAGTGTCCAATTTAAAAATAAAATTAATTTCACTAGAAGAAGGGTTTGGAACCTTCAAACTTGTGGTTAACAGCCATACACTCTAACCAACTGAGCTATTCTAGCATATTATAACATTTAAAAATTTAATTAATTAATAAAGGATATTGATCGCGCCCCACCGTGCTTGCGTCGAGACTATGAATCAACACAAATACAATTATAAATATAGCGGTGTCTGCTAGTGTGAAAAGTAATATTTTTTATTGTTAGAATGGAACACTACAAGTATTCCAAGGATCTAACCCAAAAGAGTTCGGGTGATAAGGTGATTAACAATGAAGATGCATGTAAACAAGAAGTCTAGCTAGCTACTCACTACATATTACAGTACGATAATTAATATTCAAGGGGTGATTACACTATTTAACCATATAACACTAAAAGGGACTAAATTTCAAAATAGTAAAGAAACTTCAAATTAGAAATAAAATTGATTTCGCTAGAAGGATTGTGAACCGATGTGCCAATAACAAGTACTTTTAAAGGTAAGGCCTATTGAATAGACCAACATCGGCGGTGAATATTGTGTGGTGGAGATGGGTTATCAATACTAATGTCACATCATTCTTCTGTGTCTACCCAACCATTATAGGTTCCTAATATGATGTTTGCCTACTTACTTTACTTGTAAAACCTGTAGGAGGAGGAACTGCTATACTTGAAAAATAAATGGAATAAAATAATATTAAAAATAAAATAGAGTTACACGGCCCGGTACACGAGCATGTGGCTTGGCCATGTGAAACAAGTCAGAGAGTTACACGAGCACGGACACGGGCTAGG
Source organism: Gossypium gossypioides (assembly GCA_013467495.1). Taxonomy (NCBI): domain Eukaryota; kingdom Viridiplantae; phylum Streptophyta; class Magnoliopsida; order Malvales; family Malvaceae; genus Gossypium; species Gossypium gossypioides. The sequence continues at coordinate 20,923,910 of CM025149.1, read as the reverse complement.
ACATGGTTGTGTGTCCCTACTTCGAATGTCCACACGGCCTAAGACACGGGTGTGTGTCTCAGCCGTGTCACCCCTGCAGTGTGAATTTTTCCATCTTTTTCCATGAAGTTTTAAATGTTTTTGATTTAGTCTCAAATCATTTCTAAAGTGTTTCTAAGGCCTCGAGGGCTTGAAAAAGGGACATTATGCATGTGTTTGAATGGAATATGATGTGTTTTATAAAATGATTGTAATTGAATATTTTAAGTAAAAAGTTTTCAGTAATGCTTCATAACTCTATTCCAGCGACGGATACGGGTTAGGGGTGTTACACTTTTTTTCTTTTCTTTTTCTTTTATTTTGCTTCGTTCTTTGCTTTTCATCTTGCTATCGATTATTGTTCATCTTTCTTACGAGCATGTTGTGGCAATATTAGTTTTGAGCGTAAGTAATTCGGTGTAAGTATTTTTGCTTTGTCTTTAGTGATAAAGGTTTTTGGTACTCAGTTTGCATTTTACTGTGTTGCGGATTTCGTGTTTGACAGTTTTTGCATTCTGATAGGAGAGGAATGTGTGGCGTTAGACGAACCTTCGGCAAATTAAGTACTTTGAACGACTTTGGTTGTTGTTAGTTTTGTGGTAAGTGTTCACATGTTTATTTAAGGACTGTTTTTCCTTTAGAAAAGGGGTAAATTTTGGGTTATTTAGTGTTGGTAATCGATTTGATTTGGTTTCGTGTGTAGGATTCAGAGTGCACTATTGTGTGGTTTGTCAAAAATGACATCAAGTGTGTGCTTTTAACCCAAAACGTTGTCTAGAAGTCAAAAAATCTAGGAAAACAGAGGTTTTTGAAACTACTCTGCGTCAAATGGTCGTGTGTTAGGCCATGTGCACTACAAGGGCTTGTGGTCGGTAGTGTGTCAGGCCGTGTGGAGCACACATGCGTGTGCAATTACACGGGTAATTTGGGTAGGCTGTGTGGAACACACGGGCATATGTGATCATATGCACAGATTAGGTAAGTCATGTGCACCCAATTTTCAAAAATTTTCCCTTAGGCACGTTTGACTCAGAAATTCGTAATTAAACCTTCTGTGGGGTCCATTTGGATTAATTAAGACTCGAAATGTGACATATGTCGATATGTGACAGTATGTGATATGCTTAAAGTATGTGAAAAACTTATGTACGATCTGTGTTCTGATATCTTTGAAAGCATAATTACGTGTAAGAACATGCATGACACCTGTATGTAGAATAACTGTTAGTATAAGAAATATGATATGTTATGATCTATAAAAATATATTTAGGTATGCATGCCATACCATTCATGTGATATGTACGTATGTTATTATGATTATGCATGTGCATTGGGGTGGGTTTGATATGATGGAGGAAGTGTTTTCTGGTAATATTACTGCAATTTCGGTGGTTAAACCGCAATATCTATCTGGCAACTCAACTGTACCATTATGAGTGGCATACCACCACAACTTAGTGTGATTGGATGGACGGACTCTTGTAGTCCTATTTGGTGTGATTAGTTGGATAGAGTTGGTGTGTAGCGGATGGGGGTAGGATTTGTTCTGATTTGATATGACATCCTGATATGATATATGTATTTGGAAACATGACATTCTGATATGATATATGTTTTGGGTAATATGACATTCTGGTATGATATTTGTATAAGTGCATGTTATAAGTAAACATTATGTTTGTAGACTGACTCACACACCGGGCTTCTAGCTCACTCGTTTGTTTAATACATTTTAGGTGATCTTTAGACTTAAGACCAAACAGCGTGCAGGAGTTCGGAATGATTTTCCACATAAGATGGTTTGAATTATTTTAATTAAGATCTCTGGACTTTTGATTTTTGGACTAAGTTTTCAGGTTTGGTTTTGTTTTTAGGTTTTGATATATTTGTCGATTTTCGGGTGTTCTTAAACATAAAACTGCAAAATCATATGAATTTGACAAATTGGAATTCGGTTTTCAAAACTTAAAAACTCTAAAAATATCCGCTGCAAAATTAAGTATCAAACTAAATGCTTTTCCGTAACATGAGTAAGTCCTGTGCATGAGTTTTTCTAAATAACAATGCAAAAGTTTTGCCAAAAATTAATATTTTCAAATCATGTGATTACTAAAGTTGGAGTGAAATTTCTGACAGTTTCTGCTGTTTTTTATAAATAAATGTTTAAGGGATCATGCTATGAAATAGGTGTTTTCAAACTTGAGAATTTCTTGAAACTCATATGAGCTTAGGTAAATTTAAGATTTCAGGTCACACGATTTATAAGCTAGATTTTAAATTAGTTTTTCAAACGAGTTAATTTAGCTTCTCCAGATTCGTCCATAACATCTAATTTGGGTATGAGGTGTTATTTACCTTGCTTGTAAACTTGGAGGAGAAGGAATTGCTATACTTGCAAAATAAAGGGAAAATAAATGGTCAAAAAATATTAAAAATAAAAGAGAAAGAGCAACGACATAGGTAGAGTGATAACTTATAAAAAAACCCATTATCATCCTAAAGTTTATGTCAAGTTGACTTGTGATTCTACCTCAATCAACGACATTATTTATATACACATGATGTGGGTGAATTTTGTATAAAATATTAAAATTTATT
>CM025149.1:20882739-20893728 GCA_013467495.1 Gossypium gossypioides | reverse complement strand
TCAAATATGGTGGATCAAGTCGATTATAAATTATTATCTCAATATAATTCAAAATTTCACCTACATCATTCTTTGTAGGCATGCTTCAAGTAAAATTATTATCTCAAAAATTCTAAAATCGATTATAAAAAACTATATAAAGTTAACATTTAGGTTTTGAAAATATTCATTATGACAAATTTACAAATCTTAAAGCCATATAAAAATAATTCAACATCTCGTCGAGTTAAGATTTCATAAAACTATATGCATCATGCAAAAACTGAAAATAAAATAAAATATCCAAAAATTGAAAAAAAGATAACTAGAAAAATTCATCTAAATTGAATCAACTCTCCCAAACTTAAATCAAACATTATCCTCAATGTTCCAAAAATAAGCGAAAAATTAAAAACTTATTGTTAAAGTGCTCAAAAAATATATCGAAGTTAACTCATCATTTGCTTTTTTTGAAGCACCAATAACTCATATTGTTAAGGTGTGGTGATACTTACGACACAAAATCAAATAAAAAATTAAAAATAATAAAAGCAACTGAAAAGTTTAACTGAGTGTAGACCAAGAATTAATTTCATAATCGTATCTATCTTTTGTCCATGTGTTCATCAAACAAGTCCAACAACAAAAATGAGAAATTAATGAGAAAAAATCACATAACAAATAAAAAGGGTCTTACCAAATGTTCGAAGTCACTCCCTTTATATACTTTCGAAATTGTTCCTCTATTGTGATTGGTTTTGAAGAAAAATAGAAAACCAACTAAAGTGAGTAAAACGGATATAAAATTTTGAAATACCAAAATATCCTTAAAATGTTCGGGCTGTCCACTCCACCAAAAAAACACTAAAAGATTGAGCTAGGAGGGTTTTCGTCGGCACTACGGCGCCGGATAGAGGCCGAGTTTCGAAGTTTGTGGCGTAGGGGCGCCGACGTACCATCCTACAGTCGCGCACTAGGCGTTAACTCCCAAGCTAGGGCACTTTGTTTTGATGATTATACAAAATCTGAAAAACAGTAAGTGCACCAAATAACATACCATGTACATGTATATGTATATTATATATATATACGTACGTGTATGTGTAAAGAGCTTACAAATTTCTCGCCAAGGAGGTGGCTGCAATTCACCACGGGTAGACAGTTGACAAACCTACGAGTCATTGTATGGTCTTCCTTCGCATTTACACTATTTTTTTCTCAGCCAAATATAATTATATTAATAAACCCAGGAAGGGTGAAAAACTAACCAAAAGGTTAGTAAACAAGATAAGCTAAATACAAACACCTTTGAAGAAATCAGCATCACTGCATCAAGGACACAACGGTACACCTAAATGAAGGACACTCCTAAAAACACCCAAGACACTCTTACGAGCATCCACATAAAGCAGCAGTGCCTCCAAAAAATCACCAAAATTGTGCGGCAATGGCCACCTTAATAGATTGTGAAGGCATAAAGAAAACATCAAAATACAAGTTGCGTTGGAACTGATTGATCAAACAAATTAAATCCATCCATGTGATCTTAAAGACAAAATACCAAATAATGAGAGTCAAAGCACTATTTAGACAAAGATTTAAAGAATTAAATTACCACCCTGAGTAATTACCAATACCAACTCCTAGGCCATAGTCTCTTCACCTAAACCATACCCTTTGGACAAAGGTGAAGCCTTCAAATCACTCTTTTGTTCAATGTGACTCAATCAACTTCAACAAAATGGAGCCTCAAGCTGCTCTCACAACTCATCTCGGACCAGAGATTTGAGTGAAATCCAGCTAATTTTTAAGGTAGTCTCGGGCTAAAGCTAAAAAGCATCCTTGTTCTTTCCAGTGACAGCATCAGTGGTTGAAGCCCATCATCTTAGTTGGAATAAGTAGCTGCTCACTTTGTCTGTCGTGGTGAGGATGACTGTAAATCCTATAAAAAAAATTGATGTATGTTTTCCTTCTCAGTGTCTAATCAGAAAGCCTCAGTCACAGAAGAACATTTTCCTCCATTTAATTTTCCATCGCGACCGGCTTCACAATTGATAAACAGTTTGCCATGGCCAAACTCCTATCACAAGCTTCGGAATTGCTGATGTTAGTGAGGAGATTCAGAAAATTAAGTTAGCGGCAGAGAGTGGCAGGTACATCTTCAACAAGGATATTAATGAGTGCATCTCAAGACCATTGACAGCATCTGCCTCTTGCTCAATGTACATCATTTTTAACCTTTCAGAAGAAAGGCAAACTGTGGAAGGACATCTTTACGGTGATAATGATCGAGCCAATAGTACAATAACCTAATGGTGGGAATAGCTATTTTGCTCCAATTCTTCATTTTTTTCAAGCACCCATATGTATCCAATGCATATATGGACGTAGGTATAAGGATAGGACTCTCCAAGAATCCTCCAAATACATTATGTTTTTAATAAAATAAAAAAATTTAAAAATCCCTATAGGCTGCATAGCTGTATCTGATCCAAATCAAAGTAATATAGGGGAATAGAAAACATTTGATTCCACCTTGTGTAGCAACACTTTGAAGAACTTAAAGGGCATTTGCAGAATATTCTTAGTCAATGTCGCTGAACTGTGTAATGTTGCAGGTCAAATTTTATATGGTTTTGTGTTTGAGGATAGTAAATGGGATTGGTATGTCAGTATAGATTGTTAACATTGGGCTGTCTGGTACCCAAGTGTTGGGGGTCATTAGGTAGGCCTTAAATGGCATATTTGTAATTACATTAGCACAATATTATACGGGAAATGAGAAGTGGTGGCTGGGCAGGGTACCGAAAATTACAAAGAAAAACTTCCTCTCTCTAATATTCTATTTTCTCTCTAACATTTGTTCTTCTGTTTCTATTTCTTTTTTTTTTTTCTGCTTCTATTCTTAAATCACTTTATTACTCGGATATTGGGCACGCATCATGTAACTCTTATTAGACCTTCAGTTTCCATAATCAATACACCCACATATCCAGCTCATTGCTTCAACACCTCACCTTAGTTTTTTTGCCCTATGAAATGGAAGATTTTTTCCTATATTCAGATTTCCCCTTTGAAAAATATTAACATCTTCTACAACAACAGATGGATATAAGTGCATTTTGATAAAATTCATTATCTTGGTTTTTCCATCACAATGCAATTCAAATCAAGAACAAACAAGTGCCAATAGCAACAGCTCCCCCATAATTTTTATAAGGAGAAAAAGACCTCTAACGGTATGTTCGGAAACATGTGTTTGAAAATTCGGATTTGGATTTCACTTGTTTCATAAATTATGAGAAATAAAAGTATACATTATATATAAATTAGTAATGGTTCAATGCGAATATACATCAAAGGTATAAACTATGAATTTCAAATTCACAAAAAATCTATAGGTATTTTAGGTTCAATACTAAATAGGCATCTACCCGATTTATGAGTTCGTGTTCCATTCACACAAGTTTTATTACACCATTACACTATTTTCGAAATTCAAAAGTTCCTAAACTAACTTAAATGAACTAGGGAAAAGAATTTTGTTTTATTTTTTTAAAGAGATTCAGGAAAGATAGAACAAAGGCAAAATTAGAACAATTAAGACATTTCACAGGAAAACAGTTGATATTACTTTAGGCATAGAGCATACAATATAATAATAATAATAAAACTACAGAAACAATTGACCGCATCACATAGAACTGCACCAACAAATTGTAGCTATAGAAGGAAACTAGAAAACTTCAGACATACCTGAACTGGAAGAGCCAGGAGGAGCTTGCTTTATCAGTTTTATTTCCTCTGACAGATTGCCATTAGCCGCATTCACAACCGGAGGAATCAACCCTTTAGTTTTGCGCGCTATTTTGGCCTTTCTGTGAAAAATAATGACAAATAATGGGAAAGAAGGTTCAAGTAATATTCCTCCACTAATCACATGGAGATCTTTAACATATATAAGAATAAAATTAAATGTTTTGGCTCTTAAGTCTTACCTGATGAACTTTTGCTTTAAAGTGCCAGTTTTCAGCATTGATGTCCCTTTTACCAAACCATAGGAATATTATTTCATGTGCAAATTTCATCTTTTGGGATAAAGATATAATAAAGGAATATCTTATAACGCTCACCTGATTTTGGAGCCAAAGGAGTTGAAGAAGGTTTTCGAACGCTCCTTTGTGCTTTAATAGAAGCAATGATGGAATCGGCAGTAGGTCCCAAACCCTTCCGTCCCACCAGCTTAATTCCCAGCTTTTCGCAAAGATAGTTCAACCTCATCTCATCACCACCTCTCACTTCTCTCAGCTCAAATGCCTGTTTCTTTGATAACAATGTATAAACATGCAACTGTTGTTGCTGATTAAAATGTGATTGGAGCTGCTGAAAAAGCACCTTATTCGAATGTTGCTGATCTGTCTTTGAGCTTTCCAGATTCTTCTTTCGGGGCTCACTAATTGTCACCCTTAGAATGGCTGGTGACTTCGGATTAGCATTCTTTTGACAAAAAATAACAGAAAAACTCCCAAATTCCAGATCAGGCTCTCTGAATAAATCCATAAGGGCAGAAGCATAAGAATGAGCATTACTTGATGGACTCCTGTTGATCTTTTTCTTTGCAGTCCGAGACTTTGCATATTGAGCCATATTTGCAGCTTCCCGAAGTCCAGTAAGAAAAGCTCCATGCATGGTGGCAGGGTATCGCCTTGTAGTGGCCTCCCCTGCAAAGAAAAGCCTTCCGTCCCCCACACTTTCAGCTAATATATCATAGTCATCTCCGGATGCTCCCACTGCAACATTAGAGTATGAACCTAGGCTGAAGGGATCACCACCCCATCTGGTACAGACAGTTTGGAGGGGCTCGGGGACAGTGATACCTTGTGGTTCATATATACCTGCATGCAAAAATACACAAAGCACCAGGATTGTTTCACACAACCAACAATGCTTAAATTTTGTCATACTAGATGCGAACCATTGGCAGTTAACAATTATACGACCAAATTCAAAATAAGTTAAAAATGAACATAAAGTTTACTACATTAATGAGTTCACTTGATTGGTTCACATACAAAGGATACTTTGCCCTTTCTTTATATACTATGCACATCAAACAATGAGACAATCTGTGCTATTATTTAATACTCAAGAAAGTTGCAACTAAAATGAAGCCCCTGCAGGCAATACATATAAAAGATACAAAAAAAGTTATCATAATGCCAGCCCTCTCATTATAGCATGTGCATTTAAAACCAATTAGAAAATGCCTGGCTTATCAACTATTCAAGGAGGTTGCAATTAATTGAGCCATACGAGTAACCAATACATAAAGAAGATAAAAACGCATTGTTGCAGCTAATAAATGTATTTAGTTTCAAGCTTAGATTAAAAAAGAAGCTGAATAGATAAAGCATGCTAAGTGTTGACACATAAAATCGAATTAATACCCTTGAGAATTCGGAGAACCTGGGCCACAACATCTATAGGAGGCAGAGTCTCAAACCTGTGTGCAGCTTCTCCTGCTACTAAAGCAAGCAATAGAGGACCACCGGAAACTGTTGCATAGCTATAGAACAGAAAAAACTCCCCTCGACGGCTTGGATCATTAGTAAGATGCCCAAAGGTATCAAAGTCTGTACCCCAAAATACATAAGGAAAAAGCATTCCAACCTTATTCAATAACCCAAATCCCAACCTCTTTATTCCATCAAGCTTCCTCTGAGGCAACTCTGGGACAAACTTGATTGACCCACTCTTTAGAACTCCGAGAGGTACCGTACATAATGCCATATCACCTTCATACACCTGACTTCCTGTCATAACCTGCACTCCATCATTGCCATAATTGATAGTATGCACAGTTTTCTCGTACAAAATAGGCACATTCTCGGCCAGAGCTTGAACCAACCTTCCATTTCCTCCAGGCAAGAAACAATGATCCCCTCCCATATCATATGGATCATCTTGGTCCCAAAATGCAAGTGAAAGCTTTGAAACCAATCCGGCATTTGCATATTCTAAATTTGCAAGATGCCAATTGAACAAATTAATCTCTTCTTCAGTCACTGCATCCCTATAAACCTCTCTAAATGTCTCTAATGCGGCCCCAAGTGAAACATCCGTAGAAACCTCCCCCATCAACTGCCTAAGCTCGCTAGCTTTATCCAAAAGCCTATTAAAGGCCATCTCCACCTTCATATCCATATCCGGATCCACCGGACTCCCATCTGTCCTGTAAAGTGGACATTTATCCCTCACCTTAAAAAGAGAAGAACCCAATTGTTTCGCCAGAATCCCTAACGGATTCCCCAAGGTACCCGTTAACACACTCCCACCTAAATCAGCAGCTGCACTCACTCTATTCCCTCCCTCCATCTTCTTCGTATAAACNCCCTCCCGCCGGCTCGTTTCCTCCCTTCCAGAACTGTCACCTTAAACCCAAACCTCATTAACTGTCTAGCCGTAGCCAGTCCTGCTAACCCGGCACCAATAATAACCACATTACTTCTACTCGGTTCCGCAGGAAATTTTTCCTTAATTGCAGGGGCAATCCCAAAATTTATATATCCATACGTAACTAAATAATTATATGCAGAATTTAAAACCGTGCTACAATGTTTCGGTATAGAATCAACAAACATGTCTTTAGTCACCCAATTGGATGGATTTTCGCGCCATTTTGCAATAATGTGATTTCGAATGAGAATATAATTTACCTGCTCGATGCCACCAATGGAGGAAATGACGCCGAAATCAATTTCTTCCTCGGTGAGGGAATCTGCAGGGAATCCAGCAGAAAGAGCGGTGAGAGCCTCTGCCGTTGATTCCTTACTGATCACAATGATCTCGTCGTCAGTTTTGGGTTGTGTAGTTTGTTCCGTTGCCGCTGATGACGAGGGTATTGAATTAAGGTCAAGGTTAGGATTAGAGTTCGGGAGGTTGGGGCTGAAGGAGCCATTGGTGAAGGTAAGGAACTGATACGCCGACGTCGCGCCACTGCGTTGAGGTCGGCCGCGTCGTCGTTTTTTGGGGGTTGGAAAGGAAATTAGATGATCATTGAGAGGAGGAGCGGCATTCGGGTTAAGGATTGGGATTGGATGGAAATTAGGATTAGAGGTAGGATTTGGTAAGGGAGGAGTGAGAGTAAAATGGGGAAGAGGGAATTGAGAGAAATCATCCGGGGTTTGATTTGGTGGATTCATCGAGAGTTTTCTTTCACACTAGTTAATGTGAGAAGAGGAGTGGGAGAACAGGGTGGCAATGGCGGAAGAAAAGACGGTGTTTGTTTCCTGAGAAAACAAAGAATTATAGAAACAATTTTGATTATTGAGTCGCAATTCAAAACGTGCCGTCAGTCACGGAAAAAAAATTGTTAAAATTAGAAATAATAAGATCACTCCTTGATACTAAACAGCCCGTATAACTAAAACGAAACTCACCGTTTTGACCCCTTTTAATTCCCCTAATAAACGCAGCGTAATAACAGTAACATACTATTTCAACGGCTATAACTGAATTTCAAAAACAAACAGAAATAAAAGGTTCCTAACATTCTTTCACTGATTCACGGTTCCAATTCTCTTCTTTTTCTTGTTCGTTCTTGATTTATAGATTTTATTTACTTTTCATAAAATGATTTGATCTCTTTCAGTTCTTTGAATCACATGATTTTCCGTGTTGAAATTTCAACTTTCTTTCGATTTCTTCTATTTATTCGGTGATTTTAATCAAACTTCGCATTGCTTGATATTTCGTCTGTTCTGGTGTTCTGCGTGCTGGATCTGAACTCGTTTCTCTTGATTTTAGGTTTTTATTTAACTAATTTTCTGCCTGTTGTTTGGTCACCGGTATAATAATGGAAATTGATTGGAAATGAATTTCTGAAGTTTATAATTTTCTTTTCAGTAATTCCTTATCGTTATTAGTAGCATAAAAAATTCATCCCAACTGTTCTCTTTCTTGCACTGAGCTCCAAGAACGTAGCTGGAAATGATAAAATGTTTACTTTTTTTTAGGCGATTTTTATTTATTTTTGTTCGGATTTTTCTTTTCAGGTGGATTAGAGGTTTTGTTGCCATTAGTTGTGTTCACGCTGTTCTTCGGAGGGGTTTTAGCGTGGGAGAAATGAAAGACTTTTTGTGATGGGGATTTTTTATGGATTTCCAATTCATCCAGATAAATAAGTAAGCTTAATTCACTCTTCTTCTGGTCCTCAGAGTTTAAGCTTAATTCCTATACCAATGTCTGAATATGTGTTGGACACTAATACTTCCACAAATTGAATTCAGAAAGTTTTAAGAGTATGAGCAACATAGGTTGTTGCTTTACTACTTTGTTTTTGCTATTGCTTGTGAAAGATTACCGACAAGCAGAATTCTGATTAGTTAGCCATGAATAAATGACCACAAAATAACATAATTCTAATATAGATTTTCTATATACATGTAAATGTCATGTGATTTGTTCTTTGAGGAAAAAATGCACTAGTAATATAATATATAGTTATTCTTGAAAGCAACACTCTTCTCATATTCAAACAATTTTTTTTTTGCGTTTAGAAATAAAAACCAAGTAATAAAAGTAACAGCAAAATGGGGTCATTATTACTGCAAAATTTGGCAATCATCTTGAGGCCGGTGGAGTTGGAACAGTATTCTGATTGTTGCTATAGTTTAGATTAGGATGCTTTACTTAGATGGTAATATTTTTTTGATTGGTAGGCAGCTTCATTTGCTGTTATCAAGCACCTGCTTTTGGTGAAGAACAGTATTCTTAGATTGCCCTATGTGTTTCAGACTTTCAGTATATTTTTCATGGTTCTTATTCTGATTTCTTACGATTAATTGCAGCACTTAAGGGATGAACTTTGTAGAATAGATGAGAGTTGGGCAACTGCACGTTTTGATTCACTACCTAATGTTGTCCGTATCCTGACATCAAAAGATGGTGAAGGTGAGCTCCAGTTTTTAAAGGAACAAAGTGATGTTGTAGATGAAGTTGTGCATGCTTATCACGGGGGATTCAACAAAGCAATTCAATATTACTCTACAAACAGATGTCTCATTGTGTCGTAATTTACTGTTCAAGAGGGATTCTTGCTGAGTTAGAAATGGATAGGGTCAAACATATGTTTCAGAGAATTTCGTATTAATTTTTCTTGCCTTGTTTTTTAATCTTTTCGTATTAATTTATTGTTCAAAAATCACATGGGAAAACACCAAACGCTATCCAAATATAGTAGTTTAAGAGTTTTTTAGTATTAGCCATTTTTTTTAATCCAATTTGTTTGATCCAGCAAGCAGTTCGAGTAGGAGAATTTTGTTATGCTGATTTAATTTTTTTCTCTCTCTATTTATATTGCTTTTTCTTTGCAGTAGCCATTCATTATTTCTTTCTTTAAGTGTGGTGGTTGGAAACTTTTGTTTTCATTTCCTTGTTGAGTTGCAAATTTTGTAGGTGTAACTACTTTGACATGTTCAATTTGTTAATCGTCTCCTTATCAACATATATTGTTGTATGCATGTCTACCATATAGGCGTTGATCTCATTCGCCAAGGATGGAATAAGAAAGTTCCCAATGTTTCACAAGAAGGTTATGGCTCTGCAACTGTCTTGCCTGAACAAGGCATTTATCTAGCAGCACCTTTATACCGGCACGTTCATCAGGTTTGGGACCATGAGAATCAAATATCTGTGTTTTCAAACTTTTCTTTTGTTACATGTTCATAGATGGGTCTGCAAATGCCTTCTGTAATCTGATATGTGGTGTAGTTTACTAAGTCTTTCCATGTTAGTCTGATTTGAGTTTCTTAGGAATAAACTTGGTGTGTGTAGCATTTGAGTCAGGAGGAGAATGTTAGTGTCTCAAAGGCTGCAAAGTCTTTTTGTCATTAAGATGACTAAGTCTTGGGGAGACTGTTAGCTTGTTAGTAGGAGTAGGAAGCTAGGAGTTGTTGGAGTTTGTTAGCTTGAGTCATGTGTATAAACATTGTTTGATTAATGAATTTGATTATCTTTCCCCATTCTTGCTTTTTGTGCTTCCATTAGTTGTCTGCTAAATTATCGCTTTGATTCTAATTCGATCATTATTCAGATTAGTTTTTATTTAGTGTATTATCTCTATTCCTCTAACAATATGAACATACATCTGATTAGGCTTTGGCCGATATGAAATCAATCAACTTGTTTGGAGTTCAGCAGATATGTTGGAATTCAATTGCTCTAGGACAGGTTAGTATGTCTTTTTATTTTCAGATGGGATGGGGTGGGGTAGCGGGATGGCATTTATTTTATCTTTGAAAGTGCTTGAAATAATATGACAGTATTCCCTTTTTTTCTCTAGCTCATCCACTTTATTATGCAATTCTGTTGTGATTTTCTTGTCTGTTGAGTCCATTCTCAAGTTTTCTTTATATGAAGATTACTGTTAAGGAATGGCTTACATGCAGCTAAGTCAATTTTTTGTTGCATGCATGTTGTAGCAAGACAACATGCTGACCTTGTTTGCATTTTGTTACTTAGTTACATTTGAACTAAATTGGTTATGTGTTTGTTTTGATTAGGTGCTGATTGACTTGATCAAATCAGCTTATCTATGTGTACAAGTTAAGTTTTAAAAGTTTCAAGATGAATTAGTGGTGTTAGTTATTTTTTAGTTGACTGTTTTGTTTTTACTCAAGCTGATTGCTTTTTTAAAAGGATGTAAACTTCAGTTATGTAACACCCCTTATCCGAGACCATTGCCGGAGTCGAGCATGAGGCGTTACTTGACTTAACTTAAAAGTTCGGGGCATAAAAATTTACTTTTAAAAGTTATTTCATTGTTCATAATAAGGTTGTCCACCTGCGCAGCAGTTACTAAATTAATTATAACTCGAGCTACAAAACTCGAAATTTAGATCTGTAAATTTTTCCTGAAACTAGACTCATATATCTTTTTATCATAAATTTTTCAGAATTTTTGGTTTAGCCAATTAGTACAGTTTATTAGTTAAAGTCTCCCCTATTTCA
>CM025149.1:20708931-20721836 GCA_013467495.1 Gossypium gossypioides | reverse complement strand
CCAACCAAGGAAGCGCCAAACATTTATTTGGTAAACTTTTTATTCATTTGTTAAGACTTCTGCTTGCTTTTGTTATCTGGGTTTCTACGGTTCAATAATATATGTAAGATTTTCTGATTTTCATAAATTTTCTGGGTTTTTCCTTGTATTAGCAGAAAGGTTAAGGTGGTGAACTTGAGCTTGTTTATGCTGTTATCTTTCTGTTTGTGATGGCATTTTATAATTTCATATCCAATTTTTTGAACCTTGTTGTGGGGGCTCTTCTTTGGTTTCTATTGACCTTTGTTTGTAGTTGAAGTTGAGTAGAGATTTAGGAGTTTGGTTACTATAAATGCTTGAGACATATTCAAATATAATTTGTGATGAACAACAAGTAGTATAAGGGTAGTTATCTTTAAGCATTCCTTAGTGGAATATGTTTATGCACGAGAATTGGATGAATATATATATGTAAATAATTACATATATATTTATTTAATTTGGGAATTGTATGATTCTTTATTTGTCTGGTTGATATTTTCTTTATAGGTTAAACTTAGTTTGATCTATCTTTTAAAATGCAGAGTTTCTTCCTCTGGTTTCGTCATCGATCCACTTTTTTCGCTTTATAATGGCAACTAGTAAGTTTCATTCTTTTTTTCAGCCTTTAGTATGTATAAATATTTTATTCTTCTGTTGATATGACTAAGTTATTCATAACATTACATGGCTTGTATCTCTGTACATTAGTATCGATAAATCTTTAAAATTTATCACTTATATGGTTTTGGTGGTTCCCATCACTATGGCGTAAACATATCTACTAAAATCACGAGTCTCATACCTGTGGTTTATACAGGGCTACAGTTTGAAAATTCATGTGAAGTTGGAGTGTTTTCCAAGCTGACCAATGCTTATTGCTTGGTTGCAATTGGAGGGTCTGAAAACTTCTACAGGTGAGCTTGTCCTCTATGGCCCTTTTTTCCCTGTTTTAACTAATGTATTAAGGTTATATTGGCACCTTGCAGTGCTTTTGAGTCTGAGTTAGCGGATGTCATTCCTGTCATTAAGACCTCCCTTGGCGGCACTAGAATAATAGGACGGCTCTGTGCTGGTAAGAATTTTTTAAGACTCGTCTTATCTGACATTGTCAAGAAAAACAGAATAGAAGGCAAACCGGTCCAACCTTCTGTTTCCACTCCAACCAGTTTAACTAACTGGTTTTATATTTTTATGTCTAGATACTATTTTAATGTATAATAAATAATAAATATGGTTTATAATTAACACAAAGTACATTTGGCTTAATGGTAATTGGTAAGATCTTTATTATAAAATCAAGAGGTTAATGGTTCAAATCTCATTGATTAGGAATAAAGTTTTGAAAACAAGAAGAAAAATATATTTATAAAGCTGGGTTTTTACTGGTTCAGTCCCGTTTTTTTTAATGGTTGGTTCTTTCTTGGTTTGAGTATTACCCTACTTTTATATAGTCAACAAACCAGATATCCTACTGTTCTTGGTTCAATTGACCGGTCTTGTCCAAGTTTTATTCATTGTTGTTAGATGCCTTTGGATTTGGTTAATGTGAGCTTGATTTGTTTTGACAGGAAATAAGAATGGGCTTCTTGTCCCTCACACCACCACAGATCAAGGTAATTTTTTGAGTTCTCTCAGTGGGATCTAAACATTGGCAATAGTGCATGTGTAATTTTGATTCTTAACTCTTTGCTTTTACGTGAAGCTTCCTTATTATATTCAAATCCGAGCTATTTAGAAATCTTCATCCATATGCAGCTGAAGGCTGTTTTGTTTTAAGTTTTCTATGTTTTTAGAGTTTTCGTAGTTGTTTGTGATTGTCTTTGTTTCTACAAGAAGAGATTTAAACAGGGAAGGAGTTAATCTAATACAAGTAGAATGGAAATGGGGCCACCTACACCTCCCTGAAATCCTCTTGGGGAAAGAAGGATCGTTGTCAGTCAAACCTTTCACTGAACTGCACAAGGCGTTGCTTATGCAGCCGAAACTGTAGGGAGAGAAGTAGGCAGTGTTCATAGATTGGAGTGGGAAGTTAACGTGTAGGCCTGAGAAATGACAATTGTGTCCTAGTATAACGTAATATAAAACAAGAAAATGATTAAGACAAAAGTAAATGGAACTTGTGATCAAACTGGATTTAGTTGGTGAAAGTGAGGTTTGGCTCATATAATTCAAAAGTATCTGAAAACTGTATTTGGGAAATTGTGCATCCTGTGGATTGCACTAGTTAACAGATTCTCCTTCTGAAGTCCATTTGATGTGTTAACTTTACCAAGATAGGGGCATGGAATCTCTAGGTTAAAATTAATATGCAAGATATCAGTGCTGTGGGGAGGGGTGACTAGAACCCATGTTGCCCTGACTATTTTTCTTGAAGCACCTATGTTGACATAAGGACCCTTCAAATACATGGAAAAACTTAAAAATAAAAAGCGAACTTTCTCTGTTAGGGACACATCTGAGTCCAAGCAATATAGAATATAACTTTTCCACATTTTGTAATGTCAATATATGGGGCCATTAGGTGCTTGATGTTTATGATTATCATTTTAGTTACATTGTTATTCTCAAGTGCAAAACAACATTATCTCTGCTCTAAGTGGCTTGAAATCTGGTGCAGTTTACTTGAATACCTTGGATTAGATGTATCTTGTCCTCGAATTTGATTTTCAAAGTACAAGTTGGTTTGGTTTTGCACTTATATCTCACTTTTAATCTCATTCCTTTTTCTTTGTAGGCTCATATTGTATATTTGTTCTACTTCACCAATTAAAAGTTGTCTTTGTAGGCTCATATTGTATATTTGTTCTACTTCACCAATTAAAAGTTGTCTTTGTAGACTCATATTGTATATTTGTTCTACTTCAATTAAAAGTTTATAATCTTTGGTTTCGACTCATATTGTATATTTGTTCTACTTCACTAATTAAAAGTTTATAATCTTTGGTTTCTAATATCAGTGATGGATTTTTATTTTGTTCTTTCTTATTGAAGAACTTCAACACTTGCGAAATAGTCTACCGGATCAAGTTGTTGTTCAGCGCATAGAGGAGAAACTATCTGCTCTTGGGAACTGTATAGCTTGCAATGACCATGTTGCTCTGACGCATACAGATCTAGATCGGGTAAATTCCCATAGATACTGAAAATTCGGAATGATCTTAATAAACTATTTCAATGATATAAGTGCAGTAATAAGGGGACTAAATTACAATTCAGTAGTTCTTTACTGTGCCTCTTTGCCCAGAATGCTTGGCTAGAAATGATATCTCCGAACGTAGGTACTTTGGTAAAACATCATGGTTCTTTTTGGTTTTTGAGGAGTGTTGATTGATTTTCCATAACCACGATGTTTTACCATGCCATGGGAGATCTAATATTCTTTTCCTTGATAATCTTTATCTGCTACTTCGATCAGGAAACTGAGGAGATAATTGCTGATGTTCTTGGTGTAGAAGTTTTCAGGCAAACAATTGCCGGAAATATTCTTGTTGGGAGCTACTGTGCATTTTCAAACCGAGGTGGCTTGGTGAGATAGAATCTCTTCATCTTGCACCAATGATTACCTCTTACATTCTCCATTTTTATTTTGCGATTTACCTTCTGGACTGTTGCAGGTTCATCCTCACACATCCATTGAAGACTTGGATGAGCTTTCGACGCTTCTTCAGGTTCCATTGGTGGCTGGCACCATCAACCGTGGGAGTGAAGTAATAGCTGCAGGAATGACTGTAAATGACTGGACTGCCTTCTGTGGGTCGGATACCACAGCAACCGAACTTTCTGTCATCGAGAGTGTCTTTAAGCTGAGAGAAGCACAACCTACTGCTATCGTAGATGAGATGAGGAAATCGTTGATAGACACTTATGTTTAATTCGTTGGTGTTTGGTTGGTTGTTGCTCATCGTCAAGACAATGCTCGCTCTGTCGTATTTTATGTCATGTTAAAATTACAACACTAATGAATAAATTCGTTGGTGTTTGGTTGGTTGTTGCTCATCGTCAAGACAATGCTCGCTCTGTCGTATTTTATGTCGTTAAAATTTCAACACTAATGAATGTGTAAATCTTAATCTGACCGTTCATTTTTTTAAAGTATTTTGGTCCTAACGATGCATGTTCGGCTAGAATGTAATTTTTTGAAAAAAGTTAAAATATATTGGGATTTGATTACTATCTAAGTTATTTCTTTTTTCTTTTAAATTTTCCATTGGGGGAAGGGTATTTTAATGAAAATGCTGCGTTTTGGGGTGAAGGGTTTGGTTAATGAAATGGGCCGTTTTGATGTCAACCTTATAACTGAATGACAGTTGTAATGATCGTTATTTTCTTTCTTTTTAGCACCTTCGTGTGTGTTGGATTTGTTATGAAGGTTTTTCAGTACTATTTTCTCGATCTCTTTTCTCCATTTTCTCTGTTATTCCTTTTTTTTCCTCTTATTCTTCTCTTTCTTCATTAGCTCGCATTAAGGTATCAGAGCTTCTCTTTCCTCATGGCCAACGATGGAGTAACCATCACGCTTCAAAAAGAGATGAGTCAACTGCAACAGGAGTTCACACAGTTGAAATCAGATCTGGACACTAAGATTGATACCAAGTTTCAATTCTTCCATGACACTGTGAAAGGAGAGATTCGAATTGAGATTCGCATGGGTCTTTAAACCTTGTTTGAGCAATACATGGGACAGTTGACACCAACCGGTGTTGTTGGTACTAGCAAGGCAACTCCAATGGAAGTGAGCTTGGACAAGGGAAAGGGCATTCTAGGAAGTGTCCCTTCTAGATCTTCAAAGGAGGAGCAGTTGGTACTATCTCCCTTATGAGGGTCTTCAAGGGACGTAACTAGTAACTTGTACAGACTTGAGTGCCCACGTTTTGATGGCACGAATTTTCGTGGATGGTGGTCGAAGCTTGAACAATTTTTCTCATCGGAGTGTGTTAGAGACGAGGCTAAGGCGAAGGTAGTCATGCTCCATCTTGAAGGCAAGGCCCTGGACTGGCACCATTTTTTTGTCCAGAGACATGTGTAGCACCTCTAACCCATCGAACAGGGTTACGAAACATTACCAAAACAAATACAGTTAATTCATGTCATTTACTATTCATAACCAATATCAATCATATTCATTCATATTGTCCCTTAAATAGACCCTCGAGACCCAAAATACGCGTTAGAAACAAGTCGGGACTAAATCGAAAACTCAGAGAATTTTTCGTAAAATTTTAAAATTTTTCTTAGGTGTGTCACACACGGCTAAAACACACGGCCGTGTCTCTGCCCATGTGGACGAAAAATAGGCAATTTTCAAGGCCACTTTTCTCACCCAATTTACCTTCCACCTACAACATCATTCAAACACATTCACAAGCCAATTCATAACCCTCAAATCAATGCCAATACCAAAATTTATGCATGACATATTATCTCATATATTCAAGTGTTTAAACTTACCAAAAACACATATATGCTTATAGGCATACTATCAATTATGAAATCAAAAACCATTCACCAATAGGTTTGTATACTTCCTACCATATCATCATTTCACCATACATCAAACTTGTTAAGGCCTTGTATAATTACATCAAAATATGCTTAACATTAGCCATTCCAACGGCTAGTTGTAACCAAAATACATCATCATTTGGCCTATTTTAGCCTATACATGTCATTATACTAAAAGTTAGCTTATTTCATATACCGAAAAGTCTGAGGGATAGTGTGATGTGACTCCGACCAAGTTCCAACCTTCATGAGCTTCCGAGTACTATAAAAATAGAGGAAAGAAAAATCGAGTAAGTATTTAATGCATAGTAAGTTCGTATAACGGAATTTAACTTACCATTCATACTCATTAAAAAAAACATAAATAATACATCCAATTCAATGTAATCAATAACCTAAACACCCAAACATCCTCATCAAACATGTTAGTTACATAATTCATATTAGTGCCAAGGAATATAGATGAACTCATCAATGTCTCATTTCCACATACATGTGTTTATCATTTCAAGTTTCCAAGGAACATGTACATGTCATTTATCATTTCAAGTTTCCAAGGAACATGTACATATCATGCTTTTTGCATAACAAGTATTCTCATAGTATTTCATCTTGAATTCATATTATCCCTTATCGGAACATTACCCGTTGAATAATTTAAAATATCGATGGATACATAGGCAGTACACACGAAGTGTACAATACGGTAAATTCGTCAACTCGTATTCAGAAGAGCTTGTAAAATCACATAAACGGGAAGCTTATCCAGGCAGTATAACAGGAAGCTCATAAGAGCTATATTCAGGAAGCTCACACGAGACTATAACGGGTAGCTCCGAAGAGTCATTAACAGGAAGCTCCGGATAGCCATATATAAATGGAAGTTCAAGCGAGCCATATCGAGAAGCTCATAAAGATCCAATTAACGGGAAGCTCACAAAGAGCCAATTAACGGGAAGCTCAAGAAGAGCCATTATCGGGAAGTTCATAAGAGCTAAGGTGTGTCCACAACTCATGTAGGATCACAACCTATCGAGATCTCTGAAGAGCTATAACAGGAAGTTCGCAATAACCATTTAACGAGAAGCTCATAAGAGCTAATAACGGGAGGCTCTTTCAAGCTATGGTGTGTCTGCAACATATGCAAGATCAAAACCAGTACGGGAGCCCTGTATCCAATCGAATTTCATGTATTCAAACGAGATTTCATACTTATCGGGCATTTTTAGATTTATGATTAATTTCATAAACATAGCAATTACACAATTTAACATTCACATATACAACATTTAATTCATACATATAAATGTACAAAATTTAGTTACACGAACTTACCTTAACACTTGTTCGTATACGAAATTCTACTAATTAGATAATTTTTATTTTCCTCGATCCAATTTCGTACTAGGTCTATCTAGATCTATACGAGTAAATTTAACTAAATTTAATGAAATTCATATTCAATTCAATCAAATTCACATTTTAGGCAAAAGTACCATTTTGCCCCTATACTTTTAATTAATTCCAATCTCGTCCCTAGGCTCGGAAAATAAAATTCATGCAATTTAATCCTTATTCCAAGCCTAGCCGAATTTCTCATATATAAAAAAAAATAACAATCCATGTATTCCATAAAATTCAAAATTTTCCATAAATTCAACATCTTTCCAATTTAATCCATAAATCATGTTTTCTTCAAATTTCTTTAATAAAACGTTTAAAATACCCATCAACACCTCAATTTCATCATCTAATAACTTAGATCATATGAACTCATCAATGGTAACTTCTAAAATTTTCAATAAAATCAAAAACCAAGGTAAATATTACTTGGACCTAATTGTAACAAACACAAAAACATAAAATTTTCAAGAAACGGGTGAGGATTTAACTTACATGAAGAAAGAATTGAAAAACCAGCTTAAACCCTCTTCAATGTCTGTTTTTAGAGCTAAAAATGATAAAAAAATGCCTAGAATTTCTTTAATTTCATTTGTTTCTTTTTATTTGGCCAAATTTCCAATTTTGCCCTTATTTCACACCATTTTTGTCCTATTTTTAAGCCTATGCTGCCCAACCAATTACTTTAGGCATATTTATGCCTAAAGTCCTTCCTCATTTACCCTTTGAGCTATTTAATCATTATTTCTTTTAATTAACAAGTTTTACACCTTTTTCAATTTAGTCTTTTTTAACAAATTAGACGTGTAATCGGTAAAATTTCTCAACAAAATTTTCATACAACATTCCTATCATACAATAGACTATAAAATAATATTAAAATAAATTTTGTTTTCGACCTCAAATTTGTGGTCCCGAAACCACTGTTCTGATTTTATTAAAAATGGGCTGTTACATGGTGGGTTGCAACAGCTACCATGAGAGGTTTATGCCCATGAACTGAGGGACAGGTTTAGCTCAGACACACTACTAGATCCTATGTCTGAGCTCGTTACTCTTAAGCAACAAGGGTCTGTGACTCAATTCCATGATACATTTGTTAGTTTGCTCAACCAAATAGATCTAACTGAAGAGCATGTGATTAATGTGTTTGTTAGTAATCTCAAGTTAGAAATAGAGCAATACTTACGGTTGTTTCTACCACCATCCCTAGTAGATGGATTTCGTTTAGCTCATAGGGTGGAGAGCATTATCTCGGGGCATATGAAAAAAACGACATATAGTAGGGGGTCGGGGGACAAATCAAACCCTTCTTGCCAAATGCTAAACCCATCCAAGCGTTATCTACTTTTAGCACCACAGGGGGTTCTAAAGGCCCTGTGAAATCATTGTCCTAGGCAGAAATAGATGACAGAAGAAGAAAATAGCTCTATTTATGGTGTGCTTCCAAATACACTTTAGGACACAAAATGCCACAAATCTCAACTGTACCAACTGGTGATTGAAGTTTCTTCTGATGGTGAAGCTGAACTTAAGAGTCTTGAAACAAATGAGTTTCAAGATTGTAAGGAAGAATTAGAACAAGGGAAGTAGGAACTTGAGGTCAATTCGTCTGTACTTTCTCTGCATGCTTTGCATGGCTCTCAAGGGCACAATACAATGAGGCTTTTAGCTCACATAAGCCAAACAGAAGTAATCATTCTTGTGGATTCTGGTAGCACACATAATTTCATGGATTCTAAGTTAGTGAAAAGACTGAACTTACGTACTGAGCAAACTGTTGCATTGAGAGTCATGGTGGCTAATAGAGTTCGATTGTCTACACAAGGAGTAGCAAAAATGTCTAGTGAGAAGCTCAAGGATCTATATTCAATACTGATTTTTACTTGTTACCTGTGAAGGGATGTGATCTAGTGTTGGAAATTCAGTGGCTCTTATCTCTAGGATCCATCATATGGAATTTCTCTTCCCTTACTATGCAGTTCAAACATCGGGGCAAAAACCATATCCTACAAGGGGTTATTCTTGGCAGCCTTCAATTATTATCATACAACCAAGTAGCTAAATGTTTCAAAATATTGAGCTATGGTCCTCAGCCTATGTTGTTATCTTTTAGTCAACAGACAGCACTAACCCTGCCAGTGTCTCCTAACAATCCAATGTTACTCAAGTTGTTAGCTGCTTTCGATGATATTTTCTAAGTACTTTCAGGTTTACCATCTGCTAGACTTCAGGACCATCGGATCCCCTTGCTAGATGAGTCACGAGTGGTCAAGGTAAGACCATATAGGTATCCTACTATTCAGAAGAATGAGATTGAAAAACTAGTGTAAGAAATGTTACAGTAAGGGATTATAAGGGACAACAATAGTCCTTTTGCATCACCTATTATAATGGTAAAGAAGAAAGATGGGAGCTGGCGATTGTGCGTGGACTACAGACAGCTCAACAACATGACCATCAAAGATAAGTTTTCTATTCCTATTATTGAGGAACTGTTAGATGAGCTTAGTCAAGCTACTTTTTTTTCTAAGCTGGATTTGAGGTCAAGATATCACCAAATTAGGATGTGGGAAAAAAATGTCTACAAGACATCATTTAGAACTCATGAGGGTCACTGTGAATTCTTAGTTATTCCATTTGGCCTAACAAATGCCCTATCCAATTTTCAGGCTTTGATGAATACTGTTTTTAAGCCAATTCTGAAGAAATTTGTCCTAGTTTTTTTTATGACATCCTAGTCTATTCTAATGATTGGACTGATCACATGAGACATTTGGAAGCAGTTTTACAACTGCTAAGGGATAACCAACTATATGCTAAGAAAACTAAATGTAGTTTTGCCACTGTTCAGGTTAAGTATCTAGGCCATGTTATTACAACTGGGACTGTCAGCATGGACTCATTGAAGATAGAAGGAGTTCTCTCTTAGCCTATACCTAAGAACATCAAATGACTTAGAGGGTTTTTGGGGCTATCTGGCTATTATAGGAGATTCATCTAAGGGTATGGAGCCATGGCTTAACCACTTACCTCATTATTGAAGAAAGATCATCAGTGGCATTGGATAGAATCCGCACAAACAACTTTTCAAGGCCTTAAAGAAGTTATTTGTAAGGCACCAGTACTAGCTCTCCCAGATTTTTATGAGCCCTTCTGTATGGAGACAGATGCATGTGGTAATAGCATTGGAGCTGTGTTACAACAAAAAGAAAGAATAGTGGCGTTTTTTAGTAGAGCCTTAGGAGTTAAACACCAAGCCTTGTCCATATATAATAAGGAAATATTGGCTGTGTTGCTAGAAGTGGCACTCGTACCTTGTTGGGAGACCATTTATTATCAAGACAGACCACCAAAGCCTAAAATTCCTCTTTGAGCAACAAACCATTACCCCATATCAACAGAAGTGGGTGTCCAAAATGCTGGGGTACAACTACTCTATTGTTTATCGAAAGGGGTCTCAGAACACAATGGCTGATGCTTTATCTAGAAGAACTCATCTGCTAGATGGTCAAATTCACCAGTATTTGGGGGAGGTGTCAATTACATGGTCAGAGCTCTGGGATAAGATTATACAGGCGGTATTGGAAGATGTGAAGATTCAGAAGTTGTCCAAGAAATTGCTACAAAATCCTCAGTCTCATCCTAAGTACTCATGGGATGGAAGGTTTCTTAAGAGAAAATGGAAAGTGATGGTCGGCCACAACATAGAACTCAAGAATGCCATTTTCGAGTTGTTCCACAGTTAGGCCATTGGTGGCCATTCAAGAGTGCATGCTACTAGGCATCACATAACTAGCTTACTGTATTAGAAAGGGTTATCGAGGGATATCAAGAAATGGGTTCAAGAATGCACAACTTGTCAACAGTACAAGAGTGACAATGCTGCATACCCTGGATTATTGCAACCCTTGCCAATACCCGATCGAGCATGGGCTGCTGTCAGTATGGACTTTGTAGAAGGTCTCCCTTTATCCAAAGGTAAAAGTACCATCTTGGTAATAGTTGATAGATTAACCAAATATGCTCATTTTTTAGCCTTGGCGCACCCTTTTACTGCTACGAGTGTAGCTCAGCTCTACTTGGATCAAGTGTACAAGCTCCATGAAATTTCAGAGTCTATCGTATCTGACAGAGACAAGATCTTCCTTAGCAGATTTTGGCAAGAACTATTCAAACTACTTGGCACTCGAATGTACCTCTCTATTGCATACCATCCCCAAACAGATGGGCAAACAGAAGTTCTCAATCGGTGCATTAAGGGTTATTTGTGATGCATGACCGGTGAAAAACTTTCAGAATGGGTTCGTTGGCTACTTTTGGCAGAGTGGTGGTATAACACCACACACCACTTGACTATCAACACCACTCCTTAAACAACCCTCTATGGTCAGGAGCCTTACATTCACTTACTATACCTGCCAGGTTCTTCCACAGTAGCCAAGGTGGATAAAACACTTAAACATAGGGAAACTTTAAGGAAGCTCCTTAAGTTCCACTTGAAACAAGCTCAAGAACGAATGAAGCAGTTAGCAGACAAGAAAAGATCAGATAGGTCGTTTGAAGTTGGGGACCTAGTATACCTGAAACTCCAACCTTACAGATTCACTAAGGAAGATGCAAAATCAGAAGCTTTCTCCTAGGTTCTATAGTCCTTATCTTATCGAAGCTAAAATCGGTCAGGTGGCCTACAGACTGAAATTACCTAAAAGAGCAAAAATTTACCCTACATTCCATGTGTTTCAACTAAAGAAACATGTTGGTTCAGCTATACACTCACCCACATTGCCACCTGTTGGAACAGATGGATCGATCCTGAAAGAGCTAGCAAGGATCCTTGACAAAAGAATGGTCAAAAAAGGGAATCACGTTGTCACTGAGTTGTTAGTGAAATGGGCGGACACCTTCCCGAGGATTCCACTTGGGAAGCCAGGATAGAATTTCAAAAGCAATATCCTGCCTTCGATCATTGAGGACAAGGATCTACTTAAGAGAGGGAGTATTGTTATGGTATATAATTATAGGTTAAGAAGTAGTTAAATTCTGTTTAATTTTGTTTAGTCTGTTGAGTTAATTATGTTGCAAAAACGACACATTTTCGGGGAGGGGTATTTAATGAAAATGTTGCGTTTTGGGGTGAAGGATTTGGTTAATAAAACAGGGCATTTTGATGTCAGCCTTGTAACCGAAAGACAACTGTAATGACTGTTATTTTCTTTCTTTTTAGCACCCTTGTGTGTGCTGGATTTGTTATGAAGGTTTTTCAGTACTATTTTCTCAACCTCTTTTCTCTCTTCTCTCTCTGATACTCCTTCTTCTTCCTTCTATTCTTCCTATTCTTCTCCTTCTTCCTCATCAGCTCACATCATACTTTTTTCTTTTACAGCAACGTACAAGTTTTCTTTTTTCGTTTATATTTTGATTATCCAAATCAAAGATTATATAAACATTTTGAGATTATATTTGAGTGAGTTGGTTCATTTGTTTTTATTTTTATATTTTTACAACATTATTTGATAATTTTTTAAAATATTTTTCCAGAGTTAATTCCCATTTTGAACATTTTACTTTTGATAAAAACCTCTCAATTTCAAGTCAACTTTTGAATTTAAATTATAAAAGTATTATAAAGATTCTTGTACATTTTGTTCTATCTACTGAAAAAATGGGCAAATTAGCTTCTGTGCATTAGATTAAATAGCAGATTAGTTTTTCTTTTAAAATTTTTTATCCATTTTTACAGTTAAAAATCGATCTACATATGTCAAAACTAGATACACATGATATACCATAAGTAATTGTAGGATTATTTTGTTGCTTAAATTAATTATTAACATGAACTAATTAATTTTTTATTTAACAAAAAAATTTTAATTTACTCATAATTTAAATAAACAAAATATAATTTAACTCCTAATATATTATCAAATTAATCAGATAATCTGAGTTTTGAATAAGTTTACCAATTGCGATCCTTACCA
>CM025149.1:20499264-20509896 GCA_013467495.1 Gossypium gossypioides | reverse complement strand
CTAACAATATTTTTATTTTGGAATGTGTTAATCTATATATAATTATTATTTTATTTACTATACATGTATTTCTCAAATTTTACAAAAGAACAAGTTAAGATGTTCTGAAATAAATTATTTATTATATTATATTATTTTAAGAAACACCACTGGTATATTAATTTAATAATTATATCATTTTCATAGTTAAAATTTTGATATTTATGACGTGTTTATATTTGCATAATTAATAAAAAAATCAAACATAACAAAATATATATTATATTGTGGAGTTATGCATCGTATTTTTCGACTCTTTTTTTTTTCAGTTAAACTCTATTTTTAATTTCCCACTTAAACTCTGATTAGTATAGGCTATTTTAATATTATTTAACCTACAAATTTAGCCTATAAATTAACCCTTTTTTCCACCCTAGAAAGATAATCTGTAACACATTTAGGTATCAGTTTTTCAAGCTTTCAGAAAATTTTATGTTTACGTTTTGAGTATTCTTATTTCCGGATTTCGGGGTATAGTCTTATCTATATCTTTGTAATATTCATATTTGCCTTTATAGTAAAATTATCTTTACTCGTGGTTTTTTATCTTCTTCGGAGGGGTTTTTCCATGTAAAATATTTGTGTTCGATCTTTTCAATTTTTTTTTTTGTTATTTTACTTATTCGTTGCTTAATCAGGTTTATTCCCAACAAACTGGTATCACAACTAATTCAATTTTCACAATCAACCCGTTCAGAGATGACAACCACAAGGTTTGATATTGATAAGTTCAATGGCATCACAATTTTCAATCTGTGGCAAGTTTGGATGATGACAATTCTGATTCAGAGTGATCTTGAGAAGGTCTTTACAGAGAAGAAGGCTGCAAACATGGATAAATCAGAATTGGATAGGTTAGATAAAAAAGCTCTATTCATGATTCAATTATGTATAACAAATAATGTGTTATAGGAGGTTTTTGTAACGCCCTGAATAATTTA
This sequence comes from Gossypium gossypioides, assembly GCA_013467495.1. Classification (NCBI taxonomy): domain Eukaryota; kingdom Viridiplantae; phylum Streptophyta; class Magnoliopsida; order Malvales; family Malvaceae; genus Gossypium; species Gossypium gossypioides. The sequence continues at coordinate 20,508,916 of CM025149.1, read as the reverse complement.
AGTTTGCTTTTGGTGAAATTTGGCACAAATAATGTGTTCTGGGTGTGTGTGTGAGGTCTTGGGTTCAAGTCCCACTTTTGGCAATTCTGTTATTTTTTATCCTAGCCTTATCCCTGCTGGGTAGGCTTTTGTAATATTGTTTGTAAACTTATATCAGAATGAGCTTGTTGGTTCGAGTGGTAAGGAGTTAGCGTGTTGGAGGTCCTGTGTTCGAATTCCTGCATGAGCGTGGGTGATAATTTTTGCTTTTGTTGTGTGATAGAGGTTTGGTGGAACAGAAACTCTGAAGTTGTTGGATGAGAATCAAGTTGTGAGATAATGGGTCAGTTAGTTAATCGGATAATGTGGGGGAGTTGAGATATTGTTTTTATTATCTTATTTTTATTTTTATTTTTTTTCTCTCTCTCTCTCCCTCTTCTCAATTTAACCTCTAATTCTGACGTTCCCATTTTTCCTTCTCCATTTTCTTTTGTTTTCTCTCAAATTTTACTTTTCATTTATTGAATTCTCATCGTTGCATCTGTAAAATTGTTACTTTTCGTTCGGTTTAGGTAAGTAGGGCTTTATTGATGGTGCTTTTGAATTTAGTGTGATCGTCTCTTTCTTTTCAAAATTGGCGTGATGGTGTGGTTAGAAGTTTTTGATCATTAAGGATTTTTCTTTTGTAGGAAAAGGCGTTGAATTAGTGATTTTTTGCTTCAATGGCTTAAACCGTGTTTGTAGCTGTTTTCGTTGGTGGTAAGTTTGGTTGTGCTACTCGATTTTTGCGTTAATGAAATCATAAATTGGTTGCTAATAGGTAATTGAAATGCCGTATTTAGGTTCTGGTTGACGCCACACGAGCATGTGCGAGACACGGTCGTGTTACGGCGATGGTGTGGCCGTGTGGGCTACACGGGCTAGGCCAAATTGGGTGTGTGGGTTTTGGGCCAAGCCGTGTGAGCCACACGGACATGGCCAATTTGGGCATGTGGGCCACACGGGCATGTGGGCCCAAAATTTTGAAATTATCCCTAGAGTCGTATGGGTCGTTCCGATCGACTGTGGGTCTGCCGTAAGGTCGGTAAGGGCTAACCAAACTCTAATTCTTGTGATTTGATATTCTGATAGTCTGACCTGAATAGGAAACATATATGTATATCTGATTGTTCTGTTTGAGTATATATGTTATATGTATATGAGCATGTTAAATATGATAATTCTGTTAATTATGTATTCTGTATTTGTGTTTGAGGTGGGATTTGCATACGTGGAGGAAGTGATCTGTACAGCGACCTTTCGCCTATTATTTGGTAGCTTGGCTACATATTATTATGTTATGTGTCACATTGACACTATATGGTGTGTAGGGATGGGTGGGTGTTTTTAACCCCACATGGTGTGATAGGATGGTCGGAGATGGTGTGTAGAGGATGGGGATAGAATTTTGTATATCTGTTTTGTTTACGTGATTCTGATATTTGTATTTTTTAAGTACTTAGGTCTAAATCTGTATCTGTCTGCACATGTGATTCTGTGTATATTGCATGATTATCTCTGTTGGGTTACACACTGAGTTTACGAAAACTCATATCTATTTTTCTATTCTGTTCAGGTAATCTCAAACATAGACGGGTCAGTGTAACGGAGGCTTAGCGGTGACCACGTGTCGAAAAACTGTTATTTTTCTTATCCTTATTTACTAGTTTTATTTAATTTCTGGTTATCGAAAGAGTTTTGTAATTGTTGGACTCTCTAGACTTTTGAGATTGTTCATTTTGGATTTTTGGTTTGATTGCGCCTATGATTTTTAAACTATGATGATTGACAAAATTTCGATTTTACGCGAACAAATGTTTTTGAAAACATGAGCGTGATTTTAATTTAAACGATTTTTCCAACTTCCGCTACAAGATATTTGGTTAACTTTGAAGGACAAGATGTAACGGTTTTAGTAATGATTATATAAATGAATATGTCTAGTAAAACTTGGACGTTTTTATCTAATAACTATACAATGTTTATAAAGTATCATCGGTTTCAAAACCCTTCTTCGTAATGCTCCCGAATTTGGCCATAATGTCTAGGCCGGGTTTAGGGTGTTACAATTTTGATAGAGAAAACGACATTCACCTTATGAAAAAGGTTAGAAACCCTCTATATGACAAAGTCTTTGGCTAACCAATTGGTGTTGAAACAACGTCTATACATGTTCCATATAGACAAAATTGAGCACCTTAGAGGTCACATCAGTCAATTTATTACACTTTTGAATGATTTAAAAAATGTTAAGGTCCAAATTGACGATGAAGATCAGACTATGCTATTATTGTGCTATTTATCCCCTTCATACAAATATTTCAAGGAGACCCTGATTTATGACAAAGATAATCTCTTATTTGAGTATGTAAAGGGACATCTGTTGAGCAAAGATAAACTAGACAATAAGTTTGGTTCGGATAGGAAGTTAGATAGGCAAGCCTCAGTTTTGGTAGCATTAAGGAAGCGAGACAAGAGATGTCACTATTGTAAAAAGTTAGGTCATGTCAAGATAGATTGTTACAAACTGCGAAATAAAAGGGTTGCTGAGAACAACGAGGAAGATTTAGCTGGTGCTAATTTGGCCAATGACAAGGGTGGTGATTTCTTGTTAGTGTCAACAAGTGAAAGCTTCGAGCTTACGTACGAGTGGATCCTGGATTCGGGGTGTTCTTTCCACATATATCCCAACAGGGACTGGTTCTCCACATACAGTTTAGTTGAAGGTTGAATTGTGTACATGGGGAATGGTTCATCCAGTAAGGTAACCGGTATTGATACTGTTCAGATGAAGATACATGACAAGACAATTAGGACACTATCAGATGTCAGACATGTGCCTAACTTAAAGAAAAGTATCATCTCATTGGGAATTTTAGACTTGAAGGGTTGTAGAATTAACATCAAGTCAAGCGACATTAAGGTATCCCATGGGCTCTCGTTTTGATGAAAAGTAAAAAAATTGGAAGCCTTTATATCTTGGAATGATCAACGGTGACCAGTGAAACAGGACGTCCCTCATCTGTTAAGCAGTTGAAGTCGACTCGTTTGAAGTTGAGACAACTTAATCATAGGAGAGAAAAAGGTATGACTGTTTCGTATAAAAGAGGTTCTCTTTTGGATACAGGTTTTGAAAAGATAGGGCACTGCGTTCTTAGAAATTAGACCATGATCAGTTTTGATATAGCAGTGCACAAGTCAAAGACTGGAAGACTTCCAACTTCTAAGCACAATTTCAGTTCAATTAATATCTTGCATAGCTCGAGATAAGCCAGTGGTGGGCTTTGGCAAAGAAGGCGTTGTAGAAAAACGAGTTAAGGTGGAGATTTGTGGAGTTATGCTTCACATTTTTTTTTACTTTTCTTCTCCGAGTTAAATTCTATTTTTAGTTTCCCATTTAAACTCTGATTAGTGTAAGTTATTTTAATATTATTTGACCTACAAATTTAGCCTAAAAATAGACCATTTTTCCACCCTAGAAAGAAAACTCGTAACACATTTAGGTATTATCTTTTCAAGCTTTCAGAGAATTTTGTGTTTACGTTTTAAGGTTTCTTATTTTTGGGTTTCGGGGTTGAGTTTTATCTTTATCTTTGTACTCTTCGTTTTTATCGTTATAGTGAAATTATCTTTACCCGTGGTTTTTTATCTTATTTGGATGGATTTTTCCATGTAAAATATTTGTGTTCGATCTTTTCAATTTCTCTGTTATTTTACTTATTCGTTGCTTAATCGAGTTTATCTCCAACATATATAAAAGAATGTACGAGAACATATATGAAAACTTTGAGTTTTGAGATAGCTTTTTTAGTTCTAAAATACTTCTTTTTCTTAATTTACATTTAAAGTGAGTATAATTTTTTAAATTAAGTTTTAAATATGATTTTCTTGCCATCAATAATAAAATTTTAGATAATTAACAACTTTACACGTCATGCATCAAATTATAATTAAAATTTAAAACTAAAATTGTAACGCCCCAAAATATAGGGGGTTAAATGAAATAAATAACTAAGTAATAACTTAAATTTGATGGTTAAGTTGTTAGTGCACTCCCTAAAGGTCCTAAGTTTTATCCACACCTCTCCTATTTCATTTTTTTTTTAATTTCAACAAGCTAGAATGAAAAATACCCTTAAAACAAATATTAAATGGAGTGGAAATTTACCAAGAATGAGGAGCATCCTAATTGGTTAAGCCTTTTCATTTCTCCCTTGGATTCCTAGGTTCAAGTCATGCCAATCCCTTCTTATTTTCATTTTTTTTGGCTAAATGGGTAATTTACCATTCAACCCCTTTAAATTTTGAAAACCTTAACTATTTAATCCTTTTTTCCTAAACACAATTGAACTATAGTTTCTTTTTCTAATTAAACTGAAAATTTTCTCCTCTCTTCGTATTTCTCTTAATATTTATTTTTCATCATCTTCTTTACACAATTTTTTCTCTCCATGGCTAAAATTTCATTTTGACCCCGAATCCAAAATCAATCTCCATTTAACACATTATTCTTATCGATTTAGCGAAACGTCGTCAATTTCAACTCTAATTTCACCAAGAATCGGTAAGAACTTTCCAATCCTGGTATTTAAATCTTAAATCCTTATAGAATTTCTATCCACGCTAATTTTAAGAATGATTAAACGATCCTTTAAGAATCTTGCCAATAAAATCCTGAAATCTTGATTTTTCTTGAGATCCGTTATTAATTATTCCGTAAATATTGTTTGAAGGACCCGATTTAGGTACCCTAGACTAGATTTGAATGAGAAGGATGTTGTTCGAGATCCCGGTGACAAGTATGTGTTTCTTTACAAACGAATCAAGGCAAATCGTGCCTCAAAATAGGGCAAGACAGCCTGCCACACAAGCTTGTAGACCATAGGGCCAGCCATGTCCCCCTAAAACCCTAGGTTATTTCGATTCTCACACGACCTAGAAGCCTCCACATAGCCTGTCACATGGTTGTGTCTCCCTTGTAGCTTAATTTTGCAATTTCCACAAGGCCATAGTTTATTACACGGCCGTGTAACCTTTCCACACGGCTTATAGCTTCCTACACGACCATGTGTGCCTACTTTAAAAATTTTACAGTTTTACCCAAAATTTTATGATTTGTTCAATTTAGTCCCTGATTGATTCCCGAACTATTTTTAGTGTTTTACTTTATTCAATTAAGTTCCTGACAATATGAATAATGTTAGAATTCATGATCTAATTGATTGAATTATTAATATTATGTATATGTATGATATGTTTAGTTTAGTATCTATACATGCTCGAAATTATTTTTAGAGTTTTTATTTGCTCAATTTAGTATTTGATATTGTGTTATTCTAGAATTTGTGATTTAATGACTGAAGTGTTAAAGTTATATCATATGTGAAGTGTATATTACATGCTACTGTCATTATGAAACAAATAATCTGTTAGTGTTAATACATGTTAAAGTATGTTAATTGCTAGTGATGAATTGAATACATGTTAAGCATAAAACCACAACAAGGGGTTATTGCAGTTGATTTTAGAGGAAAGGCTTTTAGCTATACATATTATGGAAAATACCACACAGGTGAATGCTAGAGAAAATTGGGTGCGTGCTTGAAATGCAGGTCGATAGACAATGTGATAAAGGATTGTCCACATTATGTCAAATTGGCCCAAGCTTCGACCCAAAATCAAGCTCAAAATCAAAGAACGGGACAGTTACCTCCGAGGGGTCGAGGTCAAAATAGGACCAAAAATATTGTAGCAACCAATACGAACCGAATCGAGGCTAGATAGCTCGCCCTTGTTTATGTCGTTAGAGGTCGTTAGAGGTCGTGAGGGAAGAGATGAGTCTGATGTCATCGCAGGTATTTTGCCCTAATAGACATAGGATCCACTCATTCATAAGTTGCTTATATTATGCCTAATAACTTAGATGTCAGAATATAGAGAACAACTACTGATGTTAACATATGAAGCCCATAAGTGTTGGGAAAATTGGCTTGGAAAATGCATAGGAAAATAAATTTAGGGAAAACAAAGTTTTAATTTTTTTTCCAAAACAAGACCTTGGTTGTGATATCTAAAGTAATAAACACTTAATCAAAATTGTACCTTTTCGATTCGTTTCGGAAGAGTGCTTCGACCGAGTAGTCTTCTCTGCTATCCTCAAGCTCACATCTGCCAAGTGTAGGCTCGCTTTGAATCAGAAAAATTTTCACGAAAATTACCTTTGGGGTAATTTCGTAATTTTTCTAAACTTTTAGGTCAAGTTATAAATTAGAAAAATATCTCTAGAAATTTTTTGAAATAATCTCTTCAAAGAATTTTCTCTCTACAATTTTCTTTTGAATTCAAATGTGTGTAAAATAATAACCCAAGGCTCTCTTTATATAGGGAGAGTTTAGGGAGTTTAATCTATTTAATGTTATGATGATAAATGTTTTTCGATTGATCGGTAATGCTCTGTAACCCTAATCCGATGACAGAGACGGGTTAGGGGTGTTATAATCCGTTTCTGACTACAATTTACCACAACATCATGCTGCGTCAACAAATCCATTCCCAGAATAATATCAAATTCCTGAAAGAGTAATAACATCAAATTAGCAAGAAAATCACAACCTTGAATTCTCTGCGGACATTTATGACATATTGAATTAACTAATACACTATGATCCAGTGGATCTCTAACATCAAACTCCGTTAACTCAACAGGTAAATTTTTATCCGTTACTAATGTCGTGTAAATATATGAATGAGTTGACTCATGGTCAATCAATGCATACACAGTAACATCAAAGAGATAGAATGTACTAGCAATAAAGCTAGGTGCAGCTGCTTCCTCTCTGGCTTAAATGGCGTATGCTCGTGCAAGAGCTCTAGCTTCTGATTGAACAGTTGTGTCATTAGTGCCACTGCTATTTGCTCCAGTATTATTACTTTGGCCTGAACGTCTACTCCTTTCTGGTGTTGACATTTGCTTGTCATTTTTTTCTTCATTTTTTCCGGCTAACCTCGAACAATTCCACACAAAGTGATCTGTTGAACCGCATCTATAACTTGAACCCGTTTTAGCCCTATATTCATTGGCATGTAATCTACCACAATATTCAGACACAGATCTCAGAACATTTCGGACAATAGCCACGCTGTCAGTAGGTTTAATCTGGGACTTTGGATCATGTTGCACTAACTTGCTTTTACCCGAAAATCTTGTTGGTGAAGTAACACGGCTAAAATCTTCTTTTGACTTCTTTATCGGTAGAGCAGAAAATAACTTGGAAAAACTTCGTTTACCAAAATCCCAAGCCTTTATTTCTCTTTATTTCTTGTTGTTATACACTTCTTTTATCTTTTGAGCCTGGTTAGATAATACCACAAATTGTCGTATTTCAGTTTCTCCAATCATCATCTTGATTTCATCATTTAAACCATCTTCGAATCTGATGCACATTTCTTCCTCATTTAGGACAATTTCACGGGCATACTTACTGAGATGTACAAAATCTCTTTTATACTCAGGTACGGATTTGTTCCCCTGTCTCATCTCAAGAAATTCTTTCTTTTTCAAATCTAAATAACATTTACTAACATATTTCATTTTAAATTTTGCTTTGATGAAATCTTAGTTAACATTTTCCTTTAGCACTATAGTTATTAACGTTGACCACCAACTATAAGCTTCATCTTTCAATAATGATACAACATATCTCAAATAATCGTTAAGTGAGCAATCCCAAAACCTTCAATACACTTATATAGTCACTCCATAAATATTTTAAAAATATATTTACGGGCTCAGTTTATAGAAACGAGGTCCTAAAACCTTATTTTTTAAAACCAGTTGAACTTAACTATTTGTTCATTTATCAAAAATAATCAAATCAAAATTCAATATTTTGCTATAATTGAGTCATAAATATTAAATTATAATATTTACGGACTTACTTGCCGAATTTGTATCCCCGAAACTACCGTTTTTGATACCACTGAAAAATAGGCTGTTACAGGAACATTACTATTAACCTCATCAGTGTCAGCATGTTCAGATTCTGCCGACATCTTTAATATCTATAAGAAAAATAGGGGTTAGATCGGATCAATCAATATCACACTATCTCGGGTATATATGGCATGTAACTTCTAGACTCTAAACACGCTACGTTCAGTCCGAGAATCAACTAAATTGTAGCTCTGATACCATTAAATATAACACTCCTTACTCGACCCGATCGCCGGATCCAAGTAAAGAGATGTTATATTAGCATTCAACAATTAACAATCACATTATTCAACAATATATATTTAAAGATAATTGATATTCTGTATAAACAAACATATTAAATTTTAATATAAAAAAATTCTAAAGCTACTTAGTGATAAAATTCAAGTTCGGAATAGGACTTACTTAAAAGAAATTTAAAGTTTAAAGTTAAAAATGAAAATCCGTAGTTGGTATCGATACCAAATCGATACCTTTTTGAAAATCAATACCAAAATTGAATAATGTTTTCTTTGCAAACAAATAGTATCGATACTTATTTTAGGGTATCAATATTTTATAAAAAAACATCGATACTCAAATAAAAATCTATACCAAATGAGCATTCTGTTTAATTAGAAAACTGTTCAAATGGTCAAGTATCGATATCAATACCAAATGCCAAAGTATCAATACTTGTTTTTAAAATGGTAAAACCTCATCTTTAAAAGTTCAACTCATGCCAAAATTCACCTATTTTACAATAGATAAATAAAATAACCTATTCAAACATCTAAAAGACTAACCAATGTGTCTTCATTGATGCCACAATTCAATATCCAAACTAAAATAACATTTCAAACCAGAATAATTGCATTTAAAGTACTCAAATATCTTTAATATCGATACGTACTAAAATACCACCCCTTTCAATCTATAAGTCAAATTGCCATATTCACGCAATTTCATTAAACTTATACCAAATATACCAAACAAACAACATATTCACATGTACCAAAATATATCTAAGGACAAGCATCATTCAAGTTTAACAACTCTACAAAATAACCTCATAAATTCATTTAACCTATTACATGCCATATAACCTAATACAAGCATTCAAAAACTACTAAAAGATTTCCAGATAGTGTGAATCTTGAAGTCGATCTGATCGCCCGAAGCCTCAAAAACAAATCTACAAGAAAGCAATAAAAAGAACACAAGTAAGCTTACTTAAGCTTAGTAAGTTCCACGGATTAAACAATTAACTTACCAAATAAACTTAATCAATACATAATACAGAAATGTCGTAAATCATAGTCCCGCCATTTATAACCAAATCACAGGTGAATCATAAACTTGTATATGAGTGAATTTTAATTCAATCAAATATGTTATATCATTAACTATACTCGATGAACGTTGTAATGGATTTAGACACATAGTTAACCAACCAAACACACCAAATCGCTCAAATGAGCTATCCCACCGAGAACACACTTGGGCACCAAGTTTCAAGCCCTTAGGCTTTACATTTGCCCCCAAAACACACCTGAAACACTGTAATATAACACGATAGTTCGCAACAAATGTTGAACTTCGGTATATTCAGTAAACATGAATGAATTCATAATCATCATCTCAACATCAACCAATCCCATA
>CM025149.1:20453818-20465093 GCA_013467495.1 Gossypium gossypioides | reverse complement strand
TCTTAAGCCTAACATATTGGCAGCTCAGCTGCAAATTACTATTTTGTGCCGCATTCGGTACTACCTGGAATGTAGGGATGGGTGGGTTGATTTGATCCCCACATGAAGTGTAGGGTTGGACGAAGATGGTGTGTAGAGGCTGGTTGGGTAGGACTTTGTTACTGAATACTACATGACTGCTACTGATAATGTGATGGGCCGAGGCCCTACTGCATATTTAATACTGTATTGAGATGGGCTAAGGCCCAAACTATTACTGATACTAAAAAAGGGCTTAGGCCCATGACTACTTTAACTGTGCACTGTGATCTGCTATTGTTTGTTTTCTATGGGATTACACACTGAGTTTTCATAAACTCACCCATTTTGTTTAAATGTGCACATGTGATCCCCAAATCAAGACGGATCGGTGTGGCGGAGGACTTGGCGGTGACCACGATTTTGGACTTTCTTGGTTTTTAACCCATATTTACGATAATTGGTTTTATTTCTATTCTATTTTTACTGGCTAAGTTTTTGGGTTGTAATTAGACTTCCGGACTTTGGTTTTGTGTTTTAATTATCTTTACCTTATGGATTAGAACTGCTAGTAGTAGGAAACCTCAGTTTTCAAAAGAAACAAATGTTTTTCCTAAACGCACGATTGTTTAATCTGTTTTAAAAGCTTCTGCAATCGAATAACATTTTGAAACTATCGATTAAATGAGCAACACAATTTTGGAAATAATAAGATGTTAAGATAAGGAATTCAATGGAAATGGTTTTAACGCATCGACATGGTTTTCAAACACCCTATTATGTGACATCGCTAGATCCGGCCATAACGTCTTGGCCGAGTTTAGGGTGTTACAGTTTGGGCTTGTAATTTTGGCTAGTGTATTTTTTTTTGTAAATGGACATTATTTATTTATTTTTTGTTTTGTTTTGGTTTGGGTTTATTTATGTGTGTTGGGCCGAGTAAAGATTGGCTATTATAGTTGCCCATCTTTGCTCATTGTCGTGTAACAAGAAGGGAGCAAAGACTTTAAATGAGGACCAATTTTGTCCAGTCCTGCTGAATCTCGACTTCTCTGGTGCTTCTCTTCTTCAAGTAGTCCACTCTTTCAATCCTTGATTACTCTACTTTACTGTATCCATTTTGCTACAACTTTAGGAAGGCATGATTTAGTATCACGGCTTGATCTTGCTCCATTACAACTTCAAGGAGATAAAATTTGTTGTTGTAGCTTCATTATAACCCACTGCAACTTTAGGGGTATAGGAATTGTAGCTTCGATATGCTTTACTGTAACTTTAGGGGGATAAGATTCGTCCTTAATCTGCTTTACTGCAAATTCAGGGAGATGAGATTTGTAGCTTCAATCTGCTTCACTGCAACTTTAGGGAGATAAGATTTGTAGCTTCAGTCTGCTCTATTGCAACTTCAGGGAGATAGGATTTGTAGCTTCAACCTGCTCCACTGTAACTTCAGGGAGATAATATTTGTAGCTTCAGTCTGCTCCACTGCAACTTCAGAGAGATAAGATTTGTAGCTTTAATCTGCTCTACTGCAACTTCAAGGAGATAAGATTTGCTATGGTGACTTTAATCTGACCCACTGCAACTTCAGGGGTGTAGGATTTGTGGTTTCATTGACCTGTTACACCGTTATCTGGAGAACATGACCTGTAGAATTCATTTTATAGGCCTATATTTACGCCTAGTGATTAAGATGTTATACTCAGAATGAATCAAATGTTCTTAACTAGATGTATGCGAATGATATTTGTATAAATGCAGAATGTCATTTTCGAGAACAATCTCTTTTTAGTGCTTAGGTTGACATTGCTCGTCGCTCATCAAGGTTTTATCACTGATGTGTTACTATGCCTTCTTGTTCAGATCTGGTATCTTGACAGGAAACCTGAAGAAGCAATCACAATTTAGACTATTCGTTCTTAGATATTTCCAACCTTTAGATTTGGTTAGTTCTAACTAGTGGTCCTATTTCAGGTCCTTGTACTATTTAGAAACCTTTCAGAGCAATATGCAAAAGTCCTTTTACTTGAATATTATTAGTCCATTAATCATTATTTCAATGTAAAAATGCTTGAAAAAGGTTGTAACAATGGACAAGATAGAAATTTATTGGGAGCAAAGCTCGAAATGAATAGATTAATTAAATAGTAGAAGTTGCTAAAATACAAAGTGAGTAAGATGAAATTAGGTGCCCCAAATATCGCAGCATGAGCTTCTTTGCACAAACTTCTTAAGGACCATTTTGAGCCTGATATGTGTTTAAGAAATCTAGAGTACTTTGTTGATGCCCCAAGATGTAATATTTCTCCTCTCGAGTAGACATGGCTACCACATATTCAATCTTCGATCTCAATTTGATCTGCATTTTCCTGGGTTTTCAACTCAGAACCCCTTTGGTATCAAGGCGCCCTTTTTGCGAGTTTTTGCCTTGGCCTCTCCTTTTTTTAAGTGAAGTATTTCTTGGCTAAATCTGAATCCACAGGATTAGGCAGGTTTTTGCCATTCATTTAGGTGAAAATCAACGCTCCTCCAGTAAAGGCCTTCTTTACTACATAAGGTCCTTCCCAATTCGACATCCATTTTCCTCTGAATTCTTTTTATATAGGTAGGATCCTTTTCAATACCAGGTCTCCCTCATGGATTTCTCTGGGACGAACCTTTTCATCATAAGCTCGCATCATTCGTTTTTGGTACATCTGACCATGACGGATAACTTTCAACCTCTTCTCTTCAATCAAGCCCAATTGATATATCAAGATTAGATCCATTCTGCTTTATCTATCTTCAACTCTGACAAAATTTAGAGAGAATGAATATCGATTTCAATGGGCAAAATCGCCTCCATTCCATAAACCAATGAGAAAGGTGTTGCCCTTGTAGAGGTTCTGACAGATGTTCGATAAGCATAGAGGACAAATGGTAACTTCTCATGCCAATCTTTATAAGTCTCTGTCATTTTCCCCACGATATTCTTAATGTTCTTATTAGCTGCCTCCACTGCACTATTCATTTTTGAGTGATATGGTGACGAGTTGTGGTGTTTGATATTGAATTGACTGTAGACTTCTGATATAATGCTGTTGTTCAAATTTAATGCGTTGTCAGATATGATTCTTTTTGGCCTTCCATACCGACATATGATTTGTTTTTTTAAGAATTGCCAACTACCGACTTTGTAACATTGGCATCGAAAGCGACCTCTACCCACTTGGTGAAGTAATCGATGGCCACAAAGATTAATCGATACCCATTGGAAGCTTTTGGCGAGAGCGGCCCAACGACGTCCATGCCCCACATAGAGAATGCCATGGAGAAGTCATAACATGAAGAGGTGAAAGAGGCACATGAATTTTGTCTCCATAAATTTGGCATTTATGACACCTCTTGGCATAACAATCCCCTTCCATGATAGACCAATAATATCCAAATCTCATGATTTGTCTAGCCATTGTAAAATCATTAGCATGTGTTCCGCAAACACCCTCATGGATTTCTTCCAAGATTTTCTTGGCCTCAACAGCGTCCACACATCTTAGTAGCACTTGGTCCTTTCTTCTTTTATATAGGATCTCCCCATCTAAGACATAATCATTAGCCAGTCGCCTTAGTGCCCTTTTATAATTCTCGATTGCTTACTCCAGGTATTCACGATTCTTTACATATCGCAGTATATCATAGTACCAAGGGCGATCATCATTTTCTTCTTCTTCGATGTTGTAACAATGTGTCGGAGCCTCATAAATACTTATCTGGATATGTTTTACATCCTCTTGTTTATTCACTCTAACCATGGAAGCTAAGGTAGCCAGGGCGTCAGCCATTTGATTTTCATCTCGCAGAAGGTAACAGAAGGTGATGTCATCAAACTCCTTAATTAACTCAAGAACCAGCATTCAATAATTGATCAACTTGGGGTCTCTTCTCTCCCATTTACCTTTGAGTTGATAGATCATTTGCGTAAAATCCCCATATACCTCTAGCATCTTGATCTTGCGTTCTATAGCTGCACGAATACCCATGATGCATGCTTCATATTATGCCAAGTTATTTGTGCAATCAAAGTCAAGTTTACTGGTGAAAACATAATGATCTCCGTCTGGGGATACCAGGACTGCCCTAATTTAGTTTTCAAAGATGTTCTTCTTAAACACCTTCTTCAGTAGTTGCAACATACATCAGATCTTTTGTTTGGGAAATCAAAATTCAAAGGCTCGTAATCCTCTAGAGTTCTGCTGGCTAGGAAGTTCGTTATTGCACTCCCCTTTACTACCTTTTGGTTTATAGATTTTATCAAATTAAAAAAGCAGAATCTGCTATCGGACCATTCTTCCATTCAAAGCAGTCGACTCCATCATGTACTTTAGAGGGTCTATTTTTTAGATTAGCTAAGTTGTATGGTATAGCATGTACTGTCTCAGTCTCTGGGTTATCCAGATTAAGGCGTAACACAACTTCTCAATTGGCGAGTATTTTGTCTCACATTCAGTAAACTTCTTACTGAGGTAATATATCACTTTTTCTTTTCTCTCTGACTCATCATGTTGGTCAAGCACGCATCCTATAGAATTCCCAAATACCACCAAGTACAGTATCAGTGGTTTATCTGGGCTAGGTGGCATCAGCACTGGGGCATTGGACAAGTAATGTTTGACCTTGTCGAAAGTCTTCTAGCATTTTTCATCCCATACACCTGGATTATGTTTCTTAAGGAGACGAGATATGGGGTCGCATTTTCTGGTTAGTTGTGAAATGAACCGGACAATGTAATTTAATCTCCCTAAGAAACTCTGGATCACCTTTTGAATGCGTGGTGGAGGCAACTCTTGTATAGCTTTGACTTTATCCGGGTTGATCTCGATCCCCTTTTTGTTGACTACAAATCCTAGCAATTTTTCTGACTTAGCCCCGAAGGTACATTTTGCCGGATTGAGCTTTAGCTGGAATTTTCTCAACCTCAAAAATAGTTTCCTTAAGACTTGTACATGCTCCTTTTCTGTTAGAACTTTTGCGATCATATCATCGACATAAACCTTGATTTCTTTGTGCATCAAATCATGAAACAAAGCTACCATGGCTCTTTGATACGTCACTCCCGCATTTTTCAGTTTGAATAGCATCACTTTATAGCAAAATGTTCCCCACATGGTTACAGATGTGGTCTTTTCCATGTCTTTAGGATGCATCTTTATCTAGTTGTATCCGGAGAAGCCATCCATAAATGAAAACAGTGAATAACCTGTCGTCTTGTCCACTAAGGTATCGATGTGAGGTAACGGGAAATTGTCCTTCGAGCTAGCTTTGTTTAAATCCTTGTAGTCTACACACATTCGTACTTTCCCATCTTTCTTAGGGACGGGGACTACATTGACTACCCACTCTGAGTATTTCACCACTTGTAAGAAACCAACGTCAAATTGTTTCTTGACCTCTTCTTTTTATTTTCAATAGGACGTTGGGCCTCATCATTCGAAGTTTCTGTTGAACTGACTTGCATTATTCCTTTATGGGGAGTTGATGTACCACGATATCAATACTTAAACCAGGCATACCTTGATACGACCATGCGAAGACATCTTTGAATTCTTGGAGTAACTCAATGAAGTCTCGATTTGTCTCTACAGTAATGCAAGCTCCGATCTTCACCTCTTTCTTTTCTTGTTTGTCTCCCAAACTCATAATTTCTACTGGCTCTTTATAAGGTAGGATTTGTTTCTCATCTTGTTCTACCATCCTGAACAAATCCGGAGATAGGTTACAATCTCGATCATCTTCAAATTCCTAAGGGTCCTCTGGACACATATCCTGAGGTTCCTCTAGACACATATCCTACTCAAAAGGAGACTCTGAGTTAGCAGCAGCATCGCTCGTATCATTGATATCTAGAGACCTATTATAGGAATAAAAGAACACTCAAAGAACAAATGAATCTAAGAATAATTAACTGTGTAGTATGAGTATGAATGAAATGAAAAAAAAATAAAAGAATATTTTCCAAATGAGACACAAAGATGCATTTTATTGAAATAAAAATAGTGGACATATGCCTTTTCCACAAAAGGATTCCTATTGCTCTTAGGCTTAAAGTAATAAGTGTGTTTTGAACATTACTCTAAATTAGTTCTAAAAATTACAGGGATCTCTTCTGCAGTTTAATTTTTTAGAACACTTCCGAGGATATAAGGACAAATGCGTTATAGGTTCTCCCTAATTCTTTCTTCGGATATGGCATTTATGCTCAAGTTTCCCAACATTTATTCTGGGCTTTCTTTTTTTGACATCTTTTGTTCAGGATAAATGATTTCTCCTAACACGAGCATTTTAGATATCTGGGGAAAGATCATTTGTTCCCATTTGACCTCTCCCCCACTTAGTCTCGCTCTTCTTCTCTCTTGTTTCTTCTCTAGCTCCTTTTCTTTTGCCTCACATCTGGTTTGTACCTTAAACCAAAGAGGTCTTGTTTGTCCATCAACATTGGTGCCTCGACTCTTCCTTGAAGGTATTTTTTGAGTCCTCTTCCAGGCAAGACTCCTTTCCCAACTGTCAACTACAGGCCCATCCTCGTGGTTTTAGATATTTTTGGCACTGGATCTTGTTTCCTTCAACAATGAAAGTTGCATTAACAAATTCTAGTGATTGAAAGTAACATTCTATTGCCTCTTCATCCGCTCTTATGTATGGTGCATCGCTAGTTACGGATGTAATGATATCCTCTTCAGCGTTTATTCTTACCAGTAGACCCTTTATTACCATTTTCAGTTTTTGGTGCAATGATGACACTGCCTTAGCCGAATGAATCCAAAGCCTACCCAACAAACAGTTATAAGAAGGTTTGATATCCATTACTAAAAAATCTACCTTATATGTGTTCGGACCAATTAAGAGAGGTATTTCAATCCTTCCCATCACCCTCTTTTCTGTACCATCGAATGCTCTCACTATATTTTGGTATGTCTTTATGTGAGAGCTATCTATTAGCAATTTATTCAGTGTGGACAGAGACAAGACGTTTAGCGTAGATCCATTGTGGATTAACACTCCTTGCAATGTATATCCTTTGTAGCAGGTAGTGATGTGTAGAGCCTTCGTGGATCCCATGCCCCCTGGAGGTATTTCATCATCATTGAAAAAGATAAAATTGTCGACACTCAGATTGTTAACCAAACGGTCTAGCTTGTTTATAGAGATACCATCAATGACATAAGTTTCATTTAACACATTCATTAACGCGCTACGATGTGTCTCTGAGCTCAAGAGCAAAGCTAATATTGATAGGAGAGCTGGTTGTTTGTGTAGCTGTTCTACAACGCTATACTCGTTATGCTTCAAGAACTTCAAGAATTCTTTAGCCTCATTCTCAGTTACTGGCTCATTAACAGGAGATTCACATCTAGCCGTTTTTCTTTCTTATGCTCAATTGCTAGAGTTTTTTCTTTAATGGGCTCGGTTCTCGCACTTGCAGGGTTATAGCGTCTCCCATTACGTGCGAAGAAGCCCATATCCTGACCCTCTTCTGAAGTGTCAACTGAGTTCTTCTCTTCTGGGATCGTCATGTTACAATCAAAATTCCATGGAACCCTTTTGCTATCATTGTAGGAAAAAGCAACGGGTTTCTGAATTATGACTCTTGGCGTAGCTTGTGTTCTTGTTTCATTATTTCTCGGTCGTGAAATAATCACCACTGGGTGGTTGACCTTGTACACATTCTTCATTGATCCTTCCTCTGAGGCGCAAACATCTCCTCCTTCCAAGCCCTTGACATCTTCAAAGAATTCTAATTCCTTGTTATCTATCAGACTTTGCATCAGAGCTTCGAACTTAGCGCACTCTTGGATCTCATGACCTTCTTTAGCGTGGAACTCACAGTAGCTCCTCACTCCTTTAGGTACCTCCTCTGAATCTTGAATAAGTAATTTCACGTCTTTCATTTTTTACCAGACCCATTTTAATGGGAATTTCATTTCCGCAACATCAGTTTTGGTCCTCTTTCCTCCACTCTTAATTATCGCGTTTACCCCTTGGTTAGAATGATTGGGTAACGAATTTCCTGCCACTTTAGGTCCCAAGGGATTATCGAACCTTACAATCCCCATATTGATGAACCTCTTAATCAACTTTTTGAATGTAGTACAGTTCTCAATTGAGTGTCCCGTTATTACTGCGTGGTACTCGCATTGAGCATTCGTATTATACCATTTTGGGAAAGGAGGTTACATGTGTTTTAAGTAAAATAGAGATACCATATGCTCGTCGAACAAATTTTGATATAACTCTCAATATGTCATCGGGATAGGTGTGAATTGGAGGTTTTTCGCGTTTGGCCTTGACTTAGATTCTTGCCTCGAAGGGCCTTAATGGCTAGTTTTCATGGTCCTTGGTTGGCCTACAGTGACCGGTTTTAAATAACTTTTATTATGCACACTCGCAGTGTTTACTTCATTTTTTTTCTTTCTCGGGGTTGACCTTTTAACGTTTTCCCCCGCATCTATTTTCCCACTGCTTACTGCATTTTTAATCATTTCTCTGGACATTACTATATCTAAGAAGCTCTTGGTAGCACTACCCAGCATATGGTTAATGAACGAGGCTTTTAGAGTGTTTATAAAAAGCATTGTTGTCTCCTTCTCCAGAAGAGGTGACTGAACTTGTGTTGCCACCTCTCTCCATCTCTGAGCATATTGTCTAAATATTTCACTTTGCTTATTCTCCATGTTTTGCAGCGTAATTCTATCGGGTGTCATGTCGGTCATATGGTTGTATTTTTTCATGAAAGCATGTGCCAAGTCTTTTCATGAGTTGATTTTGGTACGGCTTAGCTGATTGTACCATTTGACGGCCAACCCGATCAAACGATCCTGGAAGTAATGGATTAACAATTGGTCGTTATTAACGTATCCCGTCATTCTTCGGCTGAACATTGTGATATGGGCTTCAGGACAACTAGTCCCATTGTATTTTTCAAATTCTAGAGTCTTGAATTTTGGTAGGAGCACTAGATCTAGGACTAAACTCAATTCCTTAGCATTGACCCCGCAAAGGTAGTCTGCACTCTCCATAGCTTTGAATTTCTCCTCCAACCACTTGTACTGATCTTCTAGCTGTTTTGGAAATTTTACTCTTGCTCTATCCATTTTCGCCATGTCGTCTAGATCTGAAACAACGGGATTGGTCGGATTATCTTTGGGATTAGAACCTGAACCCGTTGGGTAATCCACCAGTGCTGAGGTGCTGACCTGGTATTGTTGAGGTCTTATAGTAATAGGTACTCTTCGTGGATATGTATCTGGTTGGGCTTGGACATTCACCGAGCTAAAGCCTAGGGGTATGTAGGGTCTTCATTATCATCCCCAGAGTTAATCATAGTACTTTTCTCTTTTTCAATCCTTTCGGCCAGCAACTAGGTCAACTGGCTTATCATGCTTCGTTGGGACTCTTGTATATGATCCATCATGACTTGCTGTACCTTAGTTAATTGGTCCTGCAGTTGTGCTTGTAACTGATCTTACATGTCTTTCTGAATTTGTTCTAGTCTTTTTAACCTTTGATCCATGGCTTTAGTTTTACCGCGGGTACCGTAACGATACTCGGTTGGTAGATTCTTGTTGGTTTCTACGGTAACTTTCATAATTTCGATTAATTAGGGTCTTTTTATGAAATTTAATGCATATGATGAAATGTAATGCTGATGAATGAAAAATGAATGCAAAAAGAGAAATTGATTCTGATTTAATTATATTAAAACAACTTTACTAGAAAATAGATCTCTTTACATAAAATGAATATATTTTACATATACGGCCTTGCCCCTCCTAAAAAGCTAAGCCAATTCTCGGCTCCGATCTGATTTCAATTCGTATCTCAAGCTTAGCATGTCAGCTTGAACTGCTAGGGTTTGCAAATTTTTAGCTACTTCTTGTACTTGAGTCAAAGCTTTACCCATAATGTGATCTCTATCCCTGATCTAACCTTAAAAGCGTTGGAGTTACTCTTTCCAATGTTTATTGTTCGTTTCTAGAAGCTCAACTAAAAGTTCACAATTTTGTAATACGGCCTCGAGCTCTTCTATCTTTCCCTTCAACTCTTCAATCTTATTCAGGCTTACTTTCAACTCAATCACAGAGTTGCGACTATAATATTGATGCAGTGATCTTTCTAATTCTGCTACCCGGTATCTCAATCCAACCTTTTCATTTTGGATTTCTAAAAAATCCCTTTTTAGAGCATCTTCTCGAGCTAAAGCATCTTGAAATTTCTTTTCCCACTGATCAGCTCTAATCTTCTCTTCTTGGATTTATTGCCGTCATGATTCTGGTGTTTTACCGAACCCGACAGTCCTCATTGACAAACGCATCTTCTTATAATCTATTTTTAGACTGTCCAAGTCTTCATCAGCCTTGTTTTTTCCTTTTCTCATTTTCTCAACTTCTAACTTTTGGACGTCGACATCTAATCCTAGTTGAATCTTTTCCTATTCCGACTTTTCTATCCTTTTTCCCAACTCCGAACTCCTTTTTTAAAAGTCTTGCTTTACGATCTCTAACTCAAACGGGATCACTTGTAAGTGTTCTTCTATTGGCCGAGTGTTTTCTTAACTTAACGCTTGGATATTGTCATTGATTCCCTTACCCCATCACCAATCATATTCGGGGGTCGTTATGGAATTTACGGTAAATCTTTTCATTTTATGGTTTGGTTCCAAGTGTTCGATATTTCACGAACCTTCTTTTTCTAATTATCACCTTTGTACGCAAACTCACATTGAGCTAACCCTTGCGTTACCGATATAAACTGCCTCGACCTATCCTGCCTCAATACAAGTAGAGTGGCATATCCAACAACTCCCTATATCCCAAGTAGAGGGACCCAGTCGAACTCTCCACGTCGGTACAAAATTTCATCAAGGATCATCCAAGGAGACCTCTATTCAACACCTTCATCTTGGAGACTCTAGAGAATTGTCATCCACTTTTATTCATAAATGTTGTCTCGTCTTGGAATAACCACAAATTCTTTCAACGGAGAGTAGTTTTCAAAGAACACTCGGTAAAAGACTTTTTATACCTTCTAAAAGTGGTTATGTAACCAGGCTAGCAAGAGTTGTGCACATCCGATAAATTTTCCTTCACCCGCTCTCCGGTATGCACTTAAAGATCTAAAAGTTTCTATAACAACCAGGTTTTGACCCTAATCAGAATAGTGGTTTTGGGACCACAAATCCGAATCAAAAAAATATTTTAATATTATTTTTAGTGTCTATTAT
>CM025149.1:20435238-20448142 GCA_013467495.1 Gossypium gossypioides | reverse complement strand
CTCCATTGATTTAGTTCTTGGCTCCTACAGACGTCAAAATTAGGCTTTGATTTTAGAGGTTTTTTACCCAATTTGATTGATTGCAATCATTTGAGATACGGTGTCACAGTTCGACTCAGATATTTGTGCTCCTTTTTTCAACGCCAAAAAATCTTAAACCCCAGTATTATAAAAACCCTAATCCTAAGCCTTTCTATTAAACCATAAAATTTAACTATTTTATTTAAATATTACTAATTTAAGTATTTGTTATATTTATTCTTCATATGTCTTGTTACGGTCGTGGTATTGTCATTATGTAATTTATTACAGGAAATGATACCGACTCAAATGTGTGTTCCTAGAGTCATAAGAACCTAAACCCAATGTGAGGAATTAGGAAGACTTGATTTGATATCTGAATGATAATGATTTGATTGTACATATAATTACCATCAACAAGAAAATGCATGAATTAGATTGTAAATGTTGCATCCTAATTAGAGATTGGTATGCTCAATATAGATCCTTAAGAAGATTGCTTATAACCATTACAACGTATTTTAGCTTATATTCACTGGTGATGAAAAAAAAAGGGCTAAATATGATATTATAATTGAAGAATTTGTGAAGTTATAATGTAGGAAGGAGGCTACGAAGATGACAACCTTCTTTATTAAATGAATAATGCAAACTAAAAAATAATAGTTGTTCAGTTTTTCACCAAGTTGCCCATTTTGATGTCAGAGTGGGTAAGAAACTTTTTAACTTCATTCCTGCCATTATTAAAGTGTGACATAATTAATCCATTTGATTGTAAATGCTATGTTATTATTATTTTCTCTAATTTCCTATTATTTGTACTTACCGTAAAAATATAATAATAAAATTAATTGAATTAAACATTTAAATTACATACAGTCTAATCGAATTAACCATATAATATATCTTTGATTGGGTGTTGAATTCGGCCACCAAATATGGGATGAGTCCAACCCTTTCTTATAATATGTAACACCAAACTACAACCTTTCAAACTCTAAATTCTAACTTCAATCCAAGAAAAGCTTTGAAAATCATAATTCGAATGCTTTTCTAGACCATAGTTTTTTAGGTGTTGGAGCTGAGCTGTATTTGACTTCTTTTATTTTGGTTCTTATAATTGTTTTTTGGGGGCTGAGGCTAGGGTAAGGATACACAAGTTTTGACTTCTTTTATTATTAAAGAATTCGAATTATGTATTTGATTTATGGTTGGATTATGTTGGGACTATATTCCTTATATAATTGGCTTAAATTGATTATATTTAGATTTTATTTTATATATTTACTTTAAATCAAGTATATTGAATTAATATTATAAATAAATTAATTTGCAAATGAAAATATTAGAAATGGGATCTCAATGGTCTATTTCTTATTTTTATTAGACGGGTCAGTATATGTTTATAGGAATTTCATATAATGAAAGCATTTACCCACGATTCATATTACCGCAATAAGTTCAGGGAGATAATTAGAATTATAATTTTATTGTCATTATAGGTACTAGAAAATCAACTGTAGTGGACGGTGCCTATATTGACACCTGCTACTTTAGCTACACTAAATATTGTTGGTATAGACTTTTAGACCTGTCATGTTTTTCGTCATAAAAGTATATACCGACGTTACATGTATCACCAGTTATGTTTTTTTCGGAATAGTCTTTTTCACCACCAATATAGGGTTTTTAGACCTATACTGATGATTTTTTTTTTAGTGACGGTTTTTGAGCCATCACTATTTGGTAGTTTGTTTGTAGTGACAATCCTTGTGTACAAACATATTCCAAACTTGGATATCAACTCTACCACCAAATTACCAAACTTATATTTTGGTTATAGTAATCGAACCAATAACCTAGCTTTGGCAACATTGTAGAAAAAAAAATACTAACAGTAGTTAATATACAAAAACGCAAAATAAAAAATATATATATCAAATCATTGTTGAATTGGTTCAATGTACTGATCAAGAGCAAAATCATGTACTAAGAAATTGTCTATGTTCCACAACTCTAAATCCAAACTCAAGAGAGTACAAAAATAATTCCCTTCAAACAACACCTTTTTTTCTTTATTTTTTGAGTGAGAGAATCCACTTTCAACACTTTTCCTTTTTTTTCTTTTTCTATAACCCAAATTCTTGGCTTTTAAAAATAACTAAAATTTTAAATTCAAAGCCCTTTTTTATTAAATTCATTTTTTTATGTTGCAAATGGGTCACCCATTATGGGCACCCAATCCCAATATTGAAAAAAAAGATAAAATTACCTCATTTGCTCTACTTGAAAACTCATGTTTGAATACAAAACATTGTGAATATGCATTCATGATCGAAGGTTAAGGATGATAAAAAGAAATAAAATTATTGATACCAGTCCTCTACAATAGCATCAAAATTTGTTAGATTGTTAAGACCTACAAAAATAAAAACCTACTTGAAAATATAAAATTAGTAAATAGCAGCAAGTAAGGTCGTATCCACAAAGACTAATAATAACTTTATTTTTAAAAAACTTAGCAAACAAAGAAATAATTAAAAGTTGAAGAAAATTCATTAAGGCAAAGCTTTAATCAAAAGTAAATTCTCCATTTGATTCATAAATCCGACCATCGACGTAAGTATAACTTCAATGCGAACAAATTAGTTTTAAAATCAAAGCCTAAGGAATTTGTTGCCATGATTTGCCAACTTAAACATGGCAAACTTTCTTATTAGACAGTGTCAGGCACCTAGCATTGGTCCTTGGCAGCACTCAAAAAACTGCCTCAACAAAAGACTGGGGTATGATATCATACATGCTTTGGATATTTTTTATGGAGAATCTAACTTCCAGTTGCATCTTGTTTTTTGAGAGTTCTAAAATAGTGTCATTATCGTTTTTTTTAGGCTTATTCAAGTAATGGTGATGATCATAGTTATTCTTCACAGAATCCAACCCACATCCGAAATGGGTCAAGTAGACAAAATGATAGATCATCGTTAGTTGAATCATCTTGTAACACCCTAAACTCGGCCTAGACGTTATGGCCAGATTTGAAGAGATTATTATGATTCATTTGACAATCCAGAAACCATTTGAGACTTGTAAAAATAGCGCTAGATTTTGATAAATAAAATTCATTTTATTTGGAAAAATACCTTTCTTAACTAATTCATTAAATTTATCGATTATATATTTATAAAACACTTAAGTTTATAGCGAAATTCTTAGTTAAATTCAGTTTTGGAAAACGCAGTTTGTTATTGAAAATCCAACGTTTTGCAGATAGAATTAATATC
Organism: Gossypium gossypioides; assembly: GCA_013467495.1. Taxonomy (NCBI): domain Eukaryota; kingdom Viridiplantae; phylum Streptophyta; class Magnoliopsida; order Malvales; family Malvaceae; genus Gossypium; species Gossypium gossypioides. The sequence goes on along the minus strand of CM025149.1, from coordinate 20,444,837 downwards.
ATCTAAAACATCAAAACAACTTAAAATGAAAAATAAAGTCCAAACTTTAAAAAAATAGACCACAAGCAAAACGAAGTTAATACGAACAAGTTAAGAGAAACACAATGATAATAAAAAACTAAGCTCCTGTTGCACTGATCCGCCCTAAGTTTGTGGATTACCTGACAACAAAAAATAGAAAGGTGAACTTACGAGCTCAATGTGCGAACTAACTCAATCAATAAATCAGATGCATAAATTTCACAAAAAAAAAACATATCAGATCATGCTCGGTTATAGATTTCAGATATTGTTCATTAACAAATTGGATGCAGAATCATTTACAGAGATAGATTCATAAACAAATGCATATATATATCCTACCCCATCCGCTACACACGGTCTCAATCCATCCCTACACACTAATAAGTGAGCGTATGCCACTTTATAGAATCACTGTAGTCAAGCTGCCAGATACAATATGCGATAAACCACCAAATTCTAATGTATGTGACTAAGCTATCAAATAAAGAAGATAAATTAAACTACAAACACTTCCTCCACAATATCATAACCCAACCCAATGCAAGTAATCATACTAACAGATAAACAGAATATGAATGTCATACATGCTTTATAGAAAGAGTCATGCTTTCAAAATTATCAACACATATATCATACATGTAACTCACATACCGAACGTATCAACATATACCTCATTTCGAGCCTTATTTAAGCAATATGGACCCCACGGAGGATCTAATTACAAATTACAGATTAAATTGGCCCTAAATGAAAATTTCTAACAAAATGGGTCACATGCCCGTGTGGCCCACACGACCCAAATGACCAGCCCATGTGGTCCACACAGGTTACTTATCCTGCCTGTGTGATTTCACATCCCCGTGTGTCCCACAAGGCCTACCTGCTTTGCCCGTGTAATCGTGCACACCCGTGTAAAGCAGAAGTACTTACAGGATCGGTACCAAAGATTCAAAGATTCAAAAATTCATAAACTCATTTTTCATATTTAATCAGAAGTACATTTCGTTCAAGAACACTTTTCATAAAAATTTAAACCCAAAAATTACAGCCCAAGTTTTGAATCTAGGCTCTGACATCACAAAATGTAACACCCCAAACCCAGTCTAGACGCTGTGGCCAGATCTGAAGAGATTACTATGATTCATTTGAAAATCTAGAAATCATTTGAGCCTTGTAAAAATAACGTTAGCTTTTGATAAATAAAATTCCTGTTTATTTGGAAAAATACCTTTCTTCACTAATCCATTAAATTTCTCAATTATATATTTATAAAACACTTAAGTTTGCGGTGGAATTCTTAATTAAATTTAGTTTTGGAAAACGCGATTTGTTATTAAAAATCCAACATTTTGCAAATATAATTACTATCATCTAAAACATCAAAACAACTTAAAATGAAAAATAAATCCAAACTTAAAAAAAATAGCCCCCAAAAGCCCAAAAAAAAGTCCACAAGCAAAATGAATTTAATATGAACAAGTTAAGAGAAACACAATAGTAATAAATAATCGAGCTCCCGTTGCACCAATCCACCCTATGTCTATGGATTACCTTACAGCAAAAAATAGAAAGGTGAGCTTATGAGCTCAATGTGTGAACTAACTCAATCAATAAATCAAATGCAAAGTTTTACAAGAAACACATATAAAATCATGCTCGGTCACATGTTTTGGATATTGTTCATTAACATATCAGATGAAGAATCATGTCTAGAGACAGATTCATAAACAGATGTATATATATATCCTACCCCATCCGCTACACACTGTCTCCATCCATCCCTACACACCAGTTAGGGTATCAAGTACCCATCCAACCCCATACACCAATAAGTGAGGTATGTCACTTTACAGAATCAATGCAGTCAAGCTGCCAGATACAATATGCGGTAAACCACCAAATTTAGATGTATGTGGCTAAGACACCAGATAAAGTAGATAAATTAAACTGCCAACACTTCCTCTATTATATCAGAACCCAACCTAATGTAAATATTCATACTAATAGATAAACAAAATACAAATGTCATACATACTTTACATAAATAGCCATGCTTTCAATATCAACACATATATCATATATGTAACTTGCATACCAAACGTATCAACATATACCTCATTTTTTAGTCTTATTTAAGCAATATGGACCCCACAAAAAGTCTAATTACGAATTATAGATTAAATCGACCCTAAATTAAAATTTCTAAAAAAATAGGCTACATGCTCATGGCCTACATGGCCCAAATGATTAGCCCATGTGGTACATACGGGCTACCTATCCCGCCCGTGTGATTTCACACGTCTGCGTGTCCCACACGGCCTACCTAATTTGCCCATGTAATTACACACACTCATGTACCCCCACATAGCCTAACACACGGTCAGCCACATAGTCGTGTGGCACACACGATCTGCCATATGGCCAACTACACGGCCATGTAACGAAGAACAATTTCAAATTTCTTAGTTTTTTTTAGATTTTCCAAATTTGCTTGTAGAGGTTTAGAGTTACAAACACACACTAGGATTTTTTTTTTGTATAAACTCAACCATGAGACTACAAGTACCCAAACGATCACAACAACAGTCCTAAATCACGATTACAACACTGAAAGAGTTAATGTTTCACCAACTTTACCCTGAAAAATCGCAACACCATTAGAGGCGACTAAACACATTACAGAACATATACAACCAAAAACTAACGACACTAATAATAAAATTAAACACATTTACAATAGAAGAAAGAACCCAATGACACTTACACATATAAGTGATAGATTGATCACAATCCAACAAATATTGAATTTGCAAAAGGAAAGGGTAAAAGATGTTTCCTTAATTAAAATTACAACATAACAAGAAGGAAAAAAAACAAAATAAAGAAATGACAATAAGGAAAAGAAGAAAACTAGGAAGGTGGGGGAAAAGAAACGTGAAATAGCGTGGGAGAGAAAAGCGGGGATTAATAATATTTTTATTTTAAATCAATAAAATTTCAATTGTTTTTTTAATAAATAACTAATTCCTAACGAAACTAGTGCTCTAACCACTTAACAACTTAATCCAAAATTTGAATTAAATTCAATTTCTGACACTTAGGCACACAAACATGGGAAATAACAAAAATAATCTTGTTTTTCTCACGCAGGGAGTCAAACACAAAACCAAAGGGCAAGCTAACACTTTACCACTAAACCAGTAGGTTCATTCTATTACAAGTTGAGCGAAAATAGAATTTAAGTCAAATGCTCAAGGATAAGGATAGTAATAAAAATAGCAAAAATTTCCAAGACTGAGATTTAAACACAGGACCTTAACCACACATCCAGAGCACTAAACCACTAAAGCAAATCACTTTATTTGACAAATTTTAAAAAATAAAAAAACTCAAACTTTGGGGCATTACACATCTTTCCATTTAACTAGATTGGCCTCAGTTGACTAAAAATGGTATTTTCTTATGTCTTGCTATTTTTTCCAACTTAGATTTCATTGAAATGAAAGACTTTTGCTTGCAAGCTCATCCACTTGTGTACTTATAGAACCTATTAACATTTAGTAACTTCATCAAGTCATTTTTGTCAACTTAACTATTCATTGGTTCGTTCATTTTCACTACTTATGGAAAAGATTATAGATAGAGTACAATTGGTTCACCGTGAACTATTAGCTTGAAGATAGTTATCTTACATACTGATTTTGTAGTTTGTAATCTGAGTATTATGAGTTTTGTCCTTTTTTTCCATCCATTAGATTGTAGCTGACTGAATTAAACTCATTTTATTACATAAATTGTGTTAATAGGAAATAATTTTTTGAACCTGGAGAATATGGTTATTGTGATATTAATGGTGAAGAAACTACAAAAGTTTTCACGCAAAAAGGTGCATCTTACCTTCACCAACAAGCCGAAATTGATTTATGTAAATCCTTCAGAATTGGTCATAAAAAGGAATATTATTTGGTACGAAAATTCTAGTGACCTAAGTTTCCATGTCACAAGTCTATCACACTTCAAGATTTTCACGGTAAGTCCGTGCAAATGTCCCAATAAGATAGAAATTAATTCCTCAATTTTACATTCTCCCTTCTCATTTGTTAGCTTTTTGCTTCTTATATGCCGATGGAAGATAAAAACTCAAACCTACATTTTAATTTGTTCATACTTTTGATGTGTTCTTCTTTGGTTGTTTCAGCTGAAAAAAGTATTATCATCTGATGATGCGAAACAAAGAGCATGGCAGTGGAAGAAAGTTATCGATGGCCTTCAAAACCAATGAAGTTATTTTATTTATTGTATGTATGTATGTATGTATGTATGTATGTATGTATGTATGTATGTATGTATGTATGTATGTATGTATGTATGTATGTATGTATGTATGTATGTATGTATGTATGTATGTATGTATACGTGTTCTTTTAAAAGTTTTGATAAACTGTACTACAGTATTTTTGAAATGATGTGTGTTTCACTGATTTTGAGGAGATAAGTCTGAGAATTCGATGCTGGTCCAGGGTGGAACTTTGAAACTGTAAGATTAGAAATGAATATTTTCATATTTATTTTGTGTTTGTTTTCTGAAAATATAGATACTCTAAGTTAGTCACAAGATCGATATGGATTCTGATGGTAAGCATGATCGTGAAGGTCAATCTGGTGATACTCTAAAAGAGTCGTTGACTTCTCTAGGATGTGAGCTTGTTCAGGAGTCAGAAGTCAATGCGGTTCCGTCAGCTTCGGGAAACGATAACCCAGAGGTTGGTACCAAGACGTTAACTCAGGTGGTGAAAGAGGTGTTAGAGAAAGTCTTCGAGGCTAGTTTAGAGAGGAATAGGGAGTTAGTTCAAGGTAGGTGTGTGGATTATAGAAAGAAAAGGGATCGTAGTCTTTTGAGGTTGGAGCCCCAGTCTACGAAGCGTATAAGAACGCATTTGGGTGTTACTAAAGGTTGTACGAATGGTTCTGGTAATGGGGCGAGCGTATCGATTTGTAGGCACCGTAAGAAGCGCCATTCAAACGATTGTTGGAAGAAGTTGGGAATGTATCTTAGATGCGGGTCTACGGAGCATCGAATTAGGGAGTGTCCGCGACGACATTGAGACAGGTATGGTTATAGGTTGTTGTGATTATGTGTGTTATTTATTTGAATGACGTTAATGTTTATTCATTGGATAACATTTGTGTGTGTGATGGATAACTGTGTATCTATTTTAGTAGTTAAGTGTTTTGGTTGTGTGTGAGGTATTGAGCTCAAGTCTAGCGTGGTAGCACTTCGGGACTAGAGTGAGCGGGAGCGTAGTGGTGTAGGTTGTGTTGTACCATCATTCTGTTAGTTAGAAATTTTGGGGATGAAATTTTTTTAAGGTGGGTGAGTTGTAATACCCTAAATTTTGGTGTTAGAAGTTTTAAGCTTTAGGGTTAGGGTTAGTGAGTAGGTTGTGCTATTGTGTTTAGTTGCGCGTTTAGGTGACAGAATGGGCCTACTGGTCTAGTGGTTTGTGGTGTGCTAGTGTACCTCTGGGTTCTAAGTTTGAGCCATCATGTGAGTGGTTTGGGGAAATAATTTTGATTTAGTTTTGTTTTAAAGTCCAAAATACCTCTTTTAATTTTAAATTTTAATTTTTTAGGGATAAAACTTCCCAAAATCACTTTCATATTTTCTTGTTTTCTCTTCCCACTCTTTCTTGTCAGTTTTAATTTTTCTTCTCATCTTTTTATATAGTTTTTGAGTAGTTCAAGATTTCGAGTAGAGATTTCAGAATTGTGTTGAGGAGGCATTCTGATCTTCTTTGGTACTTGGAATTGTGAATTCAGGTGTGGGTTGGAAAAATTTTCCTTTTTGTTATTGACGAAATTTTGATTTGATTCTGTGAATTTCGACATGGTTTGTAGGCTTTTCAAATTTATCAACTTAAGTGTCGTTGTTGAGGAATCGTTTGGAATTTTGTGTGTTTTGACTTATTCTTGAGTTAATGAGGGTTGGGGATCGTTTCGACATCAAGGGCACGTTTTGTAACCTTTTTCGATACGGTTTTGTGACGACACGGGAATGTGCCCCATATGGGTGGCTCACACGGGTGTGTGCCCCACATGGGTGGCTCACACAGCTGTGTGAAATTAGGAATTATGGTTTTTGGGTGAATTTTGGTGCCACACGGGCATGTATCCCCACACGGGCATGTGAGATCTCCACACGACCATGTCTCATCTGCTCTTAATTTTTAGCTCTTTTAGACAGTGAGTTATACAGGCTGCTCACACGGGCGTGTGTCCCCTCCACACGGGTGTGTCTAGCCTTCACACGGGCATGTGTGGTCTTATGTCGCCAATTTTTGTACTGTATCTATTTTTTACTTGTTTGTGATCTTGTATGTTCCGACCCTAGGTTAAGCCTTAGTAAGGGTGGTTGGGACTCTGTTTTGGGTTGGACATATATGTTATAAGCAATTGTTGCATTAGTTAAGTGACACATTAATGTGATGTTGCCTAATATTTGAGTATTGTGATGTATGATCCCAGATTTGGTCGATTGAACATGTATACTTCTGATTCTGTTTAACTGGTGTGTGACTATCTAGAAACTATGTACATCGATTCTGTAATTGATTGATTGATTACAAGCTTCTGTGTCTGTGTGATTGACAGTGTTTGGTATGTATTTTTGCATTTGCGTTATGTTTTTGGGTTTGGGATATGAAGAGAAGGAAGTCTATTTTTGATCTGGCAGTTTAACTGCAACTTATCGGTATAGCGATTTACCACAATGCACAGTACGACATACATGTCATCTTTGCTATATATTAACATTTGAGTGGCTTTGTTCCACATGTGTGGTGTGTCGGGTTGGATGGGTCTTTCGCGGTCCTATGTGGTGCGCAAGGCTGGTTGAGCTTCTTATAGCTTATTTGTGGTGTGAATGGGGGACGAAAAGGTGTTTGGCTAGATGGGTAGGTTTCGTGTTGATGCATTTGTTCTGCATTTTGTCTATCTATCTGTCTGATTGCGAGATTAACGGTATATAGATCGATGTATTAAGTATTGATGTGTCTGTTTTGGTTGTGATGATTATTTGGATATTGAATTGTCATTGTAACCTTTTCTTTTATTATGGTACTTAATTTTCATTTTTTCTGTCGTTTCAATCTCACACTAAGCTCGTGTAGCTCACCCCCTTAGTTTTCCTTTTTCAGGTATTTTCGTATACTGTTGTTGGACTCGGCACGTCGGAGGTCTCGTACAGCCACGTTTTAGAATCAACTTTAAAAATATTTTCATAAATTCTGTATTTATAAATAAATGATTTGAATTGTAAGTTTTATTTTGAATATTGTGGTATGAAATTTGGGTTTTACGCACGTAAGCGTCTTTTGGACTAAAATTTTTGTAATACCGGGATTTTACAATGGAGAGTTTTACGTAACTTAAATAACATTTGTATTCTAGCTGGTTAAACTAAAATTTTACCTACGATCACTTCGGTGATCAATGTAACCTCCGAGATTCGATTTAAACTTCTAGACCGAGTTTTGGGGTGTTACAATAAATGAGGATATGGTTGGACACGTACTAATAATTGTTACCATGGTGGTTGTAATAGTGGTACTTCTAACCACTAGAAAAAGAATAATAAGGAAAAACAAGAAAATGGTGGTCAAAATATTTGAAGGTTATTGAAAACTCATGCTACCAATGTGGTATAGAAATGCATCGGTCACGTAGTTTTCATATGTTTAAGCATCTAGTAAAACTTTATCAAAGCATCAATTAAAAAAAGGGAAACAATATTGAGACCAATTTCATTATCCCAAAATGATGAAATAGAGGATCATTTTTCGGCAAAAGATGAAAATTTTCAATATGATGCTAAAGTTGACCATGCATACAAGGATGATTAATATGTTCTTAGTTTGTGTCAAAATTTTGTTGGGATCCAAGCATTGGAATTTAATTGTTTGGTTTAAAAATCATTAAAATCAATGGCTACTTGATATTTGCTTGAGGATGATCTCTTTGTCTTCATTACAAAAGATGCATATAATCGCAACTTCTAATCTATGGTAACCTAAGTTAGTAAAATCAACTTCTTTTGAAATTTGATTTGATTTCTATTAAGAAGTTCAATTTATATAATTTTGTATTTGTAACTATGAATCTATAAAACTCTTCACTCATTTAGTTATTGAGATTTTTATATGGAGATAAATGTTTTTATTTTCTATTCGTTCATTTTTAATAGAATTGATTGGTTTAATTTTAATTTTGATTAAAATATATGATTACTGCGGAATGGGAGTTAAAATACTTACCTGTCATAAACTTTGGGATATTCACCCTGTCTGGATAGTTTCATGATTGAGGTAGAGGTTAGAAAATGTATATGTTTAAACTTTTATGGTTGTAAAGTTACTTTAATCTAACCTTATAATATTTTGTATTTTGTTGTGCTATGGTAACATGAATTTATTATTTGTTATGTTTAATAAATGTTTTATTTATACCTATTCATTTTATTTTTATATGAATAATAAAGTTTTGAAGATAAATTTTTTTATCACTCATGTTGAAAAGAAGTACAAAAGTGTATATTATTTAAAATAAATTAAGCATTCATTAAGGTTATATAATAAAATGATTACATGCTTCTGAAGAGCTAATATTGCATCAAACTATAAAAAGTCTTTAAGAGCTAATATTTTCCCTCCTTATGATGCAAAATTTTGTAAAATATAATATTATTTTTCAGATCAAGAAGATATATATTGAAGGAAATCTTTTTGTGTTATATATATTCCTCAAAAGAATACATTACACTTATATGATTCAGATATGAGATAGTGAAAAGAAGTTCATATTGTTGGTATGACCGGTTAGACCATTCCAAGTCAATGATGATGCAAAATAATTTGATGAAAATTTATATGACTTTATTGAAGAATTAGAAGTTATATTTTAATAATTATCATGAATACTAGTTCTTTGGACAACATATTGAACTAACACCAGCTAAAGTTATAGGTCGGTAATATTTTTGGATGATAACCAAATAATATATGAGCTCATGTATCACATGTGTGCAACCTGAAGTTTGAGATATTATTTCTTGAAATAATTTGATTGTGTACAATCTCTGTAGTATGCAATTTGTGCTAACAACGCTGATGCATTATATCCCAAGCTTGATTTTCATAGTTTTAGCTGGGATAATACTAAGTTGTCTATGTCTATATATGTTATACTTAATGGTTAGCAAAACTATGCCTCCATTTAATTGCTTAACCATTAATATAAGAATAAATTTGCAATAAGCATGTAGTTTTATTTACATCAAGCCAACATGTAAGAAATATTTGTCTTGTGAGAATTGACTTTCATTTATAAGCCGATATGTAACACCCCAGAATTTGGGGTTAGAAGTTTTGAGATTTGTAGGTAGGGTCAGTGGCTAGATCGAACAATTGGGTTTGTTGTTGTGTTTTATGTTAGAATGGGCCTGCTGGTCTGGTGGTTTGTTTTTTGTTAATTTGCCTCTGGGTTCTGGATTCGAATCTTCGTGTGTGTTTATGGGAGTA
>CM025149.1:20292977-20307682 GCA_013467495.1 Gossypium gossypioides | reverse complement strand
TTTGTAATTAGTATTTTAAAAAATATTTTTTTTATTTTTAATTAATGATTTTAACACATTTGTAATTAAACACCAAGAAAAAAAATATACTATATTATTGGAGGGGTGAAAAAGTAATTAAGCACCAAAAGTGTTTCTGGGAGAGGAAAAGCTAAAATTTTTAGCTTATCTTTTCAGCTTGTTCTTTCAAAAGTACTTTTGGAGTCAGAAGTACTTTTTTTAAACAATGAAGACTGGCTCTTAAACCCCAAAGTTTGAAATAGAAAGATTTTACCATTCATATGTACTCATCAATATCCACATTAAACACCAAAAGCTTTACCAATCCTTATGCTATTTGCTTCGTTACCCTCACAGTACAGTAAGCAACCCAGTATTACCCATATAATATGGTATAGTTTCTGCATAAGGGAGAACCGTATGACTAGGCACCAAATTTTACAAAACAGATGACAAATTCAGCACCACAAACTTCTCATATCTTTCTAGGCTCAACAAATACAGATGCTGTCCTTGCAGGCACAGTGAAACACCCCGTGGATGCTTCATAGAATGACTTTTTGACTGTTTCATCAGTTGACGTTACTTGTATGGGATGCAGTTGAAGAGTCCTTCCTCGCAGTGTAGGGCTACTGAATGATTCCTCAGTTGGACATGCATTGAAGACAACCACAATGTATGAAAAGCTGCAAATAACAAAGAATTACAAAACTACGATACACAATATCATCAGTATTACAATATATGATTATATATTTTTATAAACATCATTAATACCCACATGGGATCTAACTGAGCTAGCCCTGGGATGCCTTCATTACCATCTTCGATACTCATCACAATGAAGCCAGGGACCCATGATGGACCGGTGTTGTGGAACCGTACTCGTTCCTGGAAACATAAGCCTTGCCATTTCAATATAGAGCAGAAAACGATATGTTTCTTTTGTGTAACTTTCACCTAATGTTACCTTTTAATAGATCCATTCTTAAAAAGACTAAAGCTAACAGGAGGAAGAAGGCGTTGGTCTTCAGTTTCAGAATGATGGGTTCGCAAGGTAACAAAGGGAAGCTGTATACTAAGCAGAAATGGGAAACCAACATCTAACAATACAAGGTATACAAAACACAAATCTAGATATAATGCATATAAAACCATTGATGCAGCATCAAGTCCAAATGACCAAGTTGCATTTCTGGAAACGTCAGCTGGAATAGTTTAGTTTGATGTAGAAAAGTGTAGGAAAAATGCATCTGTCTGGGTTCTACTTTCACAATGACATAGGAAGAAATTGATTCAACTTTCGGAAAATTTACTACCCCGGCATGCATTCCTTTATCAATGCCACAAAAAGGTGAAAATGGCAAGGATCTCACACAAGTTCAGTCTGGTTATCAACAAAGATGTAGTTAACCTTGGTTTGACCTAAAACCGTTAACCTTTTTGTGCAGTTAACAAACAAAACTGTATCCTTGATTCAATTCCACAACAATGTCATAGAATCTCAAACTAAACCTTGTAAAGGCAAAGTTATAAATGGCTTTCCTCACCTGGATAGCATTTGCTGTCCTCAAACGGAAAAGAGGTGAAGAATACCGTATGCGTAAGACATCTGTAAAGTTCTCTACAGCTGCAAGAATGTGACTCCTTTGAGGCTTGAAGGAGGGATCTGCTAGTCTTGGCTGTATCCTGCAACAACAAAACCCGAGATCATTAGGGATATCATACAACAAAATTCAGAAGTAGAATACTTGTGCACTAACTAGCCAAACAGATATTTTAGCATAAAAAAGGGACCCCTGTTAACCAAAAAAGAAACAAGAAAAAAAGATGATGCTTACAATGGCCAGCTGTTTTCATTTTTCTGTTTTGGAGGAAGCCCAACGCCCCAATTGTTAGAATTGTACGTGAAGTCTAGTCTGGAAATTATGGCAAGCAAAAAATGAAGTTGAGGGGGCAACAACTTTTTGAGAATATCATCATTGATATAATTGACTATCATTTTTTTCAGAAAGAGAGTCAAATTTTGAAATAACAAGTAGAAAGAGAACTTGTAAAATGGGAAATCAGACCTATTGAACCAATCACCAGAGTTGTATGAATCACGATCAAGTGATTTTGAGCGAAGCATTTCATCCCCAGCATGAAAAAATGGTATTCCCTACAATTGTACAAAACAAAATAAAACAAAAAGCAACGGTACAACATCAAATCGTCAGCAAATGGAGAAGTGATCATCATAGATTATACTAAACTGTTTGCTTGATCCTTAAAAGTTACAGACTTCATTGCTACAAAATGAACCAAACTCATCTAAAACAGTAGAGGATGAAGAACAAAGGGTTTAAACCAACTAAGGTTCACACAGAGAGAGAGAGAGAGTAAAAATATGTACTTCAGTTTTGTATCATCTATTTTTATATAATTTTAGGAGCTTATTTTATTTATTTATTTATTTATTGTGCAAAACGAGATAAACCAGATATTTATTTAAATACAGCTATCTTGACCTGATTGTGTTTTAGACTATGGGATCAAAACTAGATTTGTATCTGACAAATATAAACACAATCATGTGTAGGGAATCAATAGCTTCACTTCACCAGATTGGAACATAAGTTTTCAAAAGCCTACAAATAGCAAAATGGGTTAAGATTGCACCACTTTAATATTCAACCTAATTCTGGATAAGTTATTCAAAGGCTAGGCAATTTTGCGCCCAATGCAAATTCTAGTCTTGTATCAGTATCAGGCCAACTGGGACAAAGAAATTATATCATTTTGAACATAGCTTCTTGTTGGGGGGTACATTTCCTGTTACCATTTATCTTAAGTTCCTATTATATATTATGACCATAGGTCAATGCAGATATGTAAAAATTTGATTACTAGGAAGGGGAAAACCTGTGTCAGTGCAATTATACTTGTTGCAAAATGATTCATCCTGCACCTATCTTCCACTGATATTCCCACTGGAGTCTGCAAGGGGCAAAGTTAATAGTCATAGTTGAGTAAAATTGGACATTATTCCCTTTTTCAGATAAGTACAATAAAACATTATACACAGTATGATCATGAGCATACCTTCAAGCTGATAATGTCGAAGAGGGTTTCATTGTCATGAGCAGAAACATAATTGACCTGGGAAATTATTACAGTTATATATACTTTATGGTTTGAGAAAACTTTATACTCTTATGTAAAAACGTTTACTTTTTTTATACATTATTAGAAAATGCACACAATTGATATTTAAAATTTGAAACAGTGATTCCTTCTAAAGCAAAATTATTTAAATTTTGAATGACAGCGAAAAGACAAGCAGCAAGGCTATATCCAAATAATAAGTCCCAGTTTTACTGAAGAAACCATCACTAAGTTGGCCATAACATGAATCTGGTCAACAAAAAACATTTGATCTCTATCCAGGTCCAAAGTCTCCATCACTCGATCAGAGTATCCCCACTCCTTAACCATAGAAATCTTGTAATAGGTTATAGTCACACTGTACGAAACCTCAACTAGCAAATTTAAGATCTCCTTTAATGTATAATCCAATTGATGGTCCTTACATATTTTCTTTCTGCAGTCAACTATCCTACCCATGGATCTAAGGCATCTATATATTATCCCTAGAACAGAATACGACAGTTAATATTTGTCTGAATTGGATCTCTAGAAGAGAAACCAAACATATAGAAGCTGAGAAGAATCTACCAACCCATTGCAAGAGCAAAAACAATTGATAATAACAAGGTATAGCAGTTCGGTCAATATCTTGCAGCATCTATTCTGATGACCAAGGTCTAAATCATGCTGCCTAATGTCTGATCTCTAAAAACTTCACAGCATGTTCCTGAAAAACAAAACAGTCAGAGAACCTTCATCCAAAACCCCTTTGGATTTCCATTTCATAGGATCACGTTGCAATTTGGGATGTGCTAACCACTGTAGTTTCCCTTCTCTGTCCCTTAGGGACATTACTTTATGTCAGAGAGAATAAAGGCAAGGTAGGCTCTAAGTTACGAATGACTGACAGCACATAGCTCATGAAAATTTAACTCCAGAAAGTAATGTGCACACTTTCAAAACAAAGCCAGGTACATTGAATCTGAGCAAGGTGTTTTCAGAAAGTAAGATAAGTACCGTTTCTGTGGGGCAAAAAGCATAACCGACAGGTGTCCCACCATAACAGAGAACTTCTGATCCTTTCCTCTAAGAAAACATCAAGTTACGAATCAGAAGGAGAATAGCATCCCATAATATAACATTAAAAGATAGGTGGTAAAAAAGATAGAGATTTTTGAAAATTACAATAGATAGAATTGAATTAAATGATAAAACATACAAAAAATCTGACTTGTATCTATGGCACACTTGTGAAGGTAGATTGAATAGAAGTTTATGCTTATACAATACTTAGACTCATTTGTGAATGTCGGATATGGCTATGTTTCTACCATGAATATACTCAGTTTTTTCAAAAAATTTCAATGTATTTGGAGGGTCATTTTCGAACATGGGTACTTCAAGAAAAACAAAGAGTCAAAATAACATAGCTTATACATGGCCATAGATATAAATATCATGCATTTAATGCCTGTAATCTGAAAAGATATATTAACAAGTTTCTACTTATGCATCACTTAAGCTGACTCTCAACAAATGCGGGGAGAACATCACATAATGACAGATTGGTTGGAAAAAGCATGGCAAAATAAATCCTGCCATTAGTGAAAGAAAACAAAACATGAGCCATATTCTTTATATGAGGAATTATATGGGAGCATCACCAAAATAAAATTTCTCAATGCAGCATTCCAACAAGATTAATCTATACCTCTTTTCCTTCAAAATCAGTAAGCACAAAACCCCTCAAATTTGCAGCCAGACCAACCTAATCACATTAAACTAATTTAAATTAGTTGTAAGGCAAGCATAATCCAGTTTGTCACCTCTGGATCTTAAAGCAAGGGGATTATAAATTGTAGCATGATTAAAAAATAATAATAATGCAACACCTCTATAACTGCATTATACACAAACACGCAAGTGAATGTTAGAAATGTCAATTCCCCAAGCAACAGACAAGAATAGGTTGCAAAATGATTAAAAACAATTATGCAACCATGTTAACTCAATTCTAAAGGGAATCTACCAACCTTATATAAAGATGGAATCAACTCAACCTATGCTACTCGGACAAGGGTGGGCGTGCGACACGGGTATATTCAATAATAGTTTTTCCAAGTATATGTAGTTCTTTTGCACAGTCATATCCTCATATCCATGACCAGATATGCATCGGACACAAGTGTTGGACGTGATACTTCAAGAAAAATAAGTGTTGGACACAGGTCCTTAGCTATAAAAGTTAATTAAAGAGTAGTAATAAAAAATACTTCAAAATGCACTAAAAATCCGCACCCATTCTGCTTACCAGTTGAATCTTCATAAAGAGTCCAGAAATTTATAAACGATCGGTTTTGTTTACCACAAAATCTAAGACTCCAAAATAACATCACCGCAGCAATTTACAAAGAGTATGCAGTAAATAACCTATCTGATTTAAACCAGAGATTAAACACTATCAAATGTGCTGAACAAGACAATTAACCTGGATGTGGTCCTTTGCTGAAGCAAGCATTGCTTTTTCAACATCCTTTGTACCATGATCATGACCATTAGGCTGCATAAGAAGAATAAAAACAAGGTACTGTATAATTTTCCAAACACACACACACACATATGAAGAAACAGATTTTCCAACTAGAGTATAGCAAAGCCTAATTAACTGAAGCAAAACCTAATTCTTCTAAAATCACTTCCCATCCAAAGAAAAATGCAAGTGAGAAGCTGACAATAACAGTTTCCATCAATATGAATTGTTGCAGAATATGCAAGTACAAATAACTTCTTTTAGATGCATATCATGGAAGAATCCAGGAATGCAACTGCTGCACCTTTTTATATCTCACATCAGTTATTTTGGATTTATAGAGGCCTTTTATTAAGATTTGTGCTTAATGGTTTTGGGATCTCATGTCTTAATTTTGTAGTGCAACGGGCTACAAAATAAATTATCAATTTAGTTAATTTTCCAATAAGAAGGTGGTCCAATAAGATAACATGAAAATAAAGAAATCTAAGTCCTTTTTACAGCTTTAAGTTTTTCATTACCTCCAACAACAGGCCTGTTACAAATCCCTGCTGGAGGGGAGGACCAAATGGAGACCCACCAAGCATTGCATCCCGAATTCGATCATTAAAACTGAATAAAGTCAACAATGCATAAAACCACCAAACAAAACTAAATAAAACAAATTCAGGTCCATATAGAAAAGAAGATTATATTTCTAGATTTGAGAGAAATGACAGAAAAACATAAGTTAATGGCAGCAAAAGAACACAACAGGACTTCAGGATGAAGCATAAAGGACCCAAATTTTGTCTAAATTTGCACTTAGCATTCGTACCAAAATCATAGAACTGCTATTTACATGAAATAACATAAATGTATTACAGACATTCCATATGTTATTGCGGACTCTGATTTTCTTCTATTGCAAGCGTCAGCTATGTAGGTAACAGATGTGACAACAATAACACATATTTGCACCAAATTAGAAGTTCAATGGTTTGGTATAACAAGACAATAATGGCTTCATTTAAGAACTAAAGAAAGTTCAATGGTACCTCATACTTTACTCATTGCTTCTCTTAACTCGTGCTAGCATGATAATTACAAAGCCAATTAAAAGCCCGGGATTCTGCTGTATTACCAAATATATCTCTTATTTCTTAAGAGTATCTACTGAAAGAAATTCAAACTACAATAGATGTGGTTTACAACAATTGGAAAGGCAATCGAGTTAACCATGACTTGAAACCTTTACATACTAAATATTTAGTTAGAAAATACTCCATTTATTTCAGTATATTCACCTTGCAAATTTGGACAATCACAAACTATATCTTCTTTCTGAACATCTAAAATTTGCTTAATTTACCATATTCAAAATTAATTTTTCATTACCAAATTGAATGTCAATATTATTACAAAAAGATACCTAAATTTTAATAATAAATTCCTCAAAGACAAATTTGCTTTAAAACTCTGTGCTGAGTCAAAGAAGTTGTTTTAGTTTAATCAGAAATAAGTACATGGTTAAAAAAAGAGAAATAGAGAACAGTAAGAGATTTGTATTATAGCGTATAGAATATATTGATCCCTTAAGAGAATTCGAATACCTTCCTATTCCAGTCCCACAAATATTAAATTGTGATGCATTTATCCCACGCCCATTTTTTGCAACTTCGCCAAAGTCCCATCCTTCACCGTATCTGTAAATAAGAAGATTTCCAACTAAAATACCCCAAGCGTAGCTGCTGGGAAAAAAACTCAAAATATTTGGAACTCCAAGATACATAGAGAAACTACATAGAAAACCCTTTAGATTTTGAGTACAAAACACTTTATTTATGTATGTGAAGAAAGAAAACACAATTTCTAGATGTTGCAATTCAAACCTTTAATCTTTAAAATTGATTAAGTTGGCTCTTTTACCCATCTTTTAACCGGGGTGGGAGGAGAACTACTGAGAATTCCTTAAGGTAACATCATATTCATTTCATAACAATTCATTTTTTATCTTTCATTTTGCTCTTTCTTTCTTCCATGGTTCTTTTAATTTTCTCCTTGCAAAACACCTCCATCCACCCTTTCTCTCCCATCCCTAATTTCTCTTTCTAGAATCTTTCTTCACCCCTCAAAAGGTGGCAGCAAGTGAGAGATCAAGGAGTGCAGGGGAATATTATAGAAAGAAATAAAACGGATGTTACAGAAGGAGAAAAGAATAAGAAATAATGAAGGGAAAACAAGATAAAAATCAAAAGAAAAGAGAAGAGAAGCAACTCAAAAAGATGTGTTGTGAGTTCACCATTAAAGTTGGGTGGAAAGTTTGAACCGTGCCAATCCCTTTAAAAGAAATGATCTTATTGCAACATTTTAAATATCTAGTTAAAACTTAAAATGCCTTTCCTATAAAGTAACACAAGAACCAAGAAAGGAGTCAGTGAGGAAGAAAATCATTTCATGAAACTTACATATAAATTCTTGAACCATCAACCCCATCCCTTTCCTTGGTTAGGCTACAAAGTGCATCTTTTGCTTTCACCTATGCATAGGTCATATGAGTTTTGCTGAGTTGCATATCGGAATATAGACCAAATAAAGTGATCTAAAGAAACCAAAACCGCAAGAAATTATAAGAAATGACCATATAAATTGATTGTCAGTTCAAAAGATCCCAATAACAAGAAATCTCAGCCCAACCATTATTGCTCACTCGTAGAGTTATCCACACATCAATGATCATTGTTTGGAACCAGTCTATGTTGACAAAAAGAAACTGATAGACTACAAATCAGAAGTTACATCATTAACTAACTTGGAAAGCCTCATCAATAATTTTTAATATACTAAACACATTCACTTCAACAGCTAACTGAGCTACATATACAACTCAGCTCCATCAATAGGCCATTTATGTATTAAAATTATATGATGCTCATCACTTTCATGATCATAACCGATATGCAATTAAAATTTTAATGGAAAGCCTTTTTTATTTCTATCAATTTTTTAAGAGGAAATCCAAAAATAGAATCAAAGTAAGCTACATACCATCGTGCGTTTCATGATGTGACCCATGAGATCAAAACGAAACCCATCAACCTGACAGGTCCATCAACAGAAAAAGATCAGTTATATATGAAATTCGAAAATAATTCATATAAATAAAATTGATGTCTAATTTAACCTTAAAAACATTTTATTAGTAAAACTATAGAAAAGTATGGCAGAAAGTTTCATAAATATAGGAGAACTAAAGTAATCTGATTACCCAAAAAAGGTAAAAAATAAAATATAATAACCTTATAATTTATTGCCCAGCTCAAAAGATCATCAATAATAAGGCGCTCGACCATATAATGCTCACTAGCAGTATTGTTAACACATGTACTGTTCTCAATAAAACCATCAGTGTTTCTTCTCAGATAATAACCTGGAACAATCTATAAGAAACTTTCTGTCACAACAAAAGGGTAATAAACATTACTACCCAATGAGTATAAGCGCCTTTGACATCAGAAAAGGACCTTATCAAGGACAGAATCCTTATCAAAAGGGCCATTTGCATGCAAGTGATTATAGACGACATCCAACACAACACGAAGGCCAATATGGGTGAGTGCCTGCAGCCAGAAAGTGAAATCATTTGAGTTACAAAAGATGAATTTCTTTAGAATCTTATATAGATCAATAAAGCAAAAACATTGATGGCTCCATTGTAGCTACTTTACGCACTCAATGGCCAAAATATGGCAAAAGGAGGAAAAGAAAACATCTAGACCTGAATCGTCTTTCTAAATTCAACTATACGGCATGGACCATTTGGGTCACTTGAATAGCTTCCCTTAGGGACACCCCAGAGAACAGGATTGTACCTGCATAAGGCAATAAAGGAAGCATTAGTGCATACAAAAGGCAATAAATAAGACAATTCTTATCCAAATTTTATTCACATGCTCACCCCCAGTTATACGCATCATCATCCTGGATGGCAGTGATTTTCTCTTGCTGCTCAGCTGAATCCGGGGGTAGCTTCTCCAGAATCTTAGAATCTGCAATAGAGTTGGTGTTGAACAAATTAGCTGCCAACACAACCTAGGAAAGCCAAAACCAAGCACATATACAAATAAATAAACAAATATGTATGTCCAACTTTCAAACAAAAAGATTAGCAACCAACTTTACAAAAGGAATCTTTAGAAAAGTAATGTTACATTACTTTTTATTTTGGTAAAAAATGTTGCATTACTTTGGACATGGACAGATGCCAAGGAAATATATCTGTATGTCCAAAATATCATAATGTTAAACCCTTATATTTTTGTTTACTTTTCTCAAGACACGATTAAGCAAGTTAATATCAAAAAGGGGAAAGGCTGAATCAACAAGATGGATGGAGAATCGACCAGAGTTCTTTTTCCTTTTTAAAGAAAAAAAAGGATGCTCAATGAGTTCAAGTGTTAAAATCTAACCATTAAACTTAACTAGATCGAGCTCACAAGGAACTTGATTAATTGTTGATACACAAAAGCCTCCTTTTCATCAACACGGGGGAATGCTTTTGTCTCCTTTCAAAGAGAACAAGGGGGTAAAGGGAAAGGAATGGCAATTGTTGCTTAAGATACAACATTCCAAGACATTAACCTAGGAAACTCTCTTACCCACATACTTCCAATTCTCCTTCTCATCATCAACAGCAGCAAATTGGAAGGTTGGCAGCAAATGAACATGAGTAATACCAGCTTTCGATAATTTTTTCAGATGGAGCATGCCTGCTGAGTCCTTCAAATTGAATGAACTAAATGTTAAGTAACAAATAATCATGCATAAATATCTTAAACCCAAAGAAAAACAAAATGAAGTGTGTAATCATAGCAATTTCCTTTCTTTATACATGAACTTCTACGCACAGCAGTCCTTACAACTTGCATTGCTTTTATCTATCTTCGGCTCCGATCAGTAACTACGGAAGTGGATCACACAAATGCATTGAGGAATTTTAAATAAAACTTAGAAAATATCATCTTGTGTAACAAAACAATAGTTTGCATATAAATCATGAAATTTTATGAATGCTATTCCTTGTACAAATATTATTGTCTGTAACCCTTAGCCTTAAACTTTATTAAAATTTACATTTCCTTTCTATTTTTCAACATTAAAAAATAAAAATTAAAAAAAGAAATTAAAAGTAAAGATGGTTTTGATATTTCAATAAATAAAAAAGCATTAAAAAATAATTCTGAACCAGGTGCAGAAGTCAAACAAGAATCGATATTGGGGCAGGGAGTAGAATGGTAGTACTTCTAATTCCGTATGGCACAGATATATATATGTATGAGAACTTGTGTTCTAATGGAATTTGCTCCGCTTTTTCAAAACAGTCAATGATGCAACTAAAGAAAACTACACCAATTCCGGACTCAGCAATTTTGTGCTGTAGCAGTAACTATAAACATTTTAGATTTCTGGAATACGCTAGCATATGAGACTTGTGCACTTGTTTGAGAAAAACATTCTTCAGAAAATAAGGTTCACAGGAACACAACTACCTTCAAGGTGAAAGCCATATAACCACCACGAAAGTCAGCATTGACAGTATCATCATTGGCACTGCAATAGCAACAACAAAGATTCTCATTATGAACACAACTTGGTGAACATTGTATAAAGGCCAAAAAGAAGACAAAACCTAATTTAGCACATAAGCTAAATTTAAAACTTTTGAGCATTTTAGGCAATACAAACTTTTGCCTTACTACAATGGCCCTTAAAAGGGAGTAGGGATGAGCAGACTAGGGTTCAAATTCTCCCTCCCTCTTCCACCCCAATCCAAGTTCCCAGTCAAATCCTTTTAAATTGAACAATTTAAAAGAATAACATGAGCCACGGCTCCAAGGGAGCCGTAGACAGGGCAGGCTTCACATTTTAAGTTCAGGGGCCAGTGTTTGAAGAAACTCTCCCTCATTGAATAACTCTACAAACTATTTGAACACCACCCAAGAAAGGAACTTATGAATACTACATACTAGCCAATCAAAACTATAATTATGTTAAAGAAACAAGGCAAATGCAAGCCAGATTAAGTTGTACAAACAGTAAAGTAATTCCATACCTACCTGAAATCCCGTATGTGTAATTCATATATGCTTATGTCAGAGAAAGAAAGGATATCCGGCTTCATGTCTGCCAATTCATCCCATCCTTCAGGTTTTAAATCATCAGCATGAAGATTAACAAATAAAGTTCGCTTTCCATCAGCTGAAAGCCTGCTTCAACAACAAAACAGCATAAGCATCACACAAAATGAATGCAATGTTTGTTTTGATCTCACAATATAACCATGACCAGGTAGGAGCACACCATATAACTTTAAAGATGAATCACCATAACTGTTCCAGAAAAATTGTTGGCTAATTGAAAGAACCAGCATACCCTCTTGCATATGGATCATTTGCATAACATTTTTCAATATGCAACGTGCTTGGATGGTAGACAGATACTTCATACATGTAGTAACAGCCTTCCCAACTTTTTGGTCCTTTAGTACTCCAAACACCATTAGTTTCCTCCAGCGGGATAATTTCCAGGGGACTCCCACCCACTGGATCCTTATAGATGTGAGCATAAACTGCCTAATTAATTCAAAATAAGCAAAAAGAACAATTGCATGTCATTAGCTGTGTGAATAAAAATAATTATAATGATCATAAACAAGATTTTTTTTCAATTTTTTTCATGGTACAGTACTTGGGCAGTGGGAGCCCAGAGGCATAGAGACACTGCTTCTGCAGAATAAAAAGCACCAAGAGGACCATCATATGAGAACAATTCATCCAGAACACCAGGTAACTGCAAACCGGTAGCATTTCTGCATTTTCCTTGTGCTGTAAAAAAGGAGAAAAGAGATATAAATTACAGGCACCAAATTACAAACACTAACTGACCAAAAGTTATTAGAAGCGCTATTTTCACTCAGAATGACAGCCTGATGAGAAATATGACCAGACAATAGGTAAAGATACTTAATAAAAAAATTAACACTCATGCAACAATAGAATTCAGCAATACTTTGTCATGACACGTCACAAGGCCAATAGGAACTTCAAAGAAGACTGACATTAGAAGGTCGAACATATTAGTCAATGCACCAAAAAGCATACAAAATTACAATTATATACATGAATAAACAAATTCAAAACTGAACTAGCATGAATAGATTGTTAGCAATGGGAGTTGTTTCATTAGAAAATGGAAAAGACAAAACCGAGAATGCTTCAAAACATATTATCCTAATATGAGATCATTTATTTCATTATCAATGGCAAAATAGTTTGCACATAAATAGAAGAGAAAATAGAAGAAACAAGCCACAGCCAAAAGGCTTACAGTTGAATTCAGCAACAGCTAATTGGCATTTGACAAGATTTTTGGCATCCAGCACAGGAGGCAACTTAAAAGCTCTATAATCTCGAATATGAGGAAACTTCTCAATTACCTAACAAGATCAAGGATGATATTTTATTTCAAAATTACTTACAAACTTAAGAAATATGCACTAGTAATGCTACATTATGGTGAATAAGAAAGAACAAATTGGAGGTGAACCACACAAGCCAACCATCAACAACTAGCAATAGCAGTGATAGAACTTGATGTTTTTAATATTACAGAAAACGAAAAGAAATGCGTTACATTTGGAGGTAGCCCACTGCGGTCTTCCTCAAGCTTAATTTCCAAATCATGGCCTATCATGACAAAGATAATATTAAAAGATAGAAATAGGGGTCTTCGATTTACATCAAAGACATGAGATGCTAATCAGAAAACGTAGATCATCATAAATGAAAGGTAACTGTTAGCAGAATCCAGACCTTGAATTCCATTATCTGTAACAGACAAAGCAGCAACTTTACTTGCATACAAGTAGCAAGAACCTTCTACAACATCCACATTCCACGCGATTATAGTTTTTGTAACCCAATAGGCCCTCGAGTACAACAAACTGTCCTGCAATTGATCACCATTTCACGCAAATAATTACGTCAATAAATAGCATGCATTCATTTTAATCAAATATTTCAACTAGATGCTAAATGAATATATATATCAAATTCCATTATAGAAGTCTCAAGTTTTCTTGCAATCACATATGTATTCATAATGCTTTTTGAAACATTCATTATTAACAAATCCAATCCTTATTTTCATTATCTCCAAATTAAAAAGAACCAAGTATTAATTTTTTTTTTTGGTTAAACTTAATCCTTGAAGAAACGAGAGAACCAAAAGAAACCCATTTCTTAAAATGTAATAAAAATACCCAAACTACAATCAGAAACTGTATATAACATCTGCCAAAGGAAAAAGGTATCCAAAGAACAGAAATTCGAACTTAAAAATGAAAATGCCAGTCGAAAAAACGTAGAAAACCCAAAGAAGGAAAAAAAGAAGAAGGTGAAGAAGAACCTGAGACAAAGAGGAGAGTTGAAGGGGCATGGAAGATGAAGAGCAACGAAGGGGTAGTTTGAAAAAGGAAGGGGAAGAAGAGAATAAAGGAAAGAGAAGAGGATTTGACTTGAGATGGAGACGTCGTGAAGGAGGAATTAGAGGACAAAGACGAGGCTTGAAGGATAGTGATGGCGATGATTGGAGAACTGGAAATGGAACACGAAGTACATCAACCATTTGGGTTTTTCTTATTAGGCTAATAGTGTCTGTTGAATGATGAATGATCAATGCTCAGAGAAATGGGAGTGGGAGCTGATCTTTTTTAACAGTTAGAGGCAATGTCTAAGATCAAATCTACTTATTATCAATTTCCAGCAGACTAAATTTGGATAAATATCTGGATATTGCATTTTAAGGTAAAAGTACAATAAAAGCCCCTGTATTATAACTCGATTTCATTTCAATCCTCTATTTTGAAAAATGGCAAACTAATCCCTGTAAAGTAATCCCTCTACATTTTTATAATCTATTAAATTTATATTGTTAAATGCTTACATCAAATTTGTATTGAAGAACCTCAGACTCAATTCTAGTATTGATGCATGAAGTTTTGAATGTA
>CM025149.1:20265402-20277371 GCA_013467495.1 Gossypium gossypioides | reverse complement strand
AAATTTATATATAATTTTATAGTAAATTATAATATACACAATTAAAATTGTATAATTAAAATAGATTATTAATGATATGTATCACTCTATACACCTATGTTATAATAATGTATATTTTTATATTAATGATACGTAACATTAAACTTTAAACGTGTAACTAACTTTATGGTTGATTATAACACATACAATTATCATTATATAATTAATGTAGATTATTAATGATACATAACTTTATATACAATTATTGTAACACCCTAGTTAATTTAACTTTGTTTCTGTGAAATATGTCATAATTGAGTGTTTTGTTTTAGTGGTTAAGTGCTTTGGGCATGTGTTTGAGGTATTGGGTTCAAGACCTATTGTTGGAATTTTTTGCTATTTTTGATCCTAGCCTATTCCTTGGCGGTTCGACTTATATTCTATTGCTAGTCAAATCATATCAGAATAAGCCTGTTGATTTAAGTGGTCAGGTGTTAACTTATCTTAAGGTCTCGTGTTTGAATCCCTATGAGGGCGTGGATGATAATTTTTGCGTCGGTTGTTTAGTAGAGGTTCGGTGGAATTGAAACTCTGAGGTTGTTGAATGAGAATTTGATATCGGTTTTAGCGGGATATGTTGGTAGTGGGGAGAGTTAGGATTTTTATTAATTTGGATTCATTTTATTTTCTTTTTAATTTTTAACTTTTCCCAAAAACCTCTCCCCTTTCTGACGTTTTTTTTTGTTGGTTTCCCACCATCAAATTTTTTTCTTTTTCTTCCTATTGATTTCTGTCATAATCTCCCCTTCAAATCGCAGTGCTTCGATTTTCCTGTTCTTCGTACGGCTTGGTAAGTAGGGGTAGTAAGGTTTTGCTCGGGTTAGGGGAGAATTCTTTTAAAGTTGATTTAAAACAATGTTTTTTTCGTTAGTATTGATTTTTGGGTTGTTGCCAACAGCGAATTGTGAGGAACGGAGCTATCTTATTGTGGAATCTTAGTATTGAGATCATTCTAGAAGTTGGGTAAGTGATGAACACTTGGGTTTCGTTGTAGTCAATTTTTTTATTTCGGTTTAATTAAGGATTTAAGACTGATTTTAGGGTGTGTATTTTTTATTCTTAGGTTCTAGTGGTCTCGGGATTGCATCCGTGTAAAAATGAACCAGGTGTGTAACAAAAACACGAGAAAACGAGGTTTAACAAATGCCAAAAAATTGGCTTGTCGACACCACACGGACGTGTGCTCAGACGTGTACGACACACGGCTGTGTGACGGGTGAGTGTGTGGTCGTGTGGGTTACACGCGCTAGGCCAATTTGGGCGTGTGGGCCACACGGGCATGTGGTCCTAAAATTTTAAAATTTTCCCTAATGTCACATACACTGTTTCGATCGATTGTGGGCCTTCCGTAGAATCAGTAATGGCAAAATAAACCCTGATGCATGTGATTTGCTATTTTGATAGACTGATTTGAGTTTAGGAAAAATTGATATATATGTTTGACTATTTTGTATAAACATGTATGATATCTGTATATGAGCATGCAGGTCAAGTTAACTTTGTTATATCTATATATCTGTATTCTGTATATGTATATGGGGTGGGATTTGTATATGTGGAGGAAGTGTTCTGTGAGGCGACATTTCGTCGATATACGGGCAGCTTGGCAGCAAACTACTCTGATAGGTGTCATAAAGACACTATATGGTGTGTAGGGATGGATGGGTGTTTTATACCCCACATGGCATGTTAAGATGGTCGGAGATAGTGTGTAGAGGATAGGGGTAGGACTTTGCATATCTATATGTTTCTGATAATCTGATTCTGATATGATCTGATTCTGTTAAGGACTTATGTCCGCTTCTGTTCTGATATATTGATAAATCTGAGTTTATGTGTATGTATGACTCTGTTTAGTTACACACTGAGTTTATTAAAACTCACATCTGTTTGTCTGTTCTGTTCAGGTAATCCTCAGACATAAGCGGGTCGGTGTGACGGAGTCTCAACGGTGACCACTAGTTCGCGAACTGGTTTAATTAACAGTTTTATTTAAATTCTGGATTATTTTGAGAGTTTTGTAATTTATGGACTCTCTGAACTGTTGGTTTTAATTTTGAGATTTTGATATGGTCTAGATTATTATTCCGTGTCTTTTAACAAAATGATTTACGAAAATAAAAGTTTTTACGTAAATAAATATTTTACCGAAAACACAAGCTCATGTTTCAAATATAATGATTTCTAACTTCCGCTGCCAGATAAGTTTTATTGTAGGAGTAGAATATTGACGTTTTCCTTAATGAATATAATAGAATTAACGTGTTTTATAAAACACAAACTCTCTTTTAGTAACAAATTATTCAGGAAATTTCAACACGGTAAAATTGGTTCAAAACCCTTCTTCGTAACATTCCCAGATTCAACCATAACGTCTAGACCGGGTTTAGGGTGTTACATTTAGTGGTATCAAAGCTAGGTTGCAAAACTTAGGCTGTGAATTTTGGGTTCAAAATTATAATTGTAAAAGAACTGGTTTTTAAACAAAGTTTGTTTCTTTTTGAGTTAAGTATGTGGTACACTAAGTCTTCGGCGTCGATCCTGTAAGTACTTCTGAACTTAAAAATACTGTAGTTAGAACTGTCTGAAACTATACTGAGTTAGTTAGTGACTAAAACTTTTGAAAGATTTTTGAAACTTTTGACAAATGTCTGAAGCATAAAACATTTGCTAATAAACACTGAAACTGATGCATAAAATTTCGTAATATAGATAAAATTTTGTAATATAGATAAAATTTTAAAACAATGAGCGCTCGTATAACTCGTGGATGTGGTACTGGTGGGCGCGGCGGGCGCCGTAGGGGGACTCGAGTTGAGTCTTCCTCTTTGGGCAGTATGCCAAATCTGGATATGAGCGAGACTCCGGCTACACCTACTACCGAGACCGGGTCTCAAAGCCGCTCAGCTGGGGACGACGCATTGTCCCAAGCCATATTAAGAGTTTTAGAGAGGGTCGCTGGACCCCATTCTGGATCTGGGGGTCGTGGGTCGGTAACTGAACTACTCCGGTCCAATGGAACTGAATTGTTAGGGGTGTCACTGGAGTCGCCCCTACCGTGGTTGAATACTGGTTGGAGGCCACCAAGAGAATAATGAATGATATCAATTGCACTTTTGAGCACAAACTGAATGGTGCAGTTTCTTTACTTCGCGACGAGACATACTGTGGTGGTTATCGGTTGAAGAGGGTATTCAATCGAATTATCTTAATTGGGATTATTTCAAGATCGCCTTCGAGGGGAAGTATGTGGGAGCGACCTATGTAGATGCTCGTAGTTGTGAGTTCATAAATCTCACGCAAGGTGATAGGACTGTGGTCGAGTATGAGGCCAAATTTCTGAGACTGAGCCACTATGCTCAAGGGATGGTGGCATCTGAGTACGAAAAGTGTGTTCATTTTAAGGATGGTTTGAGGGAAAGTTTGAGGGTTTTGATAGCTTTACAGAGGGTGCGAAAGTTCGTCATTCTGGTGGACAAGGTGAAAATCACCGAAGAGGTTAAGTGCGTGGAGCGCCAGAATAGGGATCGTGAGAGAGGCAAGAATAAGAGGGATTCAGAGCCCTCTAAATCTGCTCAGAGGCCTAAGAAATAGGCCAGACCTAATGGGCCTTCTAGAATGGGAGTTCTAGTTCCTCTTACTTGGGCTCAACCATGCAGTGACTGTCATAGGAGCCATCTAGGCGAGTGTTGTAGGCGATTAGGGGCATGTCTGCATTATGGATCGATGGATCATCAGATTAGAGAGTACCCACAGTGTTCTGATCAGATGCATGCTCTGAGTCTGGGTTTTGTTCAGCCTTATAAGGCAGTACAACAGTCACCTAGGGGCCGTGGTCCGACCAGGGGTGGTAATGGCTTAGGTAGAGGATAAAGAGCACCGGGCAGAGGTGCTAATCAGATTGAGGTGAGGCAGCCTGCACTGGTTTATGCTACTTGATGCTGAGAGGATAAAGATGTCTCTAATGTGATTACGGGTATGTTCCTTATTTTTGATGTCCCTTATACTGTTTTGATAGATATAGGGTCAACACACTCTTATATAACTAATTTTATCTCTGGAATTTTGTGGATTCCTATTGAGAGTACTTCAAGTGAGATTTCTGTATTGAGTCTGTTGGGTCAATCAGTTCAGGTAAACAGACTGTATAGGAATGTTTCGCTGGAAGTATAAAGGGCTGTGTTTCTAACAAATCTGATGGAGATACTGTTTGGGGAATTTGATTTGATTATGGGAATGGAATGACTGGTAGAGCACCGAGTTAGTTTAGATTGCATAATTAAAAGGGTAGTTCTGAGAATCGAGGATGATATGAAAGTTGTTGTGATCGCTGAGCGTCGGGATTACTTGTCTAACATAATTTCTGCTCTAGTGGCCGAAAAACTGGTTTGGAAAGGGTGTGAAGCATATCTGGCCTTCGTAAATGTTTCAATTTCTAGGGACTCTTCTGTCGCGAACATCAGAACAGTAAGAGAATTTTCAGATGTATTTTCTGATGAGTTACTGAGTTTACCCCTGAATCAGAAAGTTGAGTTTAACATTAAGCTTCTATCGGGTACAGCTCCGGTGTCCATCGTTCTATACTGAATGGCACCGAAAGAATTTATAGAGTTAAATGCTTAACTTCAAGAGCTTCTGGATCATGAGTTCATCCGTCCTAGTATGTCTCCGTGGGGGCACCAATTTTGTTTGTAAAGATAAAAGACGGTACCATGAGGATGTGCATTGATTACCGACAATTGAATAAGTTAACTGTGAATAATAAGTACCCACTTCCGAGGATTAATAATCTATTTGATCAGATTCGTGGGGCTTCATTATTCTCAAAGATAGATATCTATTTCGGGTATTATCAGCTTTAGGGTTAAGAAAGCTGATATATTTAAAAAAGCTTTTAGGACTCATTATGGGTACTACGAGTTCCTAGTAATGCCTTTGACGAATGCTCTGGCTGTATTCATGGATTTGATGAACCGGGTTTTCTAGCCGTATTTGGATCAGTTTGTCGTAGTCTTTATCAATGATATTCTATGTACTCTAAGACCCAAGATGAGCATGATGAGCATCTTAGAGTAGTGCTTCAGATACTACGTGAGAAACAGCTCTACGCTAAATTGAGCAAGTGTGAGTTTTGGTTGTGGGAAGTAACATTTTTAGGGCATGTGATTTCTGCT
Organism: Gossypium gossypioides; assembly: GCA_013467495.1. Classification (NCBI taxonomy): domain Eukaryota; kingdom Viridiplantae; phylum Streptophyta; class Magnoliopsida; order Malvales; family Malvaceae; genus Gossypium; species Gossypium gossypioides. The sequence continues at coordinate 20,272,158 of CM025149.1, read as the reverse complement.
GAGAATATCCGAGTTGATCCTAGAAAGATTGAGGCTGTACTTGATTGGAAACAGCTTAAGAATGTTTCGAATATCTCAGTTTTCTAGGTCTTGTGGGTTATTATCGGAGGCTTGTTGAGGGGTTTTCGTTGATTGCAGTTCCTCTGACTAAGATTTTACGTAAGAATGTTCCTTTTGTCTGGACTGATGCGTAACAATCGAGCTTTGAGAAGTTCAAGTCTGTTCTGACTTAGGCTCATGCTCTGATACAGCTTGAATCTAGTAAAGAGTTTATGGTTTATAATGATGCATTGCACATCGGTTTGGGATGTGTACTGGTGCAAGATGGTAATGTTGTAGCTTATGCATCTCGACAACTTAAGTCACACGAAGGAAGTTATCCGATGCGCGATCTCGAGTTGGCTGCTGAGGTTTTTGCCTTAAAGAGTTAGAGGCATTATTTGTATGGTGAGAGGTGTATTATCTACATTGATCGCAAGAGTCTTAAGTACCTCCTTACTCAAAAGAAGTTGAACCTTAGGCAACGTAGATGGATTGAGCTGTTCAAGGATTACGATTGCACGATAGAGTATCATTTTGGTAAGGCCAATGTGTTGGCTGATGCTCTTAACCATAGAGCAATGTCTGATTTGAGGGCGATGTTTACTCGCCTAAGTCTGTTTGAAGATGGGAGTCTGTTAGCCGAGTTGTAAGTTAAGCCGATTTGGATTGGTTAGTTTCAGGAAAAATAGTTGGGGGATGACTCTCTGGTTTTGTGTTTCCGTCAGGTTGAGAGTGGCAGTGTGTCTGATTTTGGGTTGAAGAATAATGATGGGGTTCTTTGTTTTCAAGGACGAGTTTGTGTACCAAACAATTTTGATCTTAGACAATCAATTCTGAGGGAAGCGCATGGTAGCCCTTGGAAATAAGTTGTATCGGGATCTCTGTAAACTATATTGGTGGCTGAGTTTGAAACGAGAGGTAACATATTTCGTTGCTCGTTATTTGACATGCCAGTAAGTTAAGGCTGAGCACCAATTACTTTCGGGTTTGCTCCAACCCTTTAAGATTCCTTTATGGAAATGGGAACGTATGACTATGGACTTCGTTAATGGGGTTACCTTTAACACCTACTAAGAAAATTTTTTTTAGGTCATCGTGGATCGATTGACCAAGTCCACCCATTTCATTCCAATTCAGACAGATTACTCACTGCAGAAGATGGCCACACTCTATATATATGAGATTGTGAGACTTTACGAGGTTTCGATTTCGATAATTTCTAATAGGGATCCTCGCTTCACTTCTCGATTTTGAAAGAAACTTCTTGAAGGTCTAGGTTCGAGATTGGACTTCAATATTGTGTTCTATCCTCAAATCGATAGTCAGTCTGAGAGGGTGATTCACATACTGGAGGATATGCTTCGGAGTTGTGTGATTGATTTCTGAGAGAGCTTGGAGGATTTTCTACCTTTAGCTGAGTTCGCCTACAACAATAGTTTTCAGTCTAGCATTCAGATGGCACCTTACGAGGCTCTGTATGGTCGTAAGTGTCGTACTCTGTTGTGTTAGACTGAGTTGGGTGAATGACAGGTTTTGGGTCCTGAGTTGGTTTTCGAGAGTGAGGACAAAGTTAGGTTAATTCGGGATCGTCTTAAGGCGGCTTCTGATAGACATAAGTCTTATACAGATTTGAAAAGGAGGGATATCGAGTACTCTGTGGGTGACTTTATCTTTTTTAAGGTATCATCGTGGAAGAAATTTCTGCAGTTCGAACGTAATGGCAAGTTAAGCCTTAGGCTCATTGGGCCGTATTAGATTTTGAAGCGTGTAGGACCAGTCGCTTATCAGGTAGAGTTACCTCCAGAGTTAGACCGTATCCATGACATATTCCACATCTCTATGTTGAGGCGGTATCGGTCTGATCCATCTCATGTTGTTTCTGTTGAGGAGATCGAGTTTAGACCGAATTTGACATTTAAAGAGGAGCTGGTTCATATTTTGGGTCAATATGTAAAAGTTCTAAAGAGGAAGTCTATTTCGTTAGTTGAGGTTTTGTGGCGGAATCATGGCACTGAGGAAGCCACGTGGGAACCAGAGGACTCGATACACTGGCAATATCCTCATCTGCTCGGATCTGGTAAATTTCGAGGCAGAAATTTCTTTTAGAGGGTAGAGTTGTAACACCCTGATTAATTTAACTTTGTTTCTGTGAAATCTGTCAGAATTGAGTGTCTGCTTTAGTGGTTAAGTGCTTTGAATGTGTGTTTAAGATCTTGGGTTCAAGTCCCACTGTTGGAAATTTTTGCTAATTTTGATCCTAGCCTATTCCCAAGTGATTCACCTTATATTCTATTGCTAGTCAAATCATATATGAATGAGTTTGCTGGTTCAAGTGGTAAGGTGTTAGCTTACCCTAAGGTCTTGTGTTTAAATCCCTGTGAGGGCGTGGATGATAATTTTTGCGTCGGTTGTCTGGTAGAGGTTCAGTGGAACTGAAACTCTGAGGTTGTTGAATGAGAATCTGATGTCAGTTTTAGTAGGATATGTTGTTAGTGGGGGGAGTTAGGATTTTTGTTAATTTGGATTCATTTTTTTTAATTTTTATCTTTTCCCAAAAACCTCTCCACTTTCTGACTTTTTTTTTGTTGGTTTCCTATTATCAAATTTTTTTCTTTTTCTTCCTATTGATTTTTGTCATAATCTCCCTTTCAAATTGCGATGCTTCAATTTACCTGTTCTTCGTATGACTTGTAAGTAATGGTAGTAAGGTTTTGCTCGAGTTAGGGGAGAATTCTTTTAAAGCTGTTTTAAAACGATGTTGTCTTTTTCATTAGTATTAATTTTGAGGTTGTTGGCGGTAGTGAATCGTAAAGAACGTAACTCTCCTATTGTGGAATCGTAGTATCAGGATCATTCTGGAAGTTAGGTAAGTGATGAACGCTTGGGTTTCGCTGTAGTCAATTTCTTTATTTCGGTTTAATTGAGGATTTAAAACTGATTTTGGGGCCTGTATTGTCGATTTTTAGGTTCTGGTGGTCTTGGGATTGCTTCCGCATAAAAATGAACCAGGTGTGTAACAAAAACACGAGAAAATGAGGTTTGGCGAAAGAAAAAAAAAGTGGCCTATCGACGCAACAGCAGCGTGTGCGATACACCGCCGTATAGGTCATGCGAGCTAGACCAATTTGGGCATATGGGCCTATACGGGCATGACACATGGGCGTGTTGGCCACACGGGCAAGGCTAATATGGGTATGTGGGCCTACACGGGTATGTGGGCCATGGGACAAGCCGTGTGGGCCATACGGGTAAGGCTAATTTAGGGGTGTGGGCCACATGGGCATGTGGGCCCAAAATTTTAAAATTTTCCCTAGGGTCACATACGTCGCTTCGATCGACTGTGGGTCTTCCGTAGGGTCGGTAAGGGTAAAACAAACCATGCATGTGATCTGCTATTCTGATAGACTGATTTGAGTTTAGGAAAACCGATATGTATGTTTGACTGTTTTGTATAAACATGTATGATATCTGTATACGAGCATGCGGGTCATGTTAACTCTGTTATATCTGTATATATTTATTTTGTATCTGTATATGGAGTGAGATTTATATATGTGGAGGAAGTGTTTTGTGAGGCAGCTTAGCTACAAACTACTCTGATAGGTGTCGTAATGACACTATGTGATGTGTAGGGATGAGTGGGTGTCTTATACCCCACATGGTATGTTGGGATGGTCGGAGATGGTGTGTAGAGGATGGGGGTAGAACTTTGCATATCTGTATGTTTTTGATAATCCGATTCTGATATGATCTGATTCTGTTAAGGACTTATGTCCGCTTTTGTTTTGATATACTGAGAAATCTAAGTTTATGTATGACTCTATTTAGTTACACACTGAGTTTATGAAAACTCACATCTATTTGTCTGTTCTGTTCAGGTAATTCTTAGACATTGGCAGGTCGGTGCGACGGAGTCTCAACGGTGACCACTAGTTCGTGAACTGGTTTAATTAACGATTTTATTTAAATTTTGGGTTATTTTGAGAGTTTTGTAATTTATGGACTCTTTAGACTGTTGGTTTTAATTTCGGGATTTTGATATGGTCTAGATTATTATTCTGCGTCTTTTAACAAAACGATTTACAAAAACAAAAGTTTTTACGCAAACAAATATTTTACCAAAAACACAAGCTCGGATTTCAAATATAATGATTTCTAACTTCCGCTGCCAGATAAGTTTTATTGTAGGAGTAGACTATCGACGTTTTCCTTAATGAATATAATAGAATTAACGTGTTTTATAAAACACGGACTCTCTTTTAGTAACAAATTATTTGGGAAATTTCAACATGGTAAAATTGGTTACAAAACCCTTCTTCGTAACATTCTCAGATTCGGCCATAATGTCTAGGCTGGGTTTGTGGTGTTACAATTATGATATTACAATGTACATTTTTATACTAATGATACGTAACATTAAACATTAAACGTGCAACTAACTTTATAGGAGATTATAATATACGATTAACATGGGTTAAGTAATTAAGTTATTTAAGGTTATTATGGAATTATGAATTTGTTTGAAATTCTCATGTTTAAGTTGTGAAATTGTTATGTTTAATTTATTTGGATTGCTATTTAACTATTTTTGTTAATTTGCTTTTATTTATTATTAATGATGAATAAATTTTATCTGAACTTAATTTTTTTTATTTTATATTTTTCTCTCAGATTCATATTCAGATTTTTACAGATTCAAACATCCAACATATGATTGAAAATGTTAAATTTAAAATTTTTTTTTGCAGATTGTTATGGAACTTTTAATTTGTTCAAAATTCTTATATTTAAATTATTAGGTATATTTAAATTATTGTAAAATTATCGTGTTTAATTTATTTGGATTGTTATTTAACTATTTTAGTTAAATTTCTTTTTATTTATTGTTAATTATAAATAAAGTTTACTTAAAATTAGTTTTTTTTTGTTTGATTTTATATTATTTCGTGAATTTTGATATCCAATATATGATTGAAATGTTAAATTCGGAATTTTTTACTAAATTCGGATATGTGACGGATAATGATATTTAATTCAGATTCAAGTTTGGATAATAATACTTGGACAACTTATAAATTTGGATTCGAATAATTCAAAAATGATAGATATAAGAGGTATTGCTAAAAAATTATAATGATGTGTAAATAATGATATGAATAGATGAGTGACATTTACATGCACGTTACATTTCCTAACTTGTTTTTATTTCATCCACAGTTAAACGTAACAAGTGAATAGATGATGAAAAAATTTTGTTGGTTTACAGCAGTAAGTTTTTACAATTCCATATTTTATATATTTCTAAAAGTGAATCGGAAACTTAGAGTTGATAGGGATAAAGTGACCTTAGATTCCTTAACAGAGTGGGTATTGGTATTAGAATATATTTGATATGATATGGAAAATGCTTTAAATGTAGGAAAGGAAGATACTTCCCCGCCAATTAGAGCTAATTTATACCTTGCCAATCTTGAGAAGCCTAAAACAGAGCATCCCTCACACCTCCCCCTCCCCCTCCCCAGTATATTACTTCACTTGTCTTCTTAAACCCAAAAGTTTAAAAAAGGAATAAAAAAAACCCCCTCCGAATGTTGTGCTGACATGATTGATGATCAGCCATTCCCAACCAAATGGCCCCAAAAACAAAGTTCTCAACACATCGGGAACGAGCAACCAATCCGCTGGTGTGGTGTGCTGCTATCATCTGCACCATCTTGACCGTAGCAGTCATCATCGCAGGCATTGTTACCTTCATAGGATACTTAATTATACATCCCAGGGTGCCTTACGTCAGTGTCATGGATGCTCACCTAGACCATATCCAGATTGATTATGCGGGTATTCTGGAAATTCAGGTAACCATACTAATTCGAGCCCAGAATGGGAACGAAAAGGCACATGCAAGCTTCTCGGATTCGAGTTACAGCCTAAGCTTGAACGGGGAAGTGGTGGCGCAGCTGGTAGCACCACCCTTTGAAGTAGGTAAGAACAGTTCGGTTGATTTTAACTATGTAGTGCCATCTTCACCCATACCCTTAAGACCAGATCAAGCAGAGGATGTGGACACGGGGTTGAAGAAAGATTTGATTACATTCGATTTAAAAGGCAGTACCCGGGTGAGATGGAGAATAGGGCATCTGGCTTCAGTTAGGTTCTTGTGTCGTCTTGAGTGCCGGTTGCGTTTCCATCCTTTGAATGGAACTTACATTCCTTCACGCTGTAGTTCCAAGGCCAAATAATTTCCTCCTTTTATTTATTTTTTGTTATATATACATACATATACGTATACATCTACATAGAATAATTAAGCCTTTCCATTTTCTTTTGTATGCTCTATTCTGTACATGCTCTGCTCAACCACTTCGTACCCAAGTTGCCTTTTGTTTTTCATCATCATCATCATTAGTATTCATGTATTGGTAGAGGCAACTAGGATTTCTTTACAATATTATATTTGTGTAAATTAGTGACAAGCATGGCAAAGCTTATTGTAAATGTAGATAGTTTTATAATTATTTAAAAATCCACATTTCATATAATAAAAATTAAAAGCATTACGAGGGAATAACTTAAAGTATTTAATTAATAAATTCTACTTTAAATTATACCATTTTTCTCAACTTACTATTCAACTGTTATTCAAATCACCTCAAACCTTAATACGATTATAAAAAATTCATTTACTAATTATATCATCCCACACCAATACTTATT
>CM025149.1:20246075-20259314 GCA_013467495.1 Gossypium gossypioides | reverse complement strand
AATAGATTTAATGGCTTGACTAACTGTTTGACTAAGACGTTCAGTTGCTAAATAGATAGCTTGTCATGGAAAAGGGATTTCTTAATAAAGTGGAAGACAATGCGGCCGTCCGAATATGGTCAGAGAGAACACAACAAGATAAGGGCAACAGCCTGATGGAGGGATATGTGTCAGAATTGTGGGATTTCACTCGCATCAGTGTGACTCAGAATAACCTCCAAAAGTTGAAAGAAATATGGGACATATGGGAGGACGAAACCAAGCAGTTATTCTACTATAACTATGGTGATTTGCCTTATCTACTCGATGTCAAAGTGGATAAACACTTATTCCGAGCTTTGACCCAGTATTGGAATCCTACCTATAGCTGTTTTACTTTTGGAAAAGTAGACCTGGTGCCTACTGTAGAAGAGTACACAACTCTGTTCCGTTGCCTGAGAATCCAAGCCAACAAAGTTTATTCTAGAGCTGCCAACGTCCCGATTTTCTTAAAAAATCTAATGAGCATAACGGGGATGAGTGAGTAATGGGTCGCGGCCTAGATTAAACAAAAGGGAGATAGTAAATGCATAACTTGGAAAAGTTTGCGGGATTTGATCTTGGCACATCCGGATACGAAAAAAAGAGTTGACGTCTTCGCCTTGAGCATTTACGGGTTGGTTGTTTTCCCCAAAGCATTAAAGCATATAGATGAGGCAATTTTAGATTTATTTGACCGACTTGACAAAAAGGTCACGCCCGTCTCGGCAATTTTGGCCGAAACTTTTAGATCTTTGAGTGCATGCCGGAGAGCGGGTGAATGAAGATTTATCAGGTGTGCACAACTCTTGCTAGCTTGGTTCCATGGCCATTTTTGGAAGGTAGAAAAGGTCTCTTATCGAGTATTCTCTGAGAACTACTCTCCGTTGAAAGAGTTAGTGGCTACCCTGAGGCGAGACAACATTTCAAAAGAAAAGTGGATGGCAATTCTCTAGGGTCTCCAAGACGAAAACGTTGAATGGAGGGCCCATTGGATGATCCCTAATTAGATTTTGTACCGATGTGGAGACTTCAACTGGGTCCCTCTACTCGGGATATGAGGAGCTATTGGATATGCCCATTTACTTGTATTGAGCCAATATAGGTCAAGGTAGTTTATACTGGCAACGCAAGGATTGGATCAGTGTGAGTTTGCGTATAAGGGTGATAATTACAAGAAGAAAGTTCGTGAAATATCAAATGTTTGGAACCAAACCCACAAAATGAAAAGATTTTTCGCAAATCCAATTATGACCCTCGAATATGATTGGTGGTGGGGTAAAAGAGTCAATGATAACGTCTCTGTGTCAAGCCAAGAAAACACTCGACCAATAGAAGAACACCTACAAATGATCCCATCTGAGCTAGAGATCATAAAGCAAGATTTTGAAAAAAAGAGCTCGGAGCTGGGGGAAAAGATAGAACAATTGGAAGAGGAAAAGATGCAGCTAGAATTAGACGTCGACGTCTAAAAGTTAGAAACCGAGAAAATGAGAAAAGGAAAGAATAAGGCTGAAGAAGACTTGGATAATCTAAAAACATATTATAAGAAGCTATGTTTTTCAATAAGGACTACCGGGTAGGGAAAAATATTGGAACAATGGAGACAAGAAATCAAAGAAGAAAATATTAGAGTTGATCAGTGGGAAAAAAATTTCAAGATGCTCGAGTTCGAGAAGTTGCTCTAGAAAGGGATTTATTAGAAAGCCAAAATAAAAAGGTTGGATTAAGAGCCAGGGTAGAAGAATTAGAAAGGTCACTGCATCAATATCGTAGTCGCAATTTCGCAATTGAGTTGAAAGTAAGCCTAAATAAGATTCATGAGTTGAAGGGAAAGATAGAAGAGCTCGAGACCACACTGTAAAATTGTGAACTTCGAGTTGAGCTTCTTGAAACGAACAATGAACACTGGAAAGAGCAGCTCCAACGCTTTCAAGTTCAGATTAGGGATAGAGATCATATCATGGGTGAAGCTGTAACTCAAGTATGGGAAGTAGCCAACCATTTGGAAACCCTAGCAATTTAAGCCGACATGCTAAGCTTAAATACGAGTCAAAATAAGATCGGGACCGAGAATTAGCTTGGCTTCTTAGGAAAGTCAAGGCTTTGAGCATTAGGGTAAGGTCGTATATGTAAAATATCCGTTTTATGTAAAGAGATTGTTTTCTAGTAAAGTTGTTCTAATAGAATTGAATCAGAATCGATGCCACTTTTTGCATTCATTTCATCATATGCATTAAGTTTCATAAAAAGACCCTAATTAATCAAAATTATGACAGTTACCCTGGAAACCAACAAGAATCTACCAACTGAATATCGTTACGGCACCCGCGGCAAAACCAAAGCAATAGATCAAAGATTAGAGAGATTAGAACAAATTCAGAAAGACGTGCAAGATCAGTTGCAAGCGCAGCTACAGGAATAATTAGCTAAATACAACAAGACATGAGGGATCAAATACAAGAATCCCAACGAAGTATGATAAGCCAATTGACCCAATTACTGGTTGGAGGGATCGAAAAAGGGAAAAGTACTGTGGTCAACTCGGGGGATGATAACGAAGACCCTACCTACCCCCAGGCTTTACCTTGATAAATATCCAGGCCCAACCAGATACATATCCATGAAGGGTACCCGTTACCATAAGACCTCAAAAATATTAAGCCAGTATCTTAGCATCGGTAAACTACCCAACAAGTTTAGGTTCCAATCCTGGGGATAATCCGACCAACCCAGTTGTTCCTAATTTAAATGACATGACAGAAATGGATAAAGCAAGGGTAGAACTGCTAAAATAACTAGAATATCGGTGCAAGTGGTTGGAAGAGAAATTCAGAGCTATGGAGAATGTTGATTACCGTTGCGGGGTTAATGCTAAGGATTTAAGTTTAGTCCTAGATCTTGTAACACCCCTAACTTGTATTTGTCGCCAGAACAGGGTTACGAAGCATTACCAAAATTTCAATCGATCAAATAGACATTTCATTTTAATATCATATTCCAATCATAACCAATCATAATTAATCATATAGTCCCTAATACGAGCCCTTGAGGCCCAAAATTTTCAAAGTGCAGGAGATACACGCCCGTATGGCCAGGACCTGTGGGCATTCAAAATAGGGACACACGGCCGTGTCCCAACCCATGTCTACACCCATGTAACTCATTAACTTAGGTCACACGGCCAACCACACGCCCATGTGCTAGGCCGTGTGAGGCATACTAACTAGATTCTTTTAAAAGATACAGGGGACACACGACCGTGTCACCTGGCTGTGTGTCACACACGGCTAAGACACACGCTTGTTTCTCTGCCTGTGTGGACGAAAATAGACCATGTTCTAAGCCATATTTCTTACCCAAATTTGTATCAACCTAATCACAACCATTAGCATATAACCACATCATAACAAGACATTCAAACCAACCAAAATTAATCCTAAAACATGCAATATCATCACCAATAACCATAATGCTTTTAGACATCTCAATTGACCAATTTTAAACATACCAAATATACCTCCAAAACTACCTAAATGGTCAATTACATATATGCAATATTGTGCCTAAAACTTAACCTATATGCCACATATCAAAATCAACTAATTGATACTCAAAATACCAACTCATAGTCAAGGCATTCCCATGGCAACCATACATCACAAAAAATGAGGCTAGTTACACTTAGATACATAACAATATATACCAAAATCAAGCCAAATCAAATGGCTAATTACGTAACAAACATATAGGCTACCATTAGCTGAATGACCTATACATGTCATTTAACCAAAATATGAAACCATAAGTACCAAAATAAGTGATTGATAGTGTGATGCAATCTTCGACAACTTCCAATCCGAACGAGCTTCCGATTCACTATAAAATACAAAAAATAAAACAAAGTAAGCACTTAAGCTTAGTAAGTTCGTATAACATAGAATTTAACCTACCATTTAATTACAATTTAAGTAAGTAAACTTAGCATATCCCAACTCAATTTGGCCAAATGCCTAAGCACATGTATTCACTAATATATTAGCCATGTAAAACACCTATAATAACCAATAAACATGGATGAACACAACAATTAAGCAAGTTTCATATACATGTATCATCCATTTCATGTTTCAATATATCATATAATGTTATTTCCATATAATTCATGTAACACTTGTGCTAGTTCGTATCGAACTCATATAACCATTAACAAAACTGTGCCTGTTGAACCACTTAGAATATCGTTAGATACACGGGTAGCACACATGAGGTGTACTGAACTGTAATCTGTTAATTCTTATACATGTTTGCTCATACGAGCTATAAATGGTAAGCTCCCCCGAGCTGAAATAACGGTAAGCTCATAAGAGTTGAGAATCGGTAAGCTCTTACGAGCTGCAAATCGATAAGCTCATACGACCTGTGGTGAGTTCGCAACACATTCAGGACCTCAACCAAATCGGTAAACCTAATGACATGTCATTTGTATCCTACGAATTCCTAAGGTTCAAACGGGGCTCGGTATTCTTCATACTTCATCGATTAGGCGTTCAATAATTATACATTGTAATTACATAGTCCACGTACATGCATTTCAATTAAAGTATATATATAAATACACGATTTAATTACACGAACTTACCTCGAACTTGAACGACGGAAAACGATCGTTTAATTGATAACTTTATCCTTTCCTCGATCTAATTTCGCACGTTGCTTTTCTTGATCTATATAATCAAATTTTAACTAATTTAAACCTCATTCTAATTAATTCAATCCAAAATTCAAGACTCTAGAATTCGAAAAGTATAATGGGACTAGTTGTCCTAAAGCCCATATCACAATGTTTTATCAAAGAATGACGGGATACGTCAATAATGACCAATTGTTAATCCACTGCTTCTAGGATAGTTTGATCGGGTTTGCTGCTAAGTGGTACAACCAGCTAAGCCGTGCTAAAATCAACTCATGGAAAGACTTGGAACAGGCTTACATGAAACAATACAGCCATGTGATCGACATGACACTCGACAGAATTACGCTGCAAAATATGGAAAAGAAGCAAAGTGAAAGCTTCAGGCAGTATGCTCAAAGATGAATAGAGGTGGCAACGCAAGTCCAACCACCTCTTCTAGATAAGGAAACAACAATACTCTTCATAAATACTCTGAAATCCCCGTTCATTAACCATATGTTAGGAAGCGCTACCAAGAGCTTCTTAGATATAGTAATGTCCAGTGAGATGATTGAAAACGCAGTAAGGAGTGGGAAAATAGACGCGGGGGAAAACGCCAAAAGATCATCCCCGAGGAAGAAAGAAAATGAAGTGAATAACGCGAGTGTGTATAATAAAGGTTATTCAAAATCGGTCACTGTAGGCCAACCAAGGACCGTAACAACCAGTCATCAAGGCCCCTCAAGGCAAGAATCTAACTCAAGGCCAAACACAGAAAAACTCCAGTTCACACCCATCCCGATGACATATAGGGAGTTCTATCAGAATCTGTTTAATGGGCATTTGGTATCCCCATTTTACTTGAAACCCATGTAACCTCCGTTCCCAAAATTGTATGATACGAATGCTCAATGCGAGTACCACGCAGGAATAACGGGACACTCAATTGAGAACTCCACCGTATTCAAAAAGCTAATTGAAAAGTTCATCAAGATGGGGATTGTAAGGTTCGATGATCTATCAGGACCTAATGTGGCAGGAAATCCATTACCCGGTCATTCAGATCAAGAGGTAAATACGATAATTGGGAGTAGAGGAAAGAGAACCAAAACCAATGTTGTGGAAGTAAAAACCCCACTAAAATCGGTTTTGAAAAAAATGATAGACGTGGAATTAATCGTTCAGGATTCGGAGGAGGTATCTAAAGGGTTGAGGAGCTACTGTGACTTTCACGTTGAAAAGGGGCATGAGATCCAAGAGTGCACTGAATTCAGAGCTTTGGTGCAAAGTCTGATGAATAATAAAGAAATCAAATTTTATGAAGATGTCAAGGGTTTAGAAGGAAGAGATGTGTGCGCTTTAAAGGAAGGATCGATGGAGAAGGTCTACAAGGTCAATCACCCAGTGGTGATCATTTCACGACCAAGGAGCAATGAGGCGGGAACACAAACTATGCCAAAAGTCAAAATTTAGAAATCCGTGGCTTTTTCCTACGGGGATAACAAAAAGGTTTCGTGGAATTATAATTACAACATGATGATCCCAGAAGAGGAGAACGCGGTTAGCACTTCAGAAGAGGGTTGGGATGTTGGTTTCTACACGCACAGTAGAAGGTGTTATGACCCTGCAAATACAAGAACTGAGCCCGTTAAAGGAAAAACCCTGAAAGTTGAGCACAAGAAAGAAAAGACCGTTAGACTTGAATCACCTGTTAATAAGCCGGTAACTGAGAATGAGGCTAAGGAATTCTTAAAATTTTTGAAGCATAGCAAGTATAGTGTTGTAGAACAGCTACACAAACAACCAGCTCACATATTAGCACTAGCCTTGCTCTTGAGCTCAGAGACACATCGTAGCGCATTGATGAAAGTGTTAAATGAAACTTATGTCGCTGATAATATCTCTGTGAACAAGTTAGACTGTCTGGTTAACAATTTGAGTGCCGAAAATTTCATCTTTTTCAATGATGATGAAATACCGCTAGGGGACATAGGATCCACGAAGGCTCTACACATCACTACACACTGCAAAGGATATATGTTGCCAAGGGTGTTAATAGACAATGGTTCTGCACTAAACGTCTTACGTCTATCCACACAGAATAGATTGCCAGTGGACAAGTTTCACATTAAGACGTGCCAAAATATAGTGAGAGCATTTGATGGTACAGAAAGGAGGATAATGGGAAGGATTAAAATACCTCTCATAATTGGTCCGAACACATATGATGTAGAATTTTTGGTGATGGATATCAAGCTCTCTTATAATTGCTTGCTGGGTAGACCTTGGATTCACTCGGCTAGGACAGTGTATTGTCACTACACCAAAAACTGAAGTTGGTAATAGAGGGTTGACTGGTGACGATAAACGCTGAAGAGGATATCATTGCATCTGTAACTAGTGACGTACCATACATAGGAGTGGATGATGAGGCAATAAAATGTTCCTTTCGATCACTAGAATTTGTTAATGCAATTTTCATTGTCGAAGAAAACAAGATCCCAGTATTAAGAATATTTAAAACCACAAAGATGGGCCTGCAATTGACAATTGAGAAATGAGCCTTACTTGGAAGAGGACTCGGGAAATACCTCTAAGGGATAGTCGAGGCACCAATATTGATAGACAAACGAGACCGCTTTGGCTTAGGATATAAACCATATGCAAGGCAAAAGAAGAAGGAGCTGGAGAAAAAGCAAGAAAGGAGAAGAGCGCGATTAAGCGGGGGAGAGGTCAAATGGGAACCGATAACCTTTCCCCTTATATCCAAAATGTTCGTGTCAGGAGAAATTATTTATCCTGAATGAAAGACATCAAGAAAAGAAACTATAAAAGAAATGTTGGAAAATCTAAGCATCAACGCTATATCCGAAGAAGAAATTGGGGAAAACTTATTAGGCATTTGTTTTTATATCCCCGGAAGTGTTTTGAACAATTGGACTGCGGAAGAGATCCCTGTAATTTTTAGAACTAATTCAGAGTAATGTTCAAAACACGCTTATTGCTCTAAGCTTGGGAGCAATAAGAATCCTTTTGTGAAATAGGCATATGTCTAATATCTTTATTTCAATAAAATGCATCTTTGTGTCTCATTTTAACAAATATTCTTTTATTTATTCCATTTTATTCATAATCATACCACACAGATAATTATTCTTAGATTCATTTATTCTTTGGGTTTTCCTTCGTTCTTATAACAGGTCTCCATATATCAATAATATGAGCAACGCTACTACTGACTCAGAGTCTCCTTTTGAGCAAGATATGTGTCCAGAGGAACCTCAGGATTTTGAAGATGATCAAGACTGTAACCTATTTCCTGATTTGTTAAGGATGGTAGAACAAGATGAGAAACAAATCCTACCTTACAAAGAGTCATCAGAAATTGTGAGCTTAGGAGACAAACAAGAAAATAAATAGGTGAAGATCGAAGCTTGCATAGCCGCAGAGACAAAGCGAGACCTCATTAAGTTACTCCAATAATTCAAAGATGTCTTCGCATGGTCGTATCAAGACATGTCTGGGCTAAGCACTTATATCATGGTACACCGGCTCCCCATAAAGGAATGATGTAAGCTAGTTCAACAGAAACTCTGAAGGATGAAGCCCAACATCTTACTGAAAATAAAAGAATAGGTCAAGAAATAATTCGACGTTGGTTTCCTGCAAGTGGTTAAATACTCGGAGTGGATAGCTAATATAGTCCCCGTCCCTAAGAAAGATGGGAAAGTGTGAATGTGTGTAGACTACAGGGATTTAAACAAATCCATCCAGAAGGACAGTTTCTCACCCTAGTGGACAATACGAGTTATTCACTATTCTCCTTCATAAATGGCTTCTCTGGTTACAACCAAATAAAGATGCATCCTGAAGACATGGAAAAGACCACATTCATAACCATGTGGGGGGCATTTTGCTATAAAGTGATGCCATTCAGATTGAAAAATGCGAGAGTAACGTATCAAAAAGCCATGGTAACTTTGTTTTATGATATGATGCACAAGAAAATCGACGTTTATGTCAATGATATGATCGTTAAATCCTGAACAGAAAAATAACATACACAAGTCTTGAGGAAATTGTTCTTAAGGTTGAGAAAATTCCAGCTAAAGCTTAATCCAGCAAAATGTACCTTTAGGGATAGGTCAGAAAAATTACTAGAATTCGTAGTCAGCGAAAAGGGGATCGAGATCGACCTAGATAAAGTTAAGGCTATACAGGAGTTTCCTTCGCCATACACTCAAAAAGAAGTTCGAGGTTTCCTAGGAAGACTAAATTACATCACCCGGTTCATTTCACAACTAACTGAGAAATGCCACCCCATATTCCGTCTCATTAAGAAACACAATCCAGGCATGTGGGATGAAGAGTGCCAGAAGACTTTCGACAAGGTCAAACATTATTTTTCCAATGCCCTAGTGCTGATGCCACCTATCCCAGATAAGTCGCTCATACTGTACTTGGCAGTATTTGAAAATTCCATGGGATACGTGTTTGGCCAACATGATGAGTCAGAGAGAAAAGAAAAAGCGATATATTATCTCAGTAAGAAGTTTACTGAATGTGAGACAAGATATTCGCCAATTGAAAAGTTGTGTTGGGCCTTAATTTGGACAACTCGGAGACTGAGACAGTACATGCTATACCATACAATTTGGCTAATCTAAAAAATGGACTTCCTAAAGTACATAATTGAGTCGAATGCTCTGAATAGAAGAATGACCCGATGGTAAATTCTGTTTTTCGAATTTGATATAATTGACCAGAAGGCAGTAAAAAAGAGTGCAATAGTAGATTTTCTAACCAGTAGAGCTCTAGAAGATTACGAGCTTTTGAACTTTGATTTCCCGAATGAAGATCTGATGTATGTTGCAACCACTGAAGAAGATGCTCAAGAAGGATATCTTTGGAAGGTAAATTTTGACGGAGCGTCAAACGCTATGGTTAACGAAATCGGGGCTGTCCTAGTATCACCAAACGGAGATCATTGTCCCTTTACTAGTAAATTGGATTTTGATTGCACAAATAATATGACAGAATACGAAGCATGCATCATGGATATTCGTGCAGCCATAGAACGTAAGATCAAAGTATTAGAGGTATATGAAGATTCTGCACTAGTAATCTATCAACTCAAAGAGGAATGGGAAATGAGAGACCCCAAGTTGACCAATTATCGAAGGCTGGTCCTTGAATTAATTAAGGAGTTTGATGACATCACCTTTTGCTACTTCCCGCGAGATGAAAATCAGATGGCTGACGCTCTGACTACTTTAGCTTCTATGATCAAAGTGAACAAATAAGAGGATGTAAAACTTATCAAGATGAGTATTTATGAGGCTTCAGTCCATTGTTACAACATCGAGGAATAAGAAAAGGATGACCACCATTGGTACCATATTATACTGCGATATATGAAGAATCGTGAATACTCTGATCAAGCAACAGAGAATAATAAAAGAACGTTAAGAAGACTGGTCAATGATTATATCCTAGATGGGGAGATCCTATACAAAAGAAGAAATAATCAGGTGCTTTTAAGATGCGTGGACGTTGTTGAGGCCAAGAAGATTTTAGAAGAAGTCCATGAGGGCGTTCCATATGCTAACGGTTTTACAATGGCCAGGCAAATCATGAGATTCAGATATTATTGGTCTACCATGGAAGGGGATTGCATCAGTTATGCCAAGAAATGCCATAAGTGCCAAATTTATGGAGATAAAATTCATGTGTCTCCTTCACCTCTTCATGTTATGACTTCTTCATGGCATTTCTCTATGTGGGGTATGGATGTGATTAGACCAATCTCATCAAAAGCTTCTAATGGACATTGATTCATCTTTGTGGTCATCGATTATTTCACCAAGTGGGTAGAAGTCGCTTCATATGCCAATGTCACAAAGGCGGCAGTCAACAAGTTTTTGAAGATAGAAATCATATGTCAGTATGGAATACCAGAAAGGATTATATCTAACAATGCACTAAATTTGAACAACAGCACGGTATCAGAAGTCTGCAGTCAGTTTAAAATCAAACACCACAACTCGTCACCATATCGCCCAAAAATGAACAGTACAGTTGATGCAGCCAATAAGAACATTAAGAAGATAGTGAGGAAAATGACAGAGACATAAAGATTGGCATGAGAAATTACCATTTGCCCTCTATGCCTATCGAACATCTGTTAAATGGATCCAATCTCGATATGATCAGTTGAACTTGATTAGAGAGAAGAGGTTGAAAGCTATCCGTCATGGTCAGATGTACCAAAAACGAATGATACGAGCTTAAAACAAAAAAGGTTCGTCCCAGAAAATTCCATGAGGGAGACATGATATTGAAAAAGATCCTACCCATACAAAAAGACTTTAGAGGAAAATGGATGCCGAATTGGGAATGGCCTTATGTGGTAAAGAAAGCTTTTTCTAGGGGAGCGTTGATTTTGATTGAGATGGATGACAAGAACCTGCCTAATCCAATGAATTCAGATTTAATCAAGAAATACTTCACCAAAAACAAGGAAGAGAGACTAAGGTGAAAACTCGCAAAGGGTGCCTTGAGACCAAATGGGTTTTGAGTTGAAAACTCAGGAAATGGCAACTCAAATTTTGATCGAAGATGAGGCATGTGGTAATCTTGTCCCCTCAGAAACAACAATGAGGAGAAAATTTACATATTGGGGTATCAACAAAGTACTCTAGATCTCCTAAACACATAGCAAGCTCAAAAGGGTCCTCGAGAAGTTTGTGCGGATAAGCTCATGCTACGATATCTAGGGTAACTATTTTCATCTTACTCATTTTGTATTTTAGCAAAGTTTGTTATTTTGATTAATTTATTCATTTCGAGCTTTGCTCCCAATAAATTCCAATCTTGTCAATTGTTACGATCTTTTTCAAGCATTTATCATTGAAATAACGATTAATGGACTAGTAATATTTAAGAAAAATGATTTTTTGCATATTACTCTAAAAGGTTTCTAAATAGTACAAGGACCTGAAACAGGACCACTAGTCAGAACTAACCTAATCTAAGGGTTAGAAATATTTGGGAACGAATAGTTGAATTGTGATTATTTCTTCAAATTTCCTGTCAAAGATACTAGATCCAAACAAGAAGACATGGTAACACATCAGTAATGGAACCTTAACGAACGGCAAACAATATGAACCTAAGCATTAAAAAAAATCATTCTAAAAAAATGACATTCTGCATTCATGCAAATATCATTCATATACACCTAGTTAGGAGCATTTGATTCATTTTTGATTCATTTTGATCATAACATCCTAATCGCTTGGCATAAATATAGGCTCATAAAATGGATTCTTTAGGTCATGCTCCCTAGAGAACAGTGTAACAGATCAGTAAAACCATAAATCCTATACCCCTGAAGTTGCAGTGGGACAGATTGAAGTCATCGTGGCAAATCTTATCTCCTTGAATTTGCAATGGAGTAGATTAAAACCACAAATCTTATCTCCTTGAAGTTGCAGTGGAGTAGATTGAAGCTACAAGTCTTATCTCCCTGAAGTTACAATAGGGCATATTAAATATAGCAAATCTTATTTCCCTAAAGTTGCAGTGGAATATATTAAAGCTACAAGTTACAAATCTTATTTTCCTGAACTTACAGTGGGGCCGATTAAAGATAGCAAATCTTATTTTTCTTATCTTATTTCCCTGAAGTTGTAGTGGAATAGATTAAAGCTACAAGTTACAAATCTTATTCCCTTGAAGTTACAGTGGAGCAGATTAAAGCCACAAATCTTATCTCCCTGAAGTTGCAGTAGAGTAGATTGAAGCTACAAATCTTATCTCCCTGAAGTTGCAGTGGAGTAGATTGAAGCTACAAGTCTTATTTCCCTGAAGTTGCAGTGGGACAAATTAAAGATAGCGAATCTTATTTCTCTGAAGTTGCAGTGGAACAAATTAAAGCTACAAGTTACAAATCTTATTCCCCTGAAGTTGCAATGGGGCAAATTAAAGATAGTGAATCTTATTTCCCTGAAGTTGCAGTGGGACAAATTAAAGTTACAAGTTACAAATCTTATCTCCCTGAAGTTGCAGTGGAACAGATTAAATCTACGAGTTACAAATCTTATCTCTCGAAAGTTACAGTGAAGCAGATTGAAGCTACTAATCTTATTTCCCTGAAGTTGCAGTGGAGCAGATTAAAGCGACAAACCCCGTACCTCTAAAGTTGCAATGGGTTAGAATGAGGCTACTTGGAAAAGAGAAACACCAAAGAAGTCGAGATTCTGCGAGACCAGGCAAAATTGACCCTTTTTAAGGTCTTTGTTCCATTCCCGTTACACGTCAACGAGCAAAGAGGGGCAGCTGTAATAGGTCATTTTTGCCCGGGCCCAAACCAAACCAAACCAAACCAACTAAAAATAAAATAATTACAAGTCTAATTACAAAAGAAGCCTAAATGGCCCAAAATAAAAGAAAACCCTAACGGCCCGTTGGCCCAACAACTTAAACATTTTCAAAAACCAAAAAAAACCCTAAGCCCCTCTGCCCCGCTCCTCCCTTCGCGCACG
>CM025149.1:20204637-20221529 GCA_013467495.1 Gossypium gossypioides | reverse complement strand
CACATTATCCATTGGTTCTATTGGTAATTTTGGATGATTTGATTCTGGTTATAATGACTTGTATAAGTTGAATTGGTTAATGTTAGCTCATAAATGTTTTGATTTTGATTAGTTTTAAATATGAATGCTTAATGAAATGAAATGTCAGAAAATTAATTTGTAAACTCCGGTAATGCTCTATAACCCTATTCTGAAGAAGGATATGGGTTAGAGGTGTTACAACTTAAGAGATGATTACCGTACATTGTGGGATCTAGAATTCAAACAAAGGTCTGGTGGCTGTGGTTATGGTTTACATAGGAAAGATGGTCGATCATGTTTAGTGGGTAAAGGTGGGAAGAAGATTGATGACAATGCAATGAATGCTCGCATATGAATTATTTTGATGATTGAATTGAATGTATTTATGTTATAGTAACTTGAGTTACTTCGGTGACCGGGCCGGTTATGGGGTGTTACACACGATTTCTAGTCATTAAAGACCTAGAAACTTTAGATACATTAGATTGGGTTTTAGAAGAAAACATCGCAAACAACAAAGCAAAAACAAGAAAAAAAAAGACTCTTACCTTGAGAATAAACTTGAACAAACAATAAAAGAGATAATGCAAAATCAAGAGAACTTGAGCAATAAAATAGTGAAAGCAAAATAGCTGAATAACAACACAAGAAATAAATAGATGATGAATAAAAGAAGGGTTTTTATAGACCTCCTCACCCAAACGGTGCGTTTTAGTGAATTAAATGATGTCCCAACACCATCCAACACCGAAGTAGTCATAACTTTCAATATTGAGCTTCAATTTAAAAATTGACCTCAATTAAATTCATTATAAACCCATCATTCTCTAATTATATTGAAATTTCACCTCAATTTCAAAATTTATTCACTTTAATCCTTATATACAAAACTAACAATTAAATATTACTATCTAAGCTTAAAATCTATCAATTTAACACCAATTTATTCAAGAAATCAACAATGATAACTTTCAAAAAGTTTAACAATTTTACAAATCAATATATGGGCTAGCTAAATCAAGCTCCGATAACCTCAAATACATAAAAATTATAAAAAAAAAACTTAAAAATCTTACCTAATTAAGGACCGAATGTTTGAAACTCAAAAGGATTTTCTTCCTTTCAACTTTGGGCAAAAATGAAGAAGATGAAGAAAGATGTCATCTTTTTTCTCTATTTGTCTTATATAGTATAATTAAGGTATAATTAAACTAGTTTAGGGTTTAGGGTTATCATTAACATGGTTTAATTAATATAATCTAATCTTAAACAAATTTAGTAGATTTTAACATCACCACCCACTAACACGTACTCCAAAATGGTTTAATTTTCATTTTGGTCCTTTGGCTAATTGTAATTTAAATCCTTAAGTCTTTGGCCAATTAAAAACTTATAGCGATAAGACTTTTACAATTTAGTTCTATACCCTAATTAAGCAATTAATTGACAAAATTACTAGACCAAACTCTAATATAATTTTATACCAACTCTATAAATATTCATATTTAATATTTACGGACTTGATTTATGAAAATAGAATTCTGAAACTGTTTTTTCCGACACCACTAAAAATTGGCCTGTTACAAAGGATCTTTCCCAACAAATGAATAGGGCTGACTACTAGAGTAAGTTTATTAACCATCAGAATAAAACTGATGACCATGTACAATATTAAACTAAGGATGAGTCCGCATTTCTTAAGGTGTCCGTTGAGCCATGTTTATGCCAATTGGCAGTTGAATTTGGTCTCTTTGTCTAAACTCTACATCAAGTAACAAAACAACAACACTTTCAAGGGTAAAAGGTTCCCTACTAGAAGTTATAACTACCATAAAAGGGTCATATTCTAACGAGAGACCATTTAGTATCGTGGCTATATGCTGCACTTCAGACACTGGACTAGCACAAGCAGCAAGAGTGTCACAACTTTCGTTTACCTTTGTGACATAATCACGGATATTTAATTCACCTTTTCTTAGAGCTCTAAGCTAACAGTGCAAATGCATGGTTTTAGTAGTAAACCATGTAGAAAAAATGTGCAAGAGTCCAATTGGAGCTAGATGTTTTAGACCTAATCAATTAGGGTGATATGCGAGTGCTAATTGTGGAAAGCAACCAAAATGCTATTACACAATCTTGCTACACATGAGTAGCATAGGCCTCATTCTCAAACTGCTGACCTTTATCATTAATAAACTTATTTTGAAGGAACTACCATATCCATTCAAGAGGTTTTCAAGCCCATGACTTTGCATAGTCAACCAGACTTGTTTCTACAGCAAGAAATTATTGTCATCCAATTTAACATTAATTCTTTTATTAGAAAAAAAAAACCTAATTTACTGCCGAAGTAGAGAAGAAATTGTATGAAATTGTGATTCCACGTTATCCCTATATCTGACAAATTAAAATTTTCCTCCTAGATTTTTAGTCTTTTTTTTCTCAAAAAATTTAAATCTAACTAAAAATGTTAAAAGTCAAGAAAAAAAATCTAATTTTTTTTATTCTTTTATTAGAAAAGAATAAAAATAACGTGAAATTATAATTTCATCTAGCATCATATCTGAATCTACATTTCCCGGTCAGAAGAAGTCGGCAAAGAAAGTGAAGACACAAAGTACATAAAGTGAACATAAAGAAGGCAGAAGGAGAAAAAGATAAAAGTAAAAACATCCTTTTTCAAATGAAAAACTTTTAAAAAATCCAAAATAGGAAAAAACAAAAAAAAATTGGACCCCTTTTTTTTGGTTTAAATTCACAGAAAATTGCTATAAATAAATAACAAATAGACATCCATTAATGAGTGGGAACATGCAATATCATCCACTAACAGTATATTAAAGATATGATAGAGAGAGTAATGATGGTTTATTGAGTCTAAAAACCAAGTTTATATTATTTTAACATCATCCTTATCCTTTTCTATGCGGTCATTATCGTTAAAGCTGTGGACCTTTATATGAATCTAGATTCTGAGACCCAATATTTGGGTTTTTGACATTGTATGAAATGAAATAATAGTTTCTAATTACTTGATTTTTAAATTTTATAAATCTTAAATCTTAAACATAATAAGTGTCTACCTAAACCTTTGACTTAATGATTATACAACAATTTATCTGCTCAAAGAGCAGGATTGAATTTCGAATCCAACCATCCAATAAAAAAATAATTTAGAAAATCAAGATTTAAAATAAAAACAGGTAGCTTCATGTGAGTGCGTCCACTTGATTTTTTTATATTTCTTCGAATTAAGAATCAATATTTCAAAATGGAGAAAATTATATTGAAGGAGTCATTTAATATAATGATTTTCATGAAAAAGTATAAAATCTAATCAATCTCACATGATCAGCTTAGACATGATAAAATCAAACAGTCAGATTCTAGTCAATGTTAAATTACAAAATCAAACCTTACACATATTTGGTACATTGTTAGTGGAGTTTTTAAACTTCACAGTTAGGGTTAAAAGGTTGACAAGTGTTCTATAGAAGTATAATAAAATATTAAAGGAATCAACATTTAAAAACAACACATGTCAACTTTTTAAAAATATTTATGGACTAAAATAAGTACACTAACACACTGTTAGTGTACAAAATACTCACTATTTCTTTTATAATATATAATGAGAAATTATTTAATACACTGTCAGTGAACTTTTAGACTCAACAAGTAGGGCCAAGGCGTTGCAAGTGTCCTCTAGTGATATAGTAAAATATGAAAAAAATGAATATATAAAAAAAGAGACGTGTCAATTTTTTAAGGCTTCTTATGGAATAAAAAAAGTATACTACCATGTACCGAATACTCACCCATATATAAAGTCAACTTTTTAACATATACAAATAATTGATCTTTAAATATTAAAAACAAAACCATATCACACCTCATCTCCACTCCTAATATTATATTAAAAAATTTGGAAGAATTGGAACTTGCTTACATTTCAAGGCATTTCTTGGAGTAATGATGAGATTCTTAAAATTTCATTCAGATGAGCATAACAACATATTTTAATCTCCAAAACTGCACTTCATACGCCTCACAGTTATATCCACTCTTTACCTTTAGCTAGTAATTGGGTTTGTTTGAGAACAAATGGTTCGGTTAGGCTTGATGAAGGTTTTGTAGCAGTTGGAGGTAACATATATGATCATAATGGTAGGTGGATCATTGGGTTCTGCCGATATCTGGGTAATTGCACAATGACGGAGGCTGAGCTTTAAGGGATCTTGGATGGGTTAAACCTTCTTTTGGAAAAACGATTCGATAGGGTCTCAATTTAAACTGACAGTATTGATGCCGTTAACATTATTCAAGATGTCTCTTCCAGAAACTCTAATTCTACCCTAATCAGGAGAATACTTCAAGTCTTGAATATGTTTAAGCAGTGGAAGATTCAACATTTTCCTAGAGAAGAGAACTCAATTGCAGATAGTTTGGCTAAGTCGGTTCGCACTAAAAGCCTCGGTTTAAGATTGTTTGAGGATCCTCCTTTGTTGATCTAATTTAATAACTTTATAATTTTAATTTTTTCAAAAAAAAAAAAAAAGTTTTTCAGCATTAGAAATAAAACTTATTCGGGAGTAGTTTCATTTTTTAAAAAATAATCTAATATTATTTAAAACTAAAATTACAAGTGGAATAATAATCACTCATTAAAAGCATAATACCAAACTGATGTGGTACTTTAATGTCATCATTTGGAGCAAAATTTTAACTTTTCAAAACGTAAAGAGCCAAAATATCGTACCTAAAACAAAACATAAAACATAAAAACTCATTCTTAAATATAATCTCAACAAGAAGAAATATAAAGGCATCATCTTCAACCCCTTCTTCATTATTTGTTGAAATGTGTAAATTTATTTTCCAACTTTTATGGACTTCTCTTTTCATTATCTCTATCTGCTTAAAGTTTTCACTAGTAATGACTATGTTTAGTTTTGTTTCCTTAGATGCCACTACATCAATGAGTAATTAGAATTTTTATTTTTTTTAATAACGGGATTCCATGTTTGATATATTTTAAGCTAATTGGATTTTAATTGTGAAAAGGTTGATTTCAATCACTTTTATTGCAAACATTCAATATGCACAATCTTCTTTCTCTTTTAGTTTTGAGTCAGGTTTGGGGATGGTTTTTTTGTTTTGTTTTGGAATTCCTTACTTTTACTCACCTGATCAGATTTGAATCAGCTTTGTTCCAGTTCTATGGGTGGAACAACAAAATTTGATTTACAACCGTTTAAAAAATAATCATGATCTACTTGTTGAAATAGAAGTTAAAACAGAATTTAAAGAGTTTGAATAATAAATCCAAAATCATGAGTGAGTCAAAGAGATAAATAAATAGAGAATCAACACATATATTTGTTAACACAGTTCGGATTCCCCAATCCTCCTCTGTAAAGCCTTATTTAGAGAATGATTTTATTCAACAATTCATCCAGTACTACTCTTGGTTTAAGTCTAATCTACCCTCTCTCTAGGATAATCGCGGTCTAAAGTCAAATCCAAAATGTTATAAATCACTCTCCTCAAATACCTCACATTACATACAATATTCTCCACAAAAATCTCTAAACAATGAGTGTCTAAAACACCCTAAATGGCAAACATACCAATACAAAAACTTTGACTACACCAAAGCTTTCGTTTTATCTATTGTTCAAACATGAAGCGATTAAGTTCCAAAAATCTCCCCTTTTAATATTTTGACAAAACTTGTAATAAATGATAGCTCTCATAACAAAAAGTGCAAGTAAAGAAAACTAAACTAAAACTCCCCATAAGTATGTGCATTACCAAGTGTCTTGGCTAAACTCCCCTTATCATCTTGGGTCATCAAATCATCACCATGCATTATGTTGGATCTGGTGCTCTAAGTGTAGTATATTCGTTTGTACACTTATAATTTTTTGAAACAGACTGGTTAATAACATTATTCATGAATTACATTAATATCTTTTGCATATTGTCATCACGTGGTTTTTGCATGTAAAACAAAATCAAAACAAAAATTAGCTCACTAGCTATCTAATGTTTAAGTAATACTAGGCGGTATTACGTGGTCAGATCGTACTACGGAAAAACAACTTATATTATAGATGCTAATGAAACTACTCTGTTGAAACCAAAAATAAATTGCATGTTAAATCAAATGAACAGAAATGAATATAAATGATAAAATCAGATAAATGAGTTACATTCAAAAATGAATGTAGTTTCTCACTAAGTATGGAAATAACATGAGAATTAATTTAAGTTTTTCTAATTATTATTCAATTAAATAATTGAAGTTCGAAAATGAAATTAAATTAATTAGTCATTTTGAATCTGTTAAATGTAGAAATTAAATATTTTTTCATAGATTCTTTTACGGTAAAGTTGACATGATTTTAACGGAATTAAAATTGAGTTGAGAAAATTATTTACTTGGAAAATTAATTTAATAAATAATGTCTAAAAAACACATTTAATTGAGTTGAGAAAACCATGTATTGGGTTGGATTAAATTATAAAGTGCTGAATTAAAAGTCTAAAAAACACATATAATTGGACCCAATACAGTAGAAACCTAAATTCCCATCATAATACATATGAGGGGAGTCACACCCTATTAGAAGCCTTCTCTCCTAGTTCAACTAGGGGAATGATTTTTTCTATTAAATAGGCATTAAATGCAATATATTAATTCAACTAGGCTTTCACTTCCTCTCTCTATAAATAGATGGCATCGGTAGGGCTAAAAATACAATAAGTTATACACAACTTTTGAGATATTTTTATTTTGCCAGAAAATAGTCAAAATTTATTTCTAAGTATAAATTCTATTTTCCGGGAGTAATAATTCTACAGGTTTCTATAAGAAAGAGATTTACTTTTCTACTAAAAGTAAAAAAAAAAAATTATTTCTAGTTCTATATTTTATTCAAAATTGTTCAAGCCCACACTCAAAATAGTTTGCGGTACGAGAATAGCGGAAAATGTCATTCGGTTGAAAGATAAGAACGACAAGGATCTGTCTAACCCAAAATGTATGTGCGATTTCAGGAAAAAGTTTATTACTATAAATATCACAAACAGGCTCGATTTTCAAAAATTTTATTTTTCCATTGTGCAAGAAAATCGTTTTCAAACTGGATTTTTTCCAACACACTATGTACCATAAAACAGTTTGTTGCTGTCATAATCTCCCTCTTTTCGGCAAAGATGCCAAAATGACTTATTCTCATCTTATGATCTTCTTTAAATCATCTCAACAAAGTGCATAAACATCAAATAAAGTAATAGGGATTAAGAGCAAAACCAAGCAATAACAACCAACTTCAAGTTGAAAATAAAAAATGCACAAAGTGAATGCATTATTACAACCAATTAGCAAGGACATCAACAGCCAAATCAGTAGCATATTTTCTTATATCATCTTCTCCCCATGCCAGTTCATAACATAGTCTCGCTTTAAGAGATATTACCATGCTTGATCATATACTCCCCCTATCAATATGCTTGTTCATCACATCATCCACCAAGCATACACACATTCTCGTAATCAATTTTAAGAGATATAGAACATGACAAATAAGTTGAATATATATTATCAAGTATCTAACAAAAACAACATCAAGTTGCAAAAAGAGATCATCAGATAAGCAACAGATTGTAACGCCCCAAGCCCGGCCTAGACGTTATGGCCGAATCTGGAGATGTCACAAAGAAGGGTTTTGAAAACAGAGTTATTTCGATATAACTTTGTAACCTTTATTCATTAAAAACTATTATTGAAAAACATCATTTTAAGCATTTCATTGTCAAAACATAATTTATGGCAGAAGTTTTAGAAATCGTTATATTTAATAATCCCGTTTGTATTTTCAGAAAATCGTTGTTTTAGTAAAAACCACATTTTTAGCCAACCAAGTCAGCTTAACTTGCAACTTGGCTAACAGACCCCCATCATCAAACAGACTAAGACGAGCGAACATCGCCCTCAAATCAGTCATCGCTCTAGGACTTAGAGCATCGGCCACCACATTGGCCTTACCAGGATGATACTTTATCGTGCAGCCATAATATTTGAGCAACTCAATCCATCGACGCTGTCTAAGATTCAACTCCTTCTGAGTAAAGAGGTATTTGAGCCTCCAAATCTTTAACACAAAAACCACAGCAGCCAACTCGAGATCATGCGTAAGATAATTCCCTTCGTGTGTCTTAAGCTGACGGGACGCATAAGCCACAACCTTACCATCTTGCATCAGTACACATCCCAAATCGACGTACAACGCATTACTATATACCACAAACTCCTTACCAGATTCAGGCTGTATCAAAACAGGAGCTTGAGTTAGGACAGACTTGAGCTTCTCGAAACTTAATTGTTGTGCATCAATCCAAACAAAAGGAGCACCATTTTGTAGAAGCTTAGTTAAAGGAGCTGCAATCAGAGAGAACACCTCGACAAACCGCCTATAATATCCCAAAAGACCTAGAAAACTACGGATCTCAGATACATTCTTAGGTTGTTTCCAATCAAGCACAACCTCAATCTTTCTATGATCAACTTGGATCCCCTTAGTAGAAACCACGTGCCCTAGAAAAGTTACCTCTCGCAACCAGAACTCACACTTGCTCAATTTAGCGTAGAGCTGCTTTTCTCGGAGTATCTGAAGCAATACTCTAAGATGCTCATCATGATCATCCTTGGTCTTAGAGTAAACTAGAATATCACCGATGAAGACCATGACGAACTGATCCAGGTATGGCTGAAAGACTCGGTTCATCAGATCTATGAATGCAGCCGGAGCATTTGTTCTCCAAAAGGCATAACTAGGAACTCGTAATGCCCATAACGAGTCCTAAATGTAGTTTCATGAACATCCACTTCCTTGACTCTAAGCTAATGATACCAGAACAGATATCTATTTTCGAGAATATAGAAGCCCTTCGAAACTGATCAAACAAATTGTCGATCCTCGAAAGTGAATATTTATTCTTCACAGTCAGTTTATTCAACTGCCGATAATCAATACACATCCTCATGGTCTCATCCTTCTTCTTTACAAACAGAACCGGTGCCCCTCACGAAGACACACTAAGGTGGATGAAACCACGATCCAGAAGCTCTTGCAGTTGAGCCTTAAGCTCTGTAAGCTCCTTCAGTGCCATTCGGTAGGGAGCGATGGACACTGGAGCTGTATTCGATAAAAGCTCAATGTCGAACTAACTTCTCGATTTGGAGGTAAACTCGATAACTCATCAGAAAAGACATCTGAAAAATCCCTCACTATTCTAATATCCCCGAAAACTGAAGTACTGACAAAAGCCATATATACGACTCACACCCTTTTTGAACTAATTTCTCAACCACAAGAGCGGAGATCACATTAGACAGATAATCTCGACGCTCACCAATTACAACCATCTCATTATCATCATTGGCCTTCAAAACGACCCTCTTAGTCGCGCAATCCAAACTAACTCGGTGCTCAACTAACCAGTCCATACCTAGAATTATGTCGAACTCCCTAAATGAAAGCTCCATCAGATTTGCCAAAAATACGACCCCTTACACTTCTAACGAAACATTCCTATAAAGTTTATTAACTCGAACAGACTGCCCTAACAGACTTAGTACAATAATCTCACTAGAAATGCTATCAACAGAAATCCCCAAGTTTTCAGAAACAGTACTAGCTACATAGGAGTGTGTAGAACCTATGTCTATCAGAGCAGTATAAGGTATATAAAAAATAAAGAACGTTCCAGTGATCATGTCAGGAGCATCTCTATCCTCTTGGTATCGAGCGACATAAACCAACGCAGGCTGCCTTACCTCAGTCTAACTAGCACCTCTGCTCGGTGCTCTCTATCATCGGCCCATACCATTACCTCTCCTAGCTGGTCCATGGCTCCTAAGTGGCTGTTGAACTGTCCTCTAAGGCTGTACAGAACTTGGTCCTGAAGTTTGCATATGATTAGCCCGTTGTTAACACTCTCGAATCCAATACTCCAAAGACCCACACCTCAAACAAACCTTTAACCTCCTCCAACACTCATCCGGATGGCACCTACCACAATCTCCACAAGGTTATATCCCAGTAGGAGCAACAGGAGCCCCCACTCTAACAGGCACATCGGGTCTGGCCTGTTTCTTAAGCATCGAAATAGAACTAGAAAACTCTAAATCCTTCTTATTCTTGCCTCTCTTTCAGTCCCTATTCTGGCACTCCACGCGCTTAACCTCTTCAACGATCTTCACCTTATCTACCAGAACCGCGAACTTTCACTCTCTCTGTGGAGCAATCAGTACCCTCAAATTATCCTTCAAGCCATCCTCAAAGTAGACACATTTTTCATACTCAGATGACACCATGCCTCGAGCATAGCGGCTCAATCTCAAAAAATCGGCCTCATACTCGGCCACTAATCTATCACCTCGCGTGAGATTCATGAACTCATGCCTACGAGCATCCACATAGCCACCCCCACATACTTTCCCTGAAAAATAGTCTTAAAGAAGTCCCAGTTCAGACGATCGGCTGAGTACCCTCCTCAACCGATAACCACCACTGATATGTCTCGTCGCGAAGCAAGGAGACTGCACCTTTAAGTTTTTATTCAGGAGTATAGTCTATATCATTCATAGTCCTCTCGGTGGCCTCCAACCAATACTCAGCCACAGTAGGGGCGACTTTAGTGACACCCCTAAACAGTTCAGTTACCGACCCACGGCCCTCAGATCCAGAATGGGGTCCAGCGACCCTCTCTAATACCCTCAACATAGCTTAGAATAATGCGTCGTCCCCAACCGATCGACTTTGAGACCCAGCCTCAGTAGTAGGTGAAACCGGTGTCTCACTCGTATATAAGTTTGGCATACTACCTAAAGAGGAAGACCCAACTCGAGCCCCCCTACGGCCTCTACCACGCCCACGAATACCACGAGCAATTATCGTATATTTCAATTTTATCTACATTATAAAGTTTTATGCATCAGTTTTAATATTTATTAGCAGATATTTTATGCGTAAATTATCAGAAGTTCAGAGGTGTTTTCAGAAGTTTCAGTCACTAGCTATTTCAGTACAGTTTCAGAAAGTGCTAACTACAGTGTTTCTAAAGTATTCTATCTAAGTTCAGAAATACTTACAGTATCGGCGTCGGAGACTCGGTGTACCACATACTTTTTTGAATTATCTAAATTATTTAAAAATTAGTTCTTTTTGAAACACAATTTTAGAACCTAAAAATTCACAGCCCGAGTTTTGCAACCTGGCTCTGATACCACTAAATATAACACCTCAAGCCCGGCCTAGACGTTATGGCTGAATCTGGAGATGTCACAAAGAAAGGTTTTGAAAATAGAGTTATTTTGATATATCTTTGTAACATTTATTCGTTAAAAACTATTATTGAAAAACGTCATTTTAAGCATTTCATTGTCAAAACATAATTTATGGCAGAAGTCTTAGAAATTGTTATATTTAATAATCCCGTTCGTATTTTCAGAAAACCATTGTTTTAGTAAAAACCATATTTTTAGCCAACTGACACAAATAAAAAGTCAAGTCCAAATCCAAATCCTAAAATAAAATCAAACAGTCCGGAAAGTCCATAAATTACAAAACTCCCAGAAAATAATCCTTAATTAAATAAATATCATGATCTTAAGCAGTATGAACTCGTGGTTACCACGAAGCTCCATCACACCGGTCCGTCTAAGTCTGTGGATTACTTAAACAATATAGGCAAACAGATGTTAGTTTTCGTAAACTTGGTGTGTAACCCAATAGAATTAGACATGCAACTCATACAGATATCACATACACAGTCAGATTCAGATTCGGACTTAATTCCTTTACAGATATAGATAACAAAATCAGATATGCAGAACAGATATACAGAATCCTACCCCAATCCTCTACACACCAACTCCGACCATCCCAACACACCATGTGGGGTTAAAAACACCCACCCATCCCTATACACCACATCATGTCATTACGACACATATCAGATAATGTGCAGCCAAGCTGCCAAAATATAGGCAATAGATGCCATAAAGAACACTTACTCCATATAAATAAAACCCACCTGAGTCACAGATATAGATATAGAGATACAGTAATCCCATGCATAATATACTCATATACGAATGTCATATATATAATTAATAGAATAATCAGACATACATAATAGTGTCCAACTCAGAGCAGAACATCAAAACACATAATTTTAGGGTTTGGTTAGCCCTCACCGACCTTACGGTAGGCCCACAATCGATTGCAACAACTCGTGCGACCCTAGGGAAAATTTTAAAATTTTGGGCCCACATACCCGTGTAGGCCCACACGCCCAACTTGACCTAGCCTGTGTGGCCCACATGACCACACTTACACCACCACATGGTCGTGTCTTACGCACGGCCATGCCCTCGTCAACCACACGGGGGTGTCTCGCACACGGCCTACAATACGACCAGGCATACGCTCATGTGGCATCGACTGTGTGGTTTTTCAGCTTTCACCGAAGCTTAATTTTCTACGTTTTAGGTACACACCTATTTCGCTTTTGATGCGAGAGCACACCCGAGACCACCAGAACCTAAAATCGACAAACCAAACTCACAAAAATCTGTCTTAATTCATGATTAAACTAAAATCACGTAACCGGCAACAGTTCAATTCAAGCGTTCATTGCTTACCCCAACATCCCGAACAATTTTGACTACGAATCCGCAAAAGGAGAGCCCTTCTCTACACGATTCACTATTGCCAAAATAGAAAATAAAATTCCAATTGGTAATTTGGAAATCAAAAACTACTGAGCACTAGAATCCTACTTACCAACAACTAAAGGAAACAGAGAAGAAAATTATAGATATTTGACGACCGATCGAAACAGAATAGAGGAAAGTAGCAAAAGAAAAATGAAAGAGCAAAGGGAAACAACACAAAATTGACGTTAGTTTTTTTTTCTGGAAAGAGGGAGAATTTTTTGAAAAAAAAGAATAAAATAAAAAATAGCTCCCAAATCCCTCAAATTAGTCCCCACTAACAAATAACCTTCTCAGAAACCCAACTCCACCAAAACTCTAACACACAACCGAGCAAAAATTAACTTCCATGCTCACGCAGGGTTTCAAGCACAAGACCTCCAACACACCAACCCCCTTACTACTCGAACCAACAGGCTCATTCTGATATGAATTAACAGACAGTTTCATATAAACCTACTCAACAAGGGTAAGGCTAGGATCAGAAAAAATAACAAAATTTGGTAAAGGTGAGACTTGAACCCAATACCTCATATACACACCCAAAACACTTAACCACTGAAGCAAATACTTATTTATGTCAAATATTTATAGAAACAGAAATAAATCATTTAGTACGTTACACAAATCAACATTTACCGTTTGCTACACCATATCAACTCCTTTTCATTATGGATCTCAATTCAATACAATTGCTGCTACTTTTTATTAGCCTTACTAGCATAGCCTATGAGAATATCTTTATCTAAATTTCCATCGAATTGATTTATCATTAAGCTTTCTTTTTTCTACTTCATCTTCACCATATCTGTCAAATTATTTTCTTTGATGAACAAGAAAGTAATGTACACCTTTAGAGAAGAAGAAAATAAATTGTGCGAGTAAAAATAAATTTAACCAATATGTGACACTACTTTGGTAAAACAGAACCTCTCTCTTCAGGATAATAAAGCTCCTTTAAAAGTTCCAAATTTATCTCCAAAGAAATAATTTTAATTTCACAAATCGCAAACACTTTTAAATCAATCAACAAATAAAGTTTAAAGATCATCATCAAGTTACCATTTAGAAATTGAACATATCACATGGCATATAATTTTCAATATGGTGTGCCCCTAGGATCTACTCCCAAGCCATTATGAGTAGCACCACATTTTCGCCTAAGCATACAAAGCATCGATCGACTTCATTACCGCCAACCAAACACCGAGTCATCCTCAAATAAATCTTAAAGCTTGCTCTGATACCAATTGAAAAGGCCTTAGGTTTACACTTTGTTCCAACTATGATATTCGAACTATTGGTGGAATAGAAAATCATAAGTGAGTCAATGAGATAAATAAAGAGAGAATCAACACAAGGTATTTGTTAATGCAGTTTGAATTCCTCAATCCTACTCTACGGAGCCATGTTCAGAGAATGGTTTTATTCAACAATTCATCCAGTACAACTTTTAGTTTAAGCCCAATCTACCCTCTTCCTAGGATAATCGCAACCCAAAGTCGAATCTAAATTGTTACTAATCACTCTCCCCAAAAACCTCACATTATATATAATATCTCTCCATAAAAAATCTCTAAACAATGAGTGTCTAAAGCACCCCAAAATGGCTAAAGAAGAAAGTCGTAAACTAGCCTATTTCTGGGCTCTTCTCTAATGTTAATCAGTAGCTAAGAGATAAGTCTTTATCACTAGTTTAAATGCTTATAATTATCTTCATGACTTATCATGAGAAAAAATCAGGTAAATCCTTTCATAAAGCAACTTACATCAGCTTCAACACTCTCAAGAGATAAATGATAGGATAAAGATAAACATAAGCATATTTAACACTTCAAGCTTCTCCCTTGTCGTCCAAGTCAGTCGCATGGATAAATATGATATTTTGGCAAAAAATGCTTATTTATTTGCTACATTAACGAGATTAAATCAAAATTCAAACATTCCAGCAGGAAGATTTTGACAAGTAAAAATCTTATGTCACATAATTTAAAATGAAAATTTTAAGAAAAATTGAATATCGTAAAAATAGATGTTTTAGAATACTTAGTTTTGAGGGTTTTCAAACTGTTATAGAAGTTTTATCGTTCACTTTTTTTTAGTTTTTACTTTTAAAAGTTATGCACCAACATTCTATTTCTTTAGATTTTTTTAAAATATACATATTCCCTGAATGTTCCCAAACTATTTTTAGGGTCCCGTAGGCTCGGTTTAAGGCCCATAAGTGCATTTATCTATAAATGAAATGTGTATTTGAATATTAGTATTTAATTTGAATAATTATTTCTGTTTGAAGAAGAGAAAAAATAAAGGTAGAATAATAAGAAGAAGAGAAGGAAAACAAAAAAAGAAAGGAAAGGAAAAGAAAATAAATTAAATGGAATGAAAAAGGAAAGTTAAAAGAAATTCAAAGAAAAAAAATTAAATTCAGTCGAAAGAAAAATTATAGAAACTAGCTATACAATTTGACCAAAAATTTTATTTGAAATGATGACATTAACGTACCACATTAGCTTGCCGTCACATCCTTAACGGGAGTTAACGAATTCCTGACCATAATGTAATAAATCGATAACGTTAGTGAACATTGATGAGTCCTCATCATATAGATATATTTGTACTCTTCTCACTTAGATTTATGTTAGTTCTTAAGTGAAATATTACACTTAGTAGCATAATGTAACATAATTACAGTACATTTCATGCATTACATCATATTTGCATTTTATGTTATTTTTACTTGTTTTCAGTTAATTTTTAGTTATTTTAAGTATTAGATATTTTAATAAGTCTTTTGGCTTGAATTAGGTCCAATTTGGTAAGAGGATCGAGTTTGAATACGAGTGATTGCAAAATAGGGGCCAAAATTGAAAAAAAAAAATGCATAGCATCACCTAGAATGTGCATGCTCATGAAGCACATGTGTGTCACGTAGTTTTGTCACCTTTTTGTGTTTGGTTTCGTGTATTTGCACCCAAGTCAATTTAAGCCCTAATTAGGTCAACATAATGCTATAAATAGTTATCTTTAGTCTTGGTTTAGGGGTTTGAAAGAGAGTAACATTAGTTTTCATATTTTTATTAAGCTTTCTCTTAGGTTTTCTTTTAGTTTTCTTTCAAGTAATTGTAGTCGTTTTGCTAACATTCATTGAAGCAATGCTTGAATTAAGGTTGGAGCTCCAAAATCTTCTTTAGGGCTTGTTGATTCAATGTTTGTTATGAACTAATCGCTTAAGTAGTGGAAAAGTAAATTAGAACTTAATGGGTTATCAATCAACATAGGATAAAGGAAATTTAAGATTGTGGTGAGATTAAACTAGCACAAAACCAACCTATGTTAGGGTCAAGACTA
Source organism: Gossypium gossypioides (assembly GCA_013467495.1). Taxonomy (NCBI): domain Eukaryota; kingdom Viridiplantae; phylum Streptophyta; class Magnoliopsida; order Malvales; family Malvaceae; genus Gossypium; species Gossypium gossypioides. The sequence goes on along the minus strand of CM025149.1, from coordinate 20,205,370 downwards.
TGAAGCATGGTGAATCAACTATAATGTAAGGGATCTAAATTCTACCAAAGAAATTACCAGAATTCGTTATAGAGTTATATACATTTAAGACATTTTGAAGACATGATTTTTCAAACACTCATAACAATAACCCAAAATTATTAATTTTGTTATAAAATAAAAAAGACAAAAAGTAAAGAACTAAGAAAATAGGAGAGCAAAAGAGAGCGTATTTTATTGATCAATCGAAATATTTACAAAGCTTCTCCAAAGTCTATATTTATAGGCATAAGAAGTTTAAATGAAGTAGAGATCTAATTCTAGTGACTATTAGAATTTAAAGTACATCAAAACTTATATTGATCTTGATGGACATTCACTTAATAAGATATTCATAACACTCTCCCTTGAATGTCCATTGGTAGATAATGTGCCTCGTTAAAACCTTATTAGGAAAAACTCTGTGGGGAAAAATTTCTAGTGAAGGAAAAATAGTACATATCTATAATACACATAATATGCTGCCTCATTAAAAATCTTACTAGGAAAACCCAATTGGACAAAACCTCGGTTAGGGAAAAAGAGTACAACGCGTATTTACTCACCCTCATAAAAACATCACATACTTTCTCATATTCTACGTATTCAATCTTAAATGCTAGTCTTTCAAATGACAATTTAAATTTATTTGCTAAGCATTTATATCACCATTCTTTTGAAAGTCATGAGTGAGGGAAAATTTTGGGGAAATATA
>CM025149.1:20095639-20107021 GCA_013467495.1 Gossypium gossypioides | reverse complement strand
GGTTCAAAGTCAAACTAATTTATCCAATGCCATCCTCAATTATCATACTTGACATTTGGTACTATCAATTTTTGGATGTTTTTCAAAAAAATTTGTAAGACATGAATTCTAATTTCATCTGTCAATCTTGCTTCAAGGCCTTTGTTATGTAGGCTCTTGTTAGTACTATTGCTAAATAAGCCAAGACTGTGACACTTATACCTCCAAGCAGAACCAATCGGTCATATGCAGCTTCCTGGACGGTGTATACCCGGAGACCAATCGTATTCCAATTGCTCTCCGTCCAGACAGGGTCCAGCATCCCCATAGGATCTGAGGAGTTCGGAGGCAGCACTTTCCATGTTCCAGAGTCCAACTTCAAGCGAGTTGAATATGCCGGGACGTACCTATGATGAGGAATAACATTCGTTTACAATTCTAGAAATATAACAATCGCATTGTCCAATTTTAATTACGGATACTAATCAATCATTTTGCAAGCCGTATAGCTAATTCTCATACAATCATACTTAATAATACGAACTGCTTCAATTTGTACAGACAATGTACTGATAATATGGTAGTGGTATACAGTTAGTGCAGAGCTTTGTATCAACCAGACAAATCATACTCTAGCATCAGAGAACACCGAACCATGTATATATATGCATTATCTACTTCAGTAAAAGCAAATGAAGCAGATTTAATCATCTAAGGCATCAGAGATTATAATACATTTTTTAATTATTGATTCTCTTTGACAGAATGGCAATAAATTCACTTGCCAGAACGAACACACTTGCTCTAAAGTGGGTATCGGAATGTAACTGAAAAAGAAAATGAAGGAAACAATGCTTGGTAGAATGATTGCAGTAATGACAACTTAAGTTGAAATTATCCAACATAAGTTGAATTTAAAACATGCTTGAACAAAATGGAATGTTCATGGGCTGCAAATCCAGAGCATGGAAGAATGGACAAGGTAAGACAAGCAACAAGGCATACCACGCACTGCTTCTCATAATGCTGGCTCAAGACAATCCGTTCAGGCTTACTAAGACAAAAAGCTTTTAGAAACTTTAAGCAGCAAAGTTACCTGGTTGTGGAGTTAACACAAATGCCTTTCCCATCGGTTTCTGCTCTAATGCACACTCCACCATTGTTGCTACAATCCTTTGAGCAAACAGTAGTATTGCCCTTTGGAGTTGATGTTCTATCTGCCAGAAAGTTCCACACGAACCTGGAAATGTCATCCACCTGATTGGGAGAAGGTGTTGAGGAAGGTTCTCCAAGAACAACACCAACATAATGGCTTGGGCATGTATCAACACTTGTAATATAGCTGCTAACCAACTCACATGACAGACCAGGATCACAGTCCAACAAGCAACTAATTAGTTCTTCTACTAGAGAGGAATTCGCATTAATTGAACTTAGGGCTGAACTGGTGGAATCCTTTTTATCACTTGCAAGAACATAGAGAGTCCGAGCAACAAGAGAAGCAGCTGCGACTATTGCTGAAGAGTTTATATTTGCTGCAACATAGATGATGCCCAGATTTGCAAGTTTGAGTAACATAATGAAAAATGAAGAGCAGAGAAAAACAAACAAGAATGAAATGAACTCACCTGAATCATCAAGATGACTATGGTAGAACTTGTTGGCAAAAACGGTATCAAAATCCTCTAACACAATCCCAGAAGTTGAAGAGTTCTACTAAGAGATCAAAAGCAGATAATAAATATGGTTTTACTTTGTGATGTATTTAAATAAACAAATAAAAACAAAAATTCCCCGCATAAAGTGAAAAGCTTGGCAGTGCATAGTGGAAGATCTTCTAATAACAATGATTAATGTGAAAAACAAAGTTAGGCAACAAGAATGGCAAGTGGAACCAAAAATATTTCTTAGTCTTAATGGGTTAATAATAAAGGTACAGTTTGTTAATCCTGAAATTTACATGTACAGATTAAAAGGTCTGTATTTTCAGGAGTGCATGTGAGATAATCCTCGAGGGAAAGTAACAACCTTAAGATCTTACCATGCCTAAATAGTAAATCAAAAAGTTTTCCACCAAAATAAATCAAATGTTTCTATTAAAGTAATGTTGCATGGCCCCAAGCAAATTCCCAACAGTTAAAAATTCCACCTTAGAGGTTTTGGGCTCAAATCCTGAAATGTTAGGTAATGGAGGTGGGTTTAACGGATGTAGGTTGCCTCTCAAATGTATGTACCAAAAAATTAAAAAGTTTTAATTACCTTTATCAAATAATAGTATGCATTACTCTCAATTACTAGTTTAAGGTTTGGGTTAACATTGCCCATAAAAATAATAAGTTGTAATTTTAATTCATAAATCCATAAGAATATATGGTATTACTTTTATGGCAAAAGGGTAACCTCTCAGAAAACCTATTTATATGTACAAGAAGTAATAGGTAAGGTGAAGAACAGAAATACAATCGAAGTCGTAGATTATATGAAAATATCATATGTTTTAATTAGGTAAACTAAAAGTAAGCCTGTTAAGTGAATCTCATCTTTACTCCTATCCTAGGAATAGCCATGGAAATGAACAACTAGAGAGTGAAGAACAAGAGGAATTTACTTTTCCAGGGAAATTGACTACCATGGGAAACGACTCAAATAAAAGTAGGAAAGGAAATCAAGAGGGGCAAGAATTTTTCAATATTAAGGATCCAGGATATGTAACCTCGTGTCTCAAGCCCTCCAAGATGTTTTAGCAAAAGAGAATCTCCAGAGAAACGACTAATCTAAATTAATCAAAAAGAGAAATTTTCAGGATTTCTTGTTCCAAGAACTCCCAATCCCTCCCCAGGGGAGGCTTTCGTTTTAGGGCAAAATGCAGTCAAATGAATTGACAAGATTAGCGTTGTTTATGACTAGATTTGTTTCTCCTCAAAAGGAAGGAGTGATAAGTATGCTACATTCCTACCATATCATATCATAATATCATACTGCTGTTAAGTTATTATCGACTCTAAAAGGCAAGGTATTTCCTGCAAGAAAAGTCTTTGAAAAGAACATGGGTTTTCCTTTAAGGGGGAAGGCCTAAAAGGCAAGATTTTTTTTAACAAGAAAAATCAGTTAAGAAAAGGGGAAAAATCATGTGGTCATGCAGACTACGAATTAATATATTTCTGACAAGGAACAGCTCCAACGAGAATAAACTAAAATTTTAAGGTTTCTTAAAATTAAAATGATTTGCAGCTCTAGTTGGAAAAAAGCAGTATGCTCTGCATCATGTATATGCTTGACCATACACAAATGTAAGAGTTAAAGTTTACTCCCCAAAACCTTTCTCAGAAATGCCATCAAGGATGATGGAGGAATTCCAGGATTAGAAGAGCTGGCATTTGAAACTGTAACACCTTCAGATTTAAGGGACTCTTGAGCAAGTTTCAAGGCATCCAAAGCTTCATTTGTGTCAGATGAAACCTACAGCAATAACCAGCAAACTTAAGTGAGAGTGGAATATCAATTAGTTACCGAAGGATAATAAATATTAATTAGTGGCATAGTATCGGGCGCCTAAGAATGCTAGCATAATAACTATCTCAATCAAGGGAAACGGGTGGATCTCACAAATTAAGAGCAATTATCATGGAAACTATTCTTCTTCTGATCATTATTATAGTGCTAATTTAAAGCAGCACAAACCAGGATAAAAGGATAGTGGTTAACACATGTTCATGGTTAATTGCTTATCAAAAAGAAGATTCAGACATTCTTCAACAAATTCTATGTCTATCTTGGTTCCACTCAATTTTAAAAATGTTTTAAAAGTAAAACTTTTCAATTTGCTCAACGACCATTTTGTAACCAACATGGGTGGCTAGCTGCATTTACATTTTAAAAATTGCTAACTTTCAACAGGAATACTAAAAGGGGCCCCAACAATGCAAAATGTTTTCATTGCTACCCCCATTGTAAATGATCCGCCATTAAACAGATTAATGCAGCAGCCATATATAAAAGCGAATAGCATTAATGCTTCAACACAAGCTGCAATAATAAGTCAAATCAACAATTCCTTCTATCATCTCCACCTTTCTAACCTATGGCACTATGTTGTATTGCAAAGAACAAACACCTGCATAGAATGTTTAAAAATAAAAGAACACAAGCAATCATGTGTAGAATGTCTAAGGAAATTTTTTGGTGTTACTTTACACTTCCGATATATTATTAATATTAATGAAATAAACAAGCCATTCACTACCTGTGTGTGAGCAAAGAAGGTTTTGTTCCCTTGACTGAAGCCCTTTCCAGTTGATCCAATTTCCATGACCTTTTCCAAGCAATCAAAGAAAAAATTGATATTTATATCTATGAAAGAGCAAACTTGACATGATCACAGGGCAACTACATAACACAGAAGAAGCAAGAAAGAAGGATCGATTACTTCACAACAGACACATCCACACAGGTAATCTTAATTGATCAAAGTAAGAGAATAGCCAAAGAAACCCCCTCCAATGACATAGTGAAAAACAAGTTCAACCAAAGGAGAAGCATACCAACTGAATCAGTGAGCTATTGAGACCACGAACAGCATCTGACTGCTGATCAAGTTCAAGTAAAAATCTTCTGCTACCAAGGTAACCCCAGGCCTCACCAGTGAAAACAAGAAAGACAAGCTGCATTAAATTTATAGAAACATTAACAAACAAAAAACTTATCTTGGAGATTGACACCTTCCAGAAATGTAGCTAGGGAGAACGCCATAGAAAACCTGTTTATTAAGGTTGTCTAAACCATCTACATGAGAAAGGGCATCAACTGCTGCCAACAATGATATCAGTCCCTGAAAAGTATTGTGAACCGAAGTTTGTATTTATTTGGCAGAAAAGACATAAATGAAGTAAATATTACCATGAATATACAAACTTACAGATATAGGTGAATCTGCACCAAGGCTTTTGTCCCGAAAAAATGATGCAGCATCCATAGAAGCCACTGTTAGTATAATGGGCTTGGACTGATTTGAAGATGAGTTGTTAATGGGTGGGACTGCTGACCAAACACTGCCCTTCATTATTAAGATGAATAAAATTAGACACTGATGTAAAATTTCAGAAAACATAATAACCCTTGCACCTCAATAACGTCATACAGCAGTTTTAGGTCATCAGAAAACATGTTTTACCATTTCCCTTTTTTTAATTTCATTTTGTTGGGTGTTTAATCACATTTTTTGTAATATACATTCCTGGAAAAAAAATGACATGATTTCTGCACATTACCCATCCCTTTAAGAACATAAGCCGTAAAATTATCAGATACTACTACAACATGGAGAAGTGCTCTAAATTTCATCAAAATCCAGTATCAAAGAACTAACCACAATTCAACTATCTACACTAAGAAAAGGTTAAGTGCCGACTAACTAAAAGAAGCTCAATAAATAGTTATTTTGAAATTCCAAGGAGAGATGCCATGTAAGGTAGAAATTAAGGGAAGGAATGAAGCAAACAAATATATTAAGGGGTGAAGAAATTGTGGAGCTTATAAAGCAGGATGGTAGCCTAACTTGATGGGCGTGTCTATTGGGTTGACAGCATCCTCTGACAATATGGTACCAGATTGACTCATCAGGGAAAATAAATCTGGCAGAATTGACTCGAGCTGTACAAAAGGGAAGGGAAAGTTTGGTGTGAGACACAAATTCTAATTTGGATACTGAAGATTAGAGCTGACACGGGATATTGTAGATTTACTCCAGGTTGAGTTTAGTTTAGTGAATTTTGAAAGGATTTTCAAGTTAATTTTATAGCAGTGTTGCATTTTCACTTACAGTTTTCATCTAGTCAAGCATCTTATGTGACTTCCAGCTTGGCTACCAACAAGTTTTACTTCTGTGTCATGGTTATCAAGTCAGTCTAATAATACTGTGGCACCTTAATGGTAGCCCAAGAACATGTTAAGAATATATCTTGTGACACAACTCTACTTATCTGTTTCTTTACTCTCCTTATTCCAACAGACCTAGTAACAGCTTTCTCCCGCATTAGTCATTACTTATAACAGGGTGATTGCCAAATCTGTAGATGTCCTAAAATCCCCTTCACATCTGTTGTTTTGCATCTCTATATCCTAAGTGAAGGCAGAATAGCCCAACTACTAACAAGGTTCTCAGATGTTAAGTGGGAGAGAATGATCAAACCAAGCACTAAAAGGAGATGCATCAGTTCCACACTAGGTACGAAGGAAAATCAAGGAGCTAATGAAGTGATATTTTCCTCACCCAGCAGGCTGTTCGTTTTTATTATAGCCATCACATGACAAGGGCTAATGGAATTTTGACTATGTTTTCCTCACCTAGCAGGCTAGTCTTTTTCTATTATGGCCTGTCTAATGACAAGGGCTAGTTAAATTTTGGCTAAACGAAAGGGTTATAATGCCAAAACTAACACTGCAAACATTTGCCAGATGTGACTCCATAGACTAGAATTCACAAATTGAAGCATAGAAGTCTAATGCAGCATAAGACTCACCCCTCTGATCAAGCCATCTATCAGTAGAAACTTTATGTCACCAAAAGAATAAACATCACTTCATCTTGTATATTCGAAGCTTAAATTTTTTGTACCGGTCAAATTGAAAACACCGATAAAACAAAAATAAATAAGGAAGCAATTCTTAATTAGGAAAATAGCCAATCAAATGGTGCAGCAAACTCATTTCTTATATTATTCCTGAAGATATTAATCAGATTTTTCCTTCTTTTTTTTGGCTAAAGTGGTCCAACTCTTCCTTTGCAAAGTTAATAATTCTGTAAGGACAGGAACAAAGAAGTAACCAATTGACGAACTTCATACTTCAAATAGATACCAGACAAAGAAGTTTTTATTTATTTAGAACCCAAATAGATTAAAACCAAACTAACAGATTGCACTATGAAGTGGTAACTCCACGAGAAAGGAAACGTTACCTGTATCCTCCTAATGGAAGACAAGTCTCTTCTTTCAAACATGATTCTGAATCATGGGTCCCAACCTTAGTTGTCTAATACAAAGGCAAATGCATCAAAAACTAGAATGTAAGTCATAAATGGTGCAAGAAGTTACATCATCAACAAAATCTTGCAAGACCACAGTTAAACTAGTAGTAAAATATACCTGCATCACCACGTCAAATTCTGCAACATTTGTAGTATAAGCTTTCTCTGTTTTCTCATTCTTCATTGCAATCTGCATGGTAAGGGAACTCATTAGGATATTTGCATCTAAAAAAGGACTAATCTAACTAAACAAGTAAGGTATCAGTCATGATGCTTCTGTGGCCTAAAATATTACATACCGGGACATCTTTGCTTCTGATCTTAAAATTGTACTAACTATGCCTTATACACAATTACTTTGGGCGCAATTTGAGATGTAGGAGCATCTAAGCACCAATCTAGGGCCAAAAGGGCAGCTTTATTTCTTAGCCTCTTCATACTTCCTTCTAATACTGTTGTTTGATTAAAGATTCATGTACATATGAGTTGTCATGAGCTTGGACATCTTAAAATTAGTAGTGAGATCAAATGCCATGATTGTAGAGCAACCATAAGTCTCTCCTAAATATCTAGTCAGTGGCCATTGTATTATAGTTTTAGACACATTTTTTATCCGGTTGGCCTTTTGTTTTGGGCACATTCATCTGCTTGTTTTCTCTGTTTTCATGTGTCCCACTCATATTCTGTTCAATTCTTCCAGCATGACATCAATGTTGCTTGAATAACTGCATCATATATTGGCTTTTATTTGAAATAAACCATGCCCAGCAAATCAAAACTAGAAATGAACCAAAAAGATATAAATATTGTATCAAAATCAGAAAACTAGCTGTCCAAGAAATTTAAGAGTCTCTTAATCTATTTTCATCAAACAACTGCAATTAGACTTGACAAATCAAGAGGATAATTAACTGTAACCATTGTATCAAGCTGACAAAAAAAATCTAAGACTCTTCTTCCATTTCTTGAATGCAAGAGACATGATCACTAGATTAGACTTAATTTCATGTTATAAATCAGAGCAATAACATCATACTAAAAGATATTGGAATTGGAAGCTGCAAGATTTACCTCTTGCAAGGTTGATGTGCTACTCTCAGAAAGTAAAAACACAGGAAAATTATACGATTTCCACATGATTCCAGATCCCTGAAAAAAAGTATGAAGGCCCATCATAACAGATATTGATGACAAAAACCTGAGCGTATGTACAATACGAACTAGCTAACAAAGAAACTTCAAAACTCAAAGGATCTTTATCCTACTATAGACTAATGGCTTACAATTGGGTTCCACTCATAAGTGGTATTATGATAGGGTGCAAATTCAGCTTGTGGAAACTTTCGAGCAGGAGAGAATCCTGCAAGAAAAAGATCAAATTTTTAGTAAAATGAGCATATTTCCTTGACCCAGCCTAGCTCCATAAAGAGAAGACTAAAAGCAATAAGCAAAAGACAGGGTTACCTTTTAGCTTATGTTGGATTTCAACCCTCGATTCAACTAAAACACCAGCAACATTACTAGCAAAGCTTGAATCATTTGATATTCTGAAATACAAAAAGGTATTTGACGATAAGATTATTGAAGAGAATTATCACTTCAACAAACAAAATCATCAGAAAGCCACCAATTACAACATTCATCCCAAAGTTTGCCATCTTCATAACTTATTGAAAGTTAAAAGTGAGCACTTAAGCTATAAATTGCAATGAAGGGCTAGCACCTCTCTAATAGCAATCTTCAGAAAATTTCAACTTGGAAACATCTAAACTGTGAATAATTACCAACAATCAAGCATATGATAAATACTTTTGGCCCCAAGAACCAATATTATAACACTAATATTGCAAACTTTCTCTATATTTATTCCATAGTGGTCAAACTCAGAGTTGAGAAACAGGTTCTTACATCCATTGTTAAATGAATTTGACCTTTGAATATGATCCTTCACATTGAGATGTTTCCTCAGAACCAATTCAGTATTGCTGCAAGACTTCCCCAGTTCTCATAGCTACCCAAATGTACAGAGATTACCTCAAAATATAACAATGCTACACTAGCCTTCCTTCTCCATATACTATTCTAAAACATAGAAACAACACATTATTATCCTCCTTTTTTGTGCTCTAAATTAATACATGGAATAGAATAGTGATCTCAAATAGCTTTCTACAACTTCAAGAAAATTAATTCCACATTCACAAACAAGCCCAATCCTCGCTCATAATAACCCTAATTTCATCCATATACTATATAGCATTCTTCTCACATTTAAAACCAAAAAAGCATAAATATTAAATCATTTTTTCTATAAAAAAAAGGGAAATTGCAAGTCTCTACACTGTCAGCAGCCTGCAAAGATGTTTAAGAGCCATGCTAAGGCTGGTTGGAACGCCCAAGCCTAATGCATGAGGCCATGATGAGCAGCTGAGCTGGGACTAATTGCTTGGGCAGACTTTATTGGTTGCTTCTGAATTTAGTTTTACATTCTTTATGTTAAAGTTAAAGGTTCTCATTTCATTTTCTGTGTTCTGAATGTTAAAGTGCAACAGTATTTTCTTAATTTTCTGGTTTGCTGGAAATTTCTGATTTGACTCTAGAATCTTACTGTGGGTAATTTTATTAATTTTCAATTTGGAGTCTTAAAGTATTTGTTGATGTCATAATAGGAATAAGAATTTTATTTCTTTTAGGATTTTCAGCATCATTGCTTGGTCTTTAGGGATTGATTTCTTCTCTGTTTTCTTTATTTATTTTTTCCTGTTCTCCTCAACTTTTTAAAATTAGAAAACTTTCAAAAATCCTAACTGCCTAGCAGCTCTAACTCTATATCTTGTCTGTTGCCTTGTTTGCAACATTTTTTTTTTCTTTGGTTCTGGTACATCTTAGTCAAAAGATACTAGTCCTTGCCAAAATGACAATATTTTAAGCTTTTATCCGAAGCTATTGCCAGCTGTCCAGAAACCAAAATTAGACACAAATTTGAAGTATCACAGTTAGGACCTTTTCAAAAGTCCAATCAATCTATTACTTAACGAATCAAAAAGAGAAATTTAGTTTAGAAGGCATTGTTTCGATATACTATATAATTACCTTTTTATGGAATATTTAATACATAAGAGAGTTCTATGGCAGGTTTATTCAAAGCATGTATAACATAAACAACCCAAAAGATTATATAAGAAATTAAAATGCATGCATATACACCTAAAGAAAACAAATTTGAAATGAACCTTTTGGTAAACAATTCCAGTTAATGAGGGAAACAAATCTATATGGTATGGCAAATATACATACATATATATATTCCCTCAACTAGAAAAGTACAAAGACCCAGGAAGAGGAAAAGAAATTTACATGAATACCAGGGAGACACTCCCAAGGAGGCCTCAAAAACATACTGATGGGCAGAACATACCTACTAAAGAAACCTTGCACATCATCCATTGACAACAAAATTGCAGATGGCAGACCCAACTCCTTGTTGTTCTTGTATTTTATAATTGGAGCAACAACCTTGTCTCGACCAGGATCTGAAGAACAAAACATTAGCAGGAAAAGCACAAGTTGACAAACAGCAACTGAAAGAACTACTCTATGGAAACATTTAGGTCAACGATTCCACCATCATTGGGGTACAGTGAGGTGGGGGGAGGTCTTACTTGAGCAACCAATCTCTCCAGAAAGATTGACTAGTCGTACACAAGGGTATCCATCAACAACCATGTACATTGACTTCTGAAGATCAGGAACTGATTCCATTGAGTTCGTTTGTCCTAAAATTTCCAAAATAAAGAGAAATGCTAAACTCAATACAGAAACGCCAAATCAACAATGTTAAAGAATAACAACAAAAATGAAAACTGAAGTAAACGAAAAGATATCAAAGTAGTTATTGCAAAAAAAAACTGAAACAATCATAAAACGGAAGTCACAAAAGACAATTGTGTTCAACAAATTTGAATATATTTCCCTTTTTGTAAGTAATCAAATCAAAAAAGCATATTCAAATTTAAGAAATTAAGAGTTGGAAATCGCATGTGCAAAAGAAAAGCTTACCATTACCAGACAGAGAGAGACGAAACCGGAAAGTAAAGAGCAAAATGAGAAAAACGATTTTTAAAGCCATGACGGACAATCGGACGGAAATCAGAAACCCTAGGTCATTCTGTATACAATCTTCAATGGACTAAGCTGAAGAAGATAAAAGAAATGGTAAAAGTTCTTCGGTGAGAGAAAAAGGAAGGAGGGAGTGGAATCGATCGGTAAGAAAACAATAATAATAATAATAACAATTGATAAGGACAAATTTTGCATATTCGATACTAAAAATTGCAAGTGTTTTCTCTTCTTTTTTTTTAATTAATAATTCAATTTTT
>CM025149.1:19844293-19860746 GCA_013467495.1 Gossypium gossypioides | reverse complement strand
AAAACAAGGCAGGTTTTTAATTAGAATAATGGTTTAAATCTTAACCCTGCATTTAATTGTGATAAAAGGTTAAAAAAAGTGTAAACCTTTTTCATTTTATATCGGTGTAAGTGGAATAATAAGAGTGAAGGGAGAGATCAGAGATGCACTTACACCGGTGTAAAACTACTACTAAAGTAGTTTTTCACCCTTCCGTAATTTTTATACGATTAATATTATAACAATTCACTTGTTGAATTTATCAAAGATATTTTTACTTTTCATGAATGTAAAATTTTGAATTGATCCAATATCTCTATTTTATAGATCTAAAATATTGTCTATATTAATATAGATATTTAAGAGTCGAAAGTTTTTTTATTATTACATAAAACGAATAGTTATAAAATTTAAATTTATGCCAAACTTGAGATGTATGACCTATACGAATGGAGTACGAAATATGGCGGTTGAATTATTTAAAATAAAGTTAAATTTTAAGCTGTTAAGAAGATGTTGTTGATTGTTTAACAAAAAGAATATTCTTAAAACTTATTATTTTGCAAAGGATATCTTTTTCTTGAACGACAAATGAAAAAATGAATTTGATGTCCTTTTTTAGATATTAAATGTTAATTTTATTAAAATTAACTTTATTTTATTTTATTTACTAATGTTGACACTAAATTAATCCATATAATAAAAAGAATTCTAACAAGTACTTTTACCTAAAAAAAGTCTTACTCTACAAAAAGATATTTTTATAAAAGAATCCAAAAGATACTTCAATCCTATTTTACTACATTAAAATAAAAAAATTGAAATTAAAAAGAATATCTAATGGTTGAACATGAGTTAAATCCATAATTTTACGCATAATATAGGACTAATAGCATAATTTAACCGAACAGATTTAATTGTTACAATTAGATCAGGACTAATATTTTAAAATTCGAAAAAGTATAATTAAAATACACAAAGCTGAGGGTGACCTTTCTTGATGTATACAATATATTGTGTTGGAATATTGATGGAATTTTAGTGGGATATTTAATAGCAACTTAAAAATGGTTAAGATGAGCATTATATTAAATTTCTAAAATGGAGGCAAATGTAAGGCTGCTTTTTTATTTGTGTTAAGTCAAATTCGGTCGTATCTTTATAAGAGTTGAGTTTAAAAGATTTGATTCCCAATCCAAAATCTGAGGATGAAGATGATTACCTTGAGTTGATAGCATAATGTTTCCAACAATGCTAAGATTTTAATATCAGATGATGTACAATAATTTTATGTATTTATCGTGTCATAATTGTGCTTAAGATATCTATATTTTTATTAGTTTTGATACGTTATCTAAGTTACTGTTTTAGATACTTTTATATAGATGTTGTGTCTCATAACTACTATATTTACGAATTGAGATTGAATAAGTAAAATAGTTAATGACAATTAATAATATATGTCAAGTTAACCTTAACTTAGAATCAATGACATACGTGCATCTTCAAGCTGTCATCTAAAATTAACAACTTTAGCACAAAGCAAGAGAATTAAACAGCAACCATCTTTTTAAATTAGTTTCTAATACTATTTCAATTTCTAAACCTCTAACCTATACATCTCCAAACCACAAAATCAATTTAGCTCATTATAGATTTGCAAGTAACATAAAATATATCCAAGTAAAGCATAATGGACGAGGAAAACTTAATATTAAATAAATCTCCAACGAGTTACTACAGTTTAAAAGAAAATTGAGAGTTGAATAATTTTGCTTAAAAACTATGAAAAGAAAAGAAAAAAAAAGATATTGTTCTAAACTATAGATGAAAGAACCACTTTGTACCCTGTTTTCTAGAGAAAAATCAAAAGCCAACGTGAAAAGACCACTTTGCCCTTGTTAAAACAAATAAAAAATCCAAAGACCATTTTGCCCCTAGTATTCCCAGTTGTGAGAAAACTGTATTTCCTATTTAAATATCCATTGTTCAAGTACAACTCGTATATATTTTTCCTATTAATAGGAACTATCAATTGAGCATCGTTACTTTGTCAAAAAAATAGTGACAATTTATTTACAAAATAAATTCTATTTTCTACTAAGCTTAAAAGTTTTCTAGTTCCTATATAGAGAAATTAACTTTTCCATTGAAAGTTAATCAAAGTCTTCATTCTGTGTATTCAGTTTATGTTGTTTGAGCCTACACTCAAAGCAAGTCGAGGTTCAACGATGACATAGAAGATCGTTTGGTAGAAAGCCAGGGAATGAATTAGTCCACCTTGCGCAAAGCACATGCAATAATTTAGTTTAGGTTTATTACTATAAACACCACAAGACTCAGTTTATAATAAACAAATTTAAACTTCCATTGTGCAACATTCACTATTTTTTTAACTTGTTTTTCTAACAAGTCACCCAATCATAGGGTTTCTCACTCTACTCTCCATTTATTTTATTTTCTTTCAAACCTACGCCAAATGACTTACTTAAGCGTCAAAGTGTGCCATAGAGGCAAAACCTCTAGTGCACACTAACTATGGTTCTCTTCTTACAGGTTTAAAGAATGAGTCTACAAGCCCTAGTAAACTTGGAACCATAGCCATAAGACTTTAGTACCCTTAGAGGATCAAGGAATCTATAACGTCCCTGGCCACTTAGAAACCATGGGATTTGCCTTGTCACTCCATAAGGCTTTCCAATGCTTAACTCTGGGTTTAAACTTTTCCAAGTTGCCTTCACCACCTGTAATTTCCCTCCACCTTAAAACTATGGGCCAAGGAAGTTCAAGACCTCTATCCTCGAGGAGTTTGAGGAGTCCGCATAGTACACCTCACTCAGCTCTCCCACACTTTTAAGGTTTGCCTCCCTCAAATACTACAAGAGTCGTCAATCCTTTCACTAAGGATTCTTAAAAGTCCACAGATCCTTTTAAGGTCCATAGATCTTCTATAACTCGTTTTGGAGTTTCTTTCTCTCAAAGAGTCCAAGGGGTTTAATGACTCTGCAAAGTCACCCCTAGGGCGTCATCGCTGCATCCTGAACTTAGGTGATGCGAATCTGGGATCATTGAATATGACATAACTTGATGCATTAATGGAGGATGAACACAAGTTGAACCATCATAACCTAACTTTGTACAAAGTTTTCAAGATCATACAAGACCTTTTGCAAGTTCCCATTGGGCTAATCACAAGAGCTAGGGCCAAGCACTTTAGAGAGGCTCTTAATGGGCTCATGCGAGGGTTTTGGAGTCAAGCCCAAAGCAATCTTGACCGAATTGGACCGAGTTCAAATCCTACTCTAGTTCACTTGGTCCACATGAAGAACGAATTTTCTAATGGACTTGAAGTGTCCATTCACTCACTTTGAATTTTATGAACTTAAGTTTACTTTATTTCAACAAGTTGGCTAATTAGCTTATTCTATCGCTTTTATCTTGCATCAAATTTATGTAAGTCATATGTTATGAGTTAAGTTATATAAGTATGTCATTTGATCATATGTGTGAGTCTTCAAATGTGTTCTTATGCGTGTGGAGTTCTGTTTATATGAGTTGAATATGTTGCATATGTGCGTATGAGTGTGTATGTTCATAACATGTTTTTAATTCCTTTATGTGTATTGGCCTAGAATTAGGATGTGTGTTATTCAAAATTGTGGAGTGGAATTGTGTCAAATTGATGTCTATTTATAAGGTGCAGGTGACCATTCGAGTTACCCATGAATAACCTTTCATTTAGTCGAATACATACACAAAAGAAGCTCCTAAACCCAGCCTTTAATATAGGTTCATTGTGATCGATTGTATGCTGCCTCAATTCATGCCACCAGCTTTGCTTAAGGAGGAAGAGTTCCAACACTTAATAGAGAAGCATAGACGGTGGAGGAAGGAACTTCTAGAAGCATGTTTCCATCCATGCATTCACAAACTCACCAAGACATCATTTAAGAACATGCATGCCCATGCAATGATACATAATGAATTAATGGCTGAACATTCATAGAACAATGAGATTACTTTAAGGCTAAGAATGCATGAATGCACCAAGTGAATGAGCATAACTATTTGGCCAAAACATGTACCGAATTTTAATGCTTTAAGTGTGAACAACTTAAGTGTCAAGTGTGAACACGATTATTGTAGTGTGAACTCTTTTTTTTGTTTTGAATGGCCATTGATGGCCTATATAAATCGTGTAATAAAACATTTGTGAGGTTAACAAATTGATTAATCAAAAACATACTTTGTGAGATTTTCTCTCTAAGGTTCTTAACCGAACTTCTTGAACTTATCAAACTTTTTACGAGTTTGTGGCATTCACCAATTGTCTTATCACTCTGATCCACCATTCCATAGTGTGGCAACTTCGCATACCAAGGTTCGAGTATTTGTCAAGTTTAAGTGGGTCAAGTTTTATTATAACTTTGGTTTCTTATAGCATTCAAGTGCTTTGGGTCAAGGTTTCCACCCTTATTTGAAACATTCAAGATGATGCTTCGCATTCAAGCAATTTTCTGAACATTCCAAGTCTCGAGAAATCTTGTCATTGGTAACCTCAAACACTTTTCCTGTTTCTTTACTAATTCCATTTGTCATCCACTCTTATGGATCTATCAATGTTACTCGTTGTTGAGTACAAACGCTCTCCCTATTATGACTCTAAAATTTTTTTCGTCTGCAACAACAACATTTTTTGGTTAAACTAACATGCAACCTTTTATCCTATAGTTAGCTTACATTTATTAAATTTTCCTTTAGTCCCTAACAAAAAACCCATTTTTTAGATTAGAAAATCCATCAATATTTGTAATACATTTTTGTTCGCATCTCTAGAAGTTACATATCCCTAGTAAAAGCTTTCAAAATCTTTCATGTTTGCTTTGTAACCTATTATGTGCTTTAAGCACTCACTAGCAAAGTACCACATATTATTGGTAGTAGCTTTCAAGGAAGTATTAGCAACAATAAGGCAATTCATTTTTTTTCTCCACACTTGTTTATTTATTTATTTATTATCTTCTTAAGTGTGGTTCCAAATGTGGCTACATTTGTTTCAACACGACAGCCTCTTCTCAGGTCTCTGAGCATTCTATAGCATCTTGGTATGATGTTTTTGATAATCCTACAATAATGGTAGATTGGTAGTCTTCATTTTCTCTGTATATTAGTTTGAACATGGGTATTTGATAACTATTGAGTATTTAAAGGAAGAGTTGACATACCTTGTGCTTTAACAAACACAATTAAACTATTAGAGGTGAAAGACTCACCAACACAATCCAATCCTTCATGACTAGCATCTCACCTGCCAATAGACATGATTTCATCTAGCTTTTTACTTTTCAATCTGAGCTTCTTTAAAATGGATTGAGCAACAACATTTCAAGTTTTTGTTCTAATAAGAGCAGAGTTTTATTAACATTTTTGGACAACTTTTGATTTTATTCTTTTAGACTAGATACCTCTTTTCGTATATTTTTATTGAATTTGAAAAAGAGGTCCTATTTTGACAACATTTCATTGTATGTGTTCTCCGTCTAGGCATTGTTAACTTTGATTTTCTAATGTTTTGATATATCAAATAATCCCTTAATCAATTTTGATAAGTTATGTTTTAACAAATTACTTCAAGTTATTTTTAATACTTAGAAATAATTCAAAAGCTTCAAAATTCATTTTAAATAAAATTTCTAAGTATTTTTAGGCTGGGTGCGGTACTTAGGCCAAAGGAACCGATACCTAAGTTGGCAGTAAGCAAATTGCCACAAGGGTACCGAACCTAATGCCTTGTATGGTCCAGACCTTAAGTCCCAAAATTGTCCCTTCAAATCCCAAGGGTATATGACCCCAACTTAAGAGGTACTAACATCTACTGATGAGGTACCAAATTGCCTCCTTTTTGGTCTTGTAACAACTCGACTTTCAGTGATGTCGGACATGGTGATTTTGAAACCTTATTTTTTGATGATCAAGTTCATAAATATTATTATTTAATATTTACGATTCAATTATAGTGTTGAATTGATTTTTGGTTTAGTAATTTTATTGAATGAATGATTAATTAGGGTTCAAGGACTAAATCGTAAAAATTGTAACAGTTAATCGCTATAAAATTTTTAAATCTTCAAGGGTCCAATTATGCAATTGGACCAATGTCTTTACATGTTGGGTAGACGATGGTGTTATCAATCACATTAAAAGGCCTAAACATGATTAATGGCATGTTTAATTATGGGTTAATCTAAAAGATTAAAGTATTTACAATTTTACCATAGTATATAAGTTAAAATAAAGAAGTAAAGATGACACTTTTTCATCATCTTCTTCAATGCTTCATCTCTTTGGCTGAATATTAGAAATAAAATAGGGTTTCTCTATTTTCAAGCTTTATTCTTCCAACTGATCGAGATTTACAACAACTAGAAGATATACGCGAAAAAGGGAAAATTGTTGAATAGTCTCTAACGTCTTATCCGTTGTTGTTTTTCCAAGTAAGTTCATATGATATAAATGTGTTTAAGTTTTGTTGTTAAATTGTACTTAAATGCATATAGGAATGTTAATTGAAGATTTAGATTAATTACAATTTGGTACAAAAGGTGAAAATCAGACTAAATTGTGAAGGAATGATTCTGAACTTACATGTTGAAGTTGTTCTGATGAATTTAGTAAATCTCGTACACATGGTTATAGGTTGATTTTCGATGATTCTGAGATCTATAATTTGTTGCAGACTCAAAAATACATGTAACACATGTTTAGCTTGGACGAGTAACTTGTTTTCGTTTTATAGGTTTAGCCCGAATGAGTAACCTTACATGTATATATATAGCCCTGGATAAACTATGTGATGTGTCAAAAAAAATTTAGCCGGGATGGATGGATAATCTAACACTAATGTATATGATTAGCTAGGACGAGCATTAGACATGATTGTTACCAATATTTTCGAGTTTTTTTACGGTGTTCATCGGGAAATGAATTGAAATGTGAAATTGTAATGTCTAGTAAAGTGATAAAAATTCAAAAGTAGTAAATGAAAGGTTGAATGATGAATTGAGATACATATATAGAATGTTTGGCTTGAATTTGATATGATACAATTAGAGCATTACAAGTACGATGATATATCAAAACTCACCTTATTGATGTTGTTGTGTTATGTTATGTTAGCTGAATTTGCTTTTGCATAATGATTTATATATATTGAATGGTTAAGGTAAGTTAATTGTTTGTATCGTATGAACTTACTAAGTATTTGTAATACTTACTCCGTCATTGTTACTTTTTCTGTAGATTTTGGATATTTGGAATATGGTGATCGGATTTATGATAAGCTCACACTATCCATCTCCTGATTCAATAGACTTTTGATTTTTTGAACTCAATTATGTGGCATGTACTTAGAAGTGTCAAGGCATTTGTAATATTAAATAAGTTTATGGCATAGTTAATTTTGAACACCTATGGTAACTTATGGTAATGTTAATTACTTATGTTTATAGTTGGTATAATGTTGGCATATATGGATGGGCAATTATTTTGAGTTATGTACATATGAACTAACTTATGACATGTTTTAAATAAGTAATATGGAATATCATAAATAGGAAAATGGTTGGGTTTGATTCATGTATCATTGTTGTGATTTTGCTGCCAAATGTGGTATATTGGTTTTGTGGATTGATTAGATGATCATGTGATATGTTTTGGCATGTAAATTGTTATGTTTTAAACATGTTTTAAATGTTGTTAAAAGCATACATAGGCATATTTGGTAAGTTGAATTAGAACAAGCATAAAATGAACATATTTTTGGCCAAAAATAGGTTTCTCGTCCCGACGTCGAGCTTCTCTCGTCCCAACGTCGGCTAACAGCCTGTGACGTCTAGATGTCAAATGGTCCAACTTCATAATGTGATCGACTGTTTGGCGACGTCACAACATGGGGAGAACCTCGCCACGACGTTAGCCCTGTATTTTTCAAACTTTGCAATTTGATCCTTGTTTGATCCTAAGTCAACTTTAGAACTCACGTAAGCTTGTATTAAGCTAAAAAAAGGTTTAAATTTTCTCTGAATGACTTATATTATGATTTATAATGATTTTTTATTTGAATTATTCGTTAAAGGTCTGTAATTGTTTCGTTTTGTTTTGTAGAATTTTGTAGCTCAGTCTTGGCGAATAGAATGAGCTAGGGGTGCTACATTTAGTGGTATCAGAGCTATGGTTTAGTTGATTCTCGGGTTGAACGTAGCACGTGTCGAGTCTAGAAAATATATGCCACAAGAACATGTGACAGTGTGATGATTTTTTATCCGATCTGATTTTATTTTTCTTATAGATACACAATGTCGATCGAGTCTAACTGTGTCGTACCAAATGAGGTAGATAGTAATGTTCTGACTTTCAAACATGGAGAAATTCATAGCATACCCATATCCTAAATACCTAGAAGTAAGGACTGTGGTGTTTTCTTCCAAATGATGAATGAATGATTTGCACAGTTTATGCGAGCTAACCTTGCAGCTCCGCAGCCTCTGCCCCTTCGTTTGCCTCCCTCAGCACCCTGTCTTCCTTAAAGTTCAAGTCTAATAATTGTTAATCGACCCCGGATAGATAAGATTCACAAGTGTGGGGCAGAAGAATTTCGAGGTCTATATAATGATGATCTAGTGAAAGCTGAATACTAGCTGGAAAAAACTCAACGAGTTCTTGATGGATAGCTTGTTTTCCCAATGATAGTTTAAAATGTGTTATATCTCTGTTGAAAGAAGAAGCATACCAATGGTAGATTACTTTGACATTTGTGGTCTCGAGAGACAAAGTAACGTGAGGTTTCTTTCAAATTGAATTTAAGAAGAAATATATCAATAAAATGTATCTAGAGAAGAAGAAACGAGAATTTATGGATTTGAAACATGAAAATATGCCAGATGTTGAATATGGGTGTAAACTCATTTTGCTTGAGTAAATATGCCTAAGAATTTATACCTTCAGAGGCTGAGATGTGTACTCGATTCGAATAGGGTTTAAACGAAGACATACGAACGATAGTGGGTGCATCGAAAATAAAAGAGTTTGTGGTATTATTCGAACGTGCCCAGAAAATAGAATAAATTTGCAACAATAAGAAACTTGCTAAGGCTAAAAGTGAGGATATTGAGAAGCTTAACATGGCTAGAACTTTTTTGACTCCTCCATCAAAGAACGAGGGATTTCAGAAGCCAGTCTGTACTACTACCGGAAATCCGAGACAATATGTGTCTAGAAAAAATTACCCGAAGACTCAAGCTACATCAGTAGTGAGTGTCACTAGTGTTCAAAATGTAGACAAACCCATTTGTGAGCATTGTTGAAAAGGGGATAATATGATGCATGTCGAAAAGGGGAGACTCATTTTGTTATCAATGACTATTGTTTAATCATTTGTTGAAATGTTCTGTTAAAATGTTAAAGGGGAGATTGTTGGGACTTTAACTATCTGGGGTGTCATTGTTCCATTTCTTGTTCGAACAACACTTAAGACAATAAGGTAGGACATCACTTGGGACAACAAGTTGGGACAGATAAAGTACAGTAAGTTTGTTGGCATTTTTTACTTGGATAATTTTGGTTAACTTCCTATCAACAAATGAACTTTGGTTTTTTCTTGGGAGCTTAATTTTCAAATGGGAGAAGAAAGAGAAGAGATTGATTCAAAGCAAACCTTATCCTTTTACTTGATGACTTGGTCTTACTTGGTGTTGAAGCCTCTTTGAATTTACTTGGAGAGGAAGCATTAATTCAAAATTTAAAGAGGGGATTTTTGTGTGGATAATTTCTTTATTTTAAATGTTGATTTATCTTTTCAAGTTACTTGGAGAAGCTGTAGTAGTTGTTACTTTTTGCTATGTAATTTTGCACTCTTTTTTTTAGGTATTTCTTGGAGAGCAAACTTTAACTCGTTGGGCTATAATTATCATTGTTGTAAGCATAGATTGAACTTTAGCCAATAGGTGATCCGGACAATAGTTAAATAAAATCATTAGCGAGGTTCCGTAGGGTAGGATTGACGAATTCGAATTGCGTTACCAAATATTGTGTGTTGATTTTTCCCTTAGCCTTGCTTTCCTCTTATAATCTGTTTGTTAACTACCAGCACACCGAAGCTTTTTTTAAGTCTTTGCCTAGGATTTTCGCTTTGGTGTCCAATAAGGTGGGAAAAGTTTGTGAGTTAGGAAGGTAGGAGAATGGAAGCTGGAAGTAGGGCATTTGTTTGAGAAGAACTCCCTATGATTGGAAATTGAATCAGTGGGAAGCCTTGAAGCTCTAGTTAGAAGGGTACAATTTTGGGTCCATGCAAGCTGATTGCATCAGGTGGTACGATTCATCAATAGGAATTTATTCGTCTAAAGATTATTGCAGGTTGGTGTGTTCAAAGGGGATGGTATCTTGTACTGCTTGGAGGAATGTGTGGGTTGGTCTTACCCCTCCTAAGATTGAATTCTTTTCCCTACAAAAGTGGAATTCGCTAAATGTGTGGTTGTTTCTGATGCAATGATCATTTGTAGTTTATGCCATCTTGCTCTTAAGTCGGTTGTCCATCTCTGCTTTAATTGTGAGATCTCGTGGTGAATTTTGCAGAGATGGGTGGCCCTTTAGAATGTCAATTGGGCCCTCCCCTGTAACGCTCGGCTGTTCCTTGAAGCTTGAGTCCAAGCTGGTAGGTTGAGCAGATGGGCTAAGGTATGGGAGGTGGCATTTTTTAACGATCTCTTGGTTTATTTGTCTTTTTTTTGGAACGAATTTGTTTCCAAGGGGAGGGTCGTTGATATTAACTGTTTATTCGACCTTACTTTGATGAGAATAGTATGGTGGAGTAACGCAAAATAGCCTAAAGCCATTCGTCCGCTCTATGGACTTTGAATGTCAATTTGGACGTCGTCCGCTCTATGGACTTTGAAGACCAGCTGGTCTTCAGGGATTTTATGTGATCATAATGGTACTACCCTTTTTACTTTCTCTATTGTGATTGGTGTTTGTGACCCCTTGATTTCTGAACTCTGAGTTGCAAGCTGTTAAAGGAAGCTTTGGATATCTTCGTTGCTTCTAAACGGGCTAGTGGTGCTAGACTGATTATTGAGAATGATTATTAAAGGTTAAATTCTACTACTTTTTGCAAAAGTTATTGGATCATCCTAAATCATACTTTTTGAATTTTAAAATTTTAATCTTGATGTAAATGATCATCATTAATCATTTAATTGGATTTTTCATGAGTAATGTAAAAATAATAAGCTAACATGACATTACACATGATAATATATTTGGTGCATCAGATTTTAAAAATAACAAAACTTAATGAATTTAACAATTACCATTCGGACTGAAACTTTACCGGGAAACCATTTACATTAAGAGGGAGGCTAATGGGAGTGCAGATAAATTGGCAAAAGCTGCCATTCTTAGAGGAGGCCCTGGTGGGATCTCATTTGCTTCCTGGTGATTTGGGGGCTGGTCGTGGCCACCTGCTACATGGGTTTGGCTCTTGGGCTTTATTTATGATTATATGTTGTACCTTTAGGGACAAAACTACACATTTAATTTCAAAAGGAAATTAAAAAAAAAGAAAAAGGCGCACAACTACACATTTAGGGACAAAGCTTACCAGTTGAATTAATTTCTTAGTAAAAAAGTAAATACATGAAGGGGGAAAAAAAAACTCTTACAAGAGGGAAGCAACCATTACCGGCAAATGAAACAATGGCTGCCTCTGGAAGATGCATTGACTTTAACCTTATGCCTAAATTGAAACCAGAAACAGATGCCAGAAGCTGGTTTGTATATGCAAAACTTTCACACTAACTGCTACGGGATTGTTAGAACGGGGCTGATGATGTTCTACGAAGCTGATATTTTGGCTCGGGAGGAGGTGCGGACGGCAGCAGCTTCTCTAGCTCCTGAGAATATAAAATCCCAGAACCAAGAATGAAAACAAATCGTATGCAGTAGTGATGAATGAAACTCGTAAAATATTTCATGTATGAAACCATGAATGAAAACTACATGCAGAAGCAAATGCAGTTGTAATATGTGCGGTATCATTTTCAGGCTGAATTGAATGAGAAAAAATATTAAGGAGTTGAGATTGAGGGCTGGAAACACAGAAACAAGGAAACAAATGCCGTCTCCAGTTGTTTCTTGTACTTCTCACAGTAAATCAAGGATCTTAAGTTCTATGCTACTCGGACTTGAGTGTGAGTGTAAGGGAGGGGTATGTATCCTGAGACAGGTTTTCTTAATTTTTCTCAACATTTCCATGTGCTTAGAGAGTCTATGGAGGATCATACATCCACAACCATGTCGGAATATGCAACAAATACAGGTACTTCTTAAAAAAAAATGGAAAGTTGGAGTAACACAGCTATTCACGGTTAAAGGGTTTGCATACAATATTTAACAAGATATACCTAACAATTAGAAAAATGAGTGAAAGCATCCAACCTAAAAAAACCATTTTGGCAATAAGTGGAGGGCCAACTTTAATATAAGACCATAAGAACCCAATACTTAACAGATGTGGATAAACCACTTAAAACTTCCCCTCGCATGAAGCTAACAGGGATTACAAGTGGACAACTGCACCAAGGGTTGTCAACCTCACACGGAGTTCAGTAGGATCAACAACATAACTGACCCAAGGCTCTAACACAATGTTAAAGCATCCAACTTAAAATCAATTAGTAATAGGTGGAGCACCCGACTGTAAATATAAGACCATAGAAAACCAACAACTTACCGAATGTGGATAACACCACTTAACAAACACCAACAACCCTATATCCTACTATTACCTAGAGAAACATAAGAACACGACACAAATGGATTTAACCTGGCTTAAATTAAGTCACCCAACAGATGGGCTCCAAATAAGATTATGGATTTCAGAGTTTGAGACAAACAATTTTACTGTCCAAAATGTCTTCTTTGGGTCATGGTTATATTCTACAATATGTGAAACCTGTTCTGCAGCAAGATTTACCAATCTTATGGTTAAATTCATGTAAACATCCCTCTAGCTACCCTGTGAAAAAACAGTTCATCCTAAAGCAATTCACGATAAAGGTCTCTATAACGTGGTTACACAAATTTAGTTACGGCTAGCTGGGATTCAAGGTGGATGCTGACCTATGACCATTCAATTTTAAGTTGAATGCTTTAACATGCAATCACAGCCAGAAGTTTTCGTTGCCCCATTTCTGCCAGTATTTGCTACCTCATTTCCATAGTCAACATGACAGGCCTATTTGTCTATATTATCGATTTTGGGACTTAATGGGAGTGTCAGTTTGTGTTATCCACAGTATTTAACTTTGGAGAATGTTCTCGTGTCATATTAAATTGGTGCAAGGTTGAATGCCTTAACAGTCTTAAACCAAGCATGCAAGAGTGACTATGTCTTGATAACAAGTGTAGTGATTAAAATTTTCATTTTCCATTCACTGGCAATGGAATTCATATTAACGAAAGGAAGATATCTGTTAAACAAGTCTACAGGAAGTTTTCAACGGAATTATCACACATAAAGGAAGATGAAGCTATCGAGATAGATGATGGCTAAGAACCTGGCTTTGCTATAGCAGACTGGTTTATCATAAACGAAAAAAATGCTACATCATGCACAGTTCATGGTGTTGAGAAGGGCTGAACACATAGACTTTGCAGTTCCCATGTTTGCTAGTATATGATAAGGGGATGGCAAGGAATGCAACGTGTTAGCATTAAAGCAGGTTTTTTGTGATTTAACTGGAATCTGAATCAAAGTTCGGGTCAGGCTGAACAATATTTTATTCTATTTGGGTTATATGAGAAAAGGGAACAACACAAGGCAGCATCATGATCTAACTGTATGAAAAACAGCTGCTAACCAACTAGGAGATTCCATAAATATTATACAACTGATAACACATACAGAGGAAAATGAATTCAATTCTGTAAGCTGTTGGAGTGTTTAATATCAACCATTGGCCACATTTAAGTTCTAAGAATTATGGACATGAAGGCACTTAAAGAAATAAAATGGTTTGATGATATATGATCTGATTTGGAAGAATATATTGACAGATTGTATACTTGGTGATCCCATAAATATCATACAATTGATATTTGCATAAAGAAGCAAAAGAGTTCAATTCTCTAAACAGTTGGAGTGTTTAATATCTACCACTGGCCATATTTAAGTTCCAAGAGTTATGGACATGAAGGTATTTAATGCAATAAAATGGTTTGATGATATACAACTCGATTTTGGATAGAATATAAACATAGTGTAACAGGTTGTTGACACAAGGAAATAAATATTGGGAAACACAAAGACAGAAATACTAATTTTGACTTTTGAGTAATAAGAAATTTATCCTCTTCTTCAAAGAACAGGTTGGAAAAGAAAATGAAACTATTATCTTCTTAAGTGTAAACCGTTTCAAGATCATCAATTGAATGTAAATGAATCAGAAAGTGTCTTGTAAGACAGATCTAACCTTCCGTTTCCTCAGCCTCTCATTTTCCTCTTCTAGACGTGAAACTTTGTTCTCCAGTTCATTAGTGTAAGCCTGTTTATAAACATCTTTTAAACATTTCAAAGTAAAAACAAAAAGAAACAAAAAAGAATAATGTGACTGTCAAGTGTCACATTTTAGAGATAAATAACAAAAAAAAGCCAACCTGCTTCCTTGCTCGTGAACGTGCTGCAGATTCCCTATTTTTTATCATCCTCTTTTGTCTCCTTTCAACATTTTTCTCAACTATGTCCTCGGGGGCACCTCTTTTCCTTCCAGATGCCTGTGTATCTGATAATGTTCCCATCAAAGGCGAATGTAATGGTACCTGGTTCTCCGGGTACGAGACATCCATTACAGCAGCAGTCCCTAAGGCTAATGGCCGGGGCATAGGCTGGGGTGGCATGTAAACCCCCATTATACTTTGTTGAGGATGGTGATATTGTGGCTGTGGGTACTGCATCCACTGCCCTTGCTGCGCAAACTGTGGTGCAACACTTAGATCTACCCCAGCAATAGAAGCACCAACGTCTCCGTCCGTAGATGCTTCGGCAACAACTCCAGCTTTCACTAGAAAATCCTCCAATGTCATTTCTCCAAGGGTAGGCTGCCTTTCTCTAGATTTCTTTTCCCCGTCATTTTTGCTTTGTTGAATGTCTCTCCAAACCTCATCAACTGTCCTCTTGCTCAAAGCACCAGTTAATGACAAACTCGCCTGACGCTGCAGAGAAGCTTGATTGGTCAGCAAGGTGCCATCAGAGTCCATACCGAAAGTCTGGTTAGCCTCCAAGGTCCATACATTCTTGAGAAGCTCATCTAGGTTCATGCTACTCAGAGGCTTTCCCAAGTCACCCAGCTGATTTTGTACCTCATCCAATGTGAGGCTATACATCGAATTTTGCTGAGTTAACTGCTGGAATTGCAACTGTTTTCCATTACTACCACTATCACCTTGAGACCCCATTGTCTGAATTCCCATGTAATTACTTTTACTTAAAGCAACTTTTACCCCAAATTCTCAAACAAAAATTTGTAGGTAAAGGACTATATCAGTCCTAAAGTCGACTCGAAAGCCACCTGCCCGCATACCTGAAGCTTCACCAGTCAGCAACAAAATTTAGAACCTGAAATTAGACCCATCCATTCATTTCAACTCCCTTCAGTCCAGATGATCCGAAAACATCTTTCTCATTTATCTAACAATATATATTAAAAAAAAATGAATAATTCTCTACTTCCCTTAGAAGTGAAGAAATTATCAAATACATTTCATTTCAAGAATAAATGCACACATGCATAGGGCAGACCGCAAACTCCTCTATCATTCAAAGTTCTTCGAACCCAAACTCTGTTGAATAAACTAACATACCTAAAAGACTAACATAACAAATCCCACCTCAAAAGATCAAAAGAAAGTGCATTTTTTCCCCTACAAAACAAAGAAGCCTAAAATTACGAAAGGATCTACACTTCACCAATCATTAAAAAAACCCAGAAGGCATAAAGGAAAATCTTGAAAGAATGGTAATGAAGCAAACCAGACCTCAGACACACTAAAACTGGGAGGGAGGGGGTAAAAAATAAATAATTGATGTGAAAATTACCAAATATTTTTGAAAAAAAAATTTAAGGGCTGTCATGTTATAATCCATTCACCAAATAAAGAACAAACAATTTCCGAGAATCATAAGCATTACTAAATCCTCAGATTGTTGCAACATTAAAAAGAAAATGATAAACTTGTTGCATGAAGAAACAAAAATCCAAGTCTTTAAAATGAGAAAGAAATCTAAATGAAAAAGAAAGAAAAACCCAGAAGAGGATCTAAAAGCTGAGGATTTCTATTTATTAAAAGACAAAACAGAAACGCAGAAAATCAACTGCCAACCAATAAAATAAATACATTTAAAAAATCGAAGAAAAAACAAGAA
>CM025149.1:19708703-19720762 GCA_013467495.1 Gossypium gossypioides | reverse complement strand
GGTAAATTTGGAGGGCAAAAAAAGTTATTATGCCTTTTATTTTTGGTTATTTTTGAAATCTGTAACGCAATAAAAATGCAAGTTAACAAATGCAAGTTCAAATGGTAATTTTCCATCCATTTTGAGATAGCTTGATAAAAAAATGCAAGTTCAAAGGAGGAAAGAATGCTAAAATTTAAATGGAGAGTTAAAATAATAATTTTTTTTTTAATTTGGAGGGTTAAAAAAGTTATTATATCTTTTATTTTTGGTTATTTGGAATTTATAGCGCAATAAAAATTTTCAATTTTGACCTTTGATTGATATGGGAATTTTATATTTGAATATTAATATATTTATATATATTTTTTCAAATGTCTTAATTGATATAATAAATTGTCAAAGTGAGCTTTGTTATTGAAATTATTTTGTTATAAAATATAAAAGGTTGTATGCATGTAACTTAAGCCATATTAATATTGATCAGCCCAATGGAAGGTTAATATCTAACAAAATTACATGCACAACTGTGGTAAGAAACATGTGACACATGTGAGTAATAAATGGAAGATTTATTGTCCGACATGTTCTTATTGTTAGTGTTTGGTTACTATAATAAGATATCACTTACAATTTAATATTTTGTCCAAACATGAAATATTAAATGAGTGCCCAATATCTTGAGATGGTGTAACAACCCGATTTTCAGTGGTGCTAAAAAAGGTGATTTCAAAACGCTTTTTCTATAAATCAAGTCCATAAATATTAAAATACGATATTTATGGAGTTAGTATCATAGAATATTAAAGTTTGGTTAACATCCCATTTTTCAGTGGTACCGAAATGGTGATTTTGAAACCCCGATTTTTGATAACCGAGTTAGTAAATGTTATTTTATAATATTTACGAGTTAATTATAGAATTAAATTAAGTCTCGGTCTAGTAATTTTAATGATTGAATAGTTAATTAAAGAAAAAAAGACTAAATCATAAAAGACGTAATAGTTAAGTACTATTGATTTTATTAGCTAATGCATGATCATTGTGGGTATAAGGATTTCAAAGGTAAATTTAAACTTTATTGTTTAGATAAAATATATTAAATTAAGTAATTAAAATAATAAACATTAGTTAAAATATACCCAAAGATATCATCTCCTTATTATTTTCTTTTGTTCCACCGAAACCATCATTGTTTGAGAACCAAAGCTTCATTCAAGCTAGATACTATTGCATGTAAGTAATTTCTTTACTCGTTTTTAATAAATTTTATGTTTTTGATATCGTTGTAGTTTAATCTAGCTAACCCAGAGACTATTTCGTAAAACTGTTAAAGGTTTTGGGACTTGCCATTAATAAATTTTAGGTTTTCATGTGGTTAAATGAAAGATTTACAAGTTTGGTTGTTAATTAAGACTATTTTGTAAAAGAATTTTTGTTGGTTTGAACTTAGAGGCTAATATGAAAACAAGTTAATCTTAGTATGAAAATTCTATAAATTTTTAGTATTTGAAGGTTGGTTTGGGATGATTGTATAATCAGTTTTAAGCAATGGGGATTAAATGTGAAAATTTTATTAGTTTTGGTTTTAAGGATTGAATAAAGTGTAAAAGTTCAGAGAAAATTTGTAAAATAAAATTAAATGGTCATATACATATTATTGAGCATGTTAATATAATTGAATTTAATAAAATGAATTTAACTATTATATAGATCAAGGATTGAACCGTACGAAGGAAAATCAGAGAAAAGGGAAAATTACAAAATAGTCCCTACGAATCAGCTCATTAGCCAAATATATTAGACAAGTTCATAGTGTATTGAAAATAATTTATATGTATTGGTTGTTGTTGAATTATGTTTATATATGCATATGTTGGAGATATTATAAGTTGACATTGGAATACTATAAATGATTGCTAAGGTGAGAAATGACTAAATTGGGAATTGTTAAATACTAGTGAAATATGATGCATACATATTTCTAAATGAACATGATTTGTTTACAGTATGTGTATGGATAACATGGGAATGTTTTGATTTAAAAGTGATATGAATTCTATTAAAATGTTCGTTTGAACATAGTAAATGATTTGGATAAGATTGACATGCCAATAGGGTTAGAATGCCCACTTGTATGGGATTGCACTTTGGTGCCTCTGTTTACACTTCGATGGCATGTATATAGGCTATCTTGGATTGATGGTTTTGAAGTTCTAAGATAAAGTTGTAATGTACTTTTAACGTTATCATGTAATAGGTTGAATTTAAAGATTACTACGGTATGCATATATGGTAAATGTTGAAAGCATGTTTGAAAATGGTATTTTTGATCTTAGATTATGAGATTGTTTGGAAATGGTTAAACTTGGTGTAATGCCCCAAAACCCGACCTAGAAGTTTAGACCGAATCTTGGAGGTTACATTGATCACCGAAATGATCGAAGGAAAAATATTAGTTTAACCAGCTAGAAAACAAATGGTATTTAAGTTACGTAAAACTCTCAGTTGTAAAATCCAGATATTACAAAAATTTAAGTCCAAAAGACGTTTACGTGCGTATAACACAACATTTCGTACCACAGTAATCAATATAAAACTTACAGTTCAAACCGTTCATTTATAAATGCGGAATTTATGAAAATACTTTTAAAGTAGATTTTAAAACGTGGTGGTCCGAGACCTCCGGCATGCCGAGTCCAAGCTATAGAAAATAGAAGTGTACTTGAAAGGGGAAACACTAAGGGGGTGAGCTCAGTGTAAGTGCGACACAGGACTAAAAATCAAATTACAAATATCAATCTATAGCGAAACATACTTACAGATATACACAGAATCAGAAAGTAAACTTGGAACCAACGTCCCCACAGAACATAACAATTCAAGCACACCATGTCATACACAGACACTCAGTCACAAGTGTTATTCAATCAGACAGAATACAATCAAATAATCTTACACCCAGTCACTCAGAAAGATGCGTATGAATGCAAACAAGTAACAAAAACCCACCCATCTAGCCAAAACACCTCTCCGTCCCCCGATCACACCCCAAAAGAGCTGTTTAAGCTCATCCAACCAAACACACCATATAGGACCTCGAGAGGCCCATCCAACCCTACACACCATGTATGTGGACTAAGCCACTTAGATAATAATATGCAGCAAGGATGGCATAAATGCAGTACAGTACACTGCGATAAACCGCTATACAGACATGTTGCAGTTTAAACTGCCAGATCAGATAATAAGTTGCAGTTAAACTGCCAGATCAGATCAGAATCAGTCTTCCTTCTCTTCACAACCAACCCAAACATTACTTTATGCAACTGCATGTATGCTTACAACCTCACAGAAACAATGAACACATCTACAGACAGTCAGACAGAAACAGGCATACACACACCCAGCTAACTGAGTTCAGAATTAGATATCTCGCACAACAGTGACAAATAACACATAAGCCAAAGCCCAGATCAGAGTCCTAACTAGCCTTACTAAAGCCTAGTCAATGGTTGGAACACACAGACACATTTCAGATAAAAAACATACACAGAACTAAAATTGGTGGCTTAAGGCCACACGCTGTTGTGCTCTGGTCGTGTGGAAAAGCCATGTCCGTGTGGGAGGTACACGGCCGTGTGGCTGAGGCACATGCCTGTGTGAGCTAGGGACATGGTTGTGTGAACAGGCCGTGTAACTCTCTGTCCATTTGTGCTAAAATAGAGTACATGGTAGACATGGCCATCTGAGGGTCTCACACGCCTGTGTGCCCACCAGACATGACCATGTGTCCAAAACACATACCCATGTGGGATC
The DNA here is from genome assembly GCA_013467495.1 of Gossypium gossypioides. Classification (NCBI taxonomy): domain Eukaryota; kingdom Viridiplantae; phylum Streptophyta; class Magnoliopsida; order Malvales; family Malvaceae; genus Gossypium; species Gossypium gossypioides. The sequence goes on along the minus strand of CM025149.1, from coordinate 19,716,964 downwards.
TCTAAATCCCTAAATTAGCCACACGACTGTGTAGCCAGGCTGTGTGGCACCAAATCACTAAATCTCTAATTCACAAACACCAGTGTGTCTAGGGGGCACGGTCGTGCGAAAATTGACTAATTTCTCCAAATCAGCCACACGGCCGTGTGGCACCTAATCCTACCCAAAAACCTTAATTCCTAATTCCAGACAATCGTGTGAATAGGCGCATGCCCGTGTGGCCACCCATATGGTCATGAAACCATATTGGAACAGACCGAAATCATTGTTTTAGCTGTCAAATCAGTCCCCATACTTCCTTAACAACTAAATACCCAAAATCAACGGTTTAGAGCACACTCAAGAAATGCCATAATAACAACTCTCAAAATAAATCAGATAAGGTTCAAATCCCACACCTAATTCGCAGTTAATGACATCTAGACACCGACTCGGCGATAAAAGAGTGAAGCTCTCCGAAATCCGCAAGCAAAACCGTTTCCCAATAGAAGAAAAAGCAAAAGAAAAATAAAAGAAAAAACCAAAGAGTGGGGGAGAATGTGAAACGAAAAGCAGTAACCAAAAATAATAAAACTAAAAAAATAATAAAACTAAATAATTATTTTTAGACTTGAAACAAGTCTAGTATTTAACAAAATAAAAAATTTCTCCAAAACGCACACACAAAGATTCGAACACGGTGCCCCAGAGATACACTTCTGTCACTTAAACGCGCAACTAAACACAATAGCACAATTTACTCACTGACCCTAACCACAAAGCTCAAACTTCTAACCCTAAAATTCAGGGTGTTACACTTGGATGAAATATTGGGTATATGTGTTAGTTAATTATTGTATATATACAATTATGTTCATAAGATGTTGCTTAGATATGATAAACTTTAATAGGTACTAAAGTAATGGTATGATTGAGTTTTATGTATGGTTTACTTTGGTAAAAGTTAGATATGCTTTAAGTTGATAGAAAGGTATGGTTTGAAAGGTATTTATGGTAAAATGCACATTGGTGTTTAAATATATGCTTGTATAAATGGTTAGGTTGTATATTTTGAATTGGTTGTGATGGTGCCATATTGGTGCAATGGTTAGACACTTAGGTTGGGTGATTTGAGTTGTGTTTTGGCATATTTTTTTTATGTATTTGAATAGTTTGAAGTATAATTCAATTATTGCTTGTAAGGTAATGAACTTAAGGATGTATAACTTGATTGAAAAGGCACTTATAGTGATAAGTGCTAAAAGTAACATGTTTTAACCTCATTCTTAATACGTTTTTGGGTGATTATCCAATGTTAATTGTGAATTTTATGCTCCCAATCCTTTAAATTCATGTTTTGATGCTTAATAGAGCACTTAGGAGCAAAATGAGTGAAAACCAGAGCGTCAAAGCAAGCTGCAGGAGCCGCATGGCCTAGATCATTCCACACGGCTTGGCCACACGGTCATGTAACCTACACAAGTGTGTGGTAGGTCATGTCGATATCACATGATTTCACACCGAACAATGGAAAATTGTGATGTTTAGGTTTTTCAGGCATTTTAATACGTATATAGGACAAGAATAAGAAGATCGAGTGAGTTGTCATATAATATTCAAGAAAACAACTCGAAAAATACCCTTTAAGCCGACTTTGAAGTATATTTTCGTCAAGATTGAATATTTTCAGTTGATTTCTTAGGAGATTATCATGAGTTTCTTTATATCTTTCGGTTATACTGTCTTTGGGATGTTTTTATTTTCAAGCATGAACTAATTTTCTAAATACCTAGGGGAGATGAACCCTATGATGGATTTTGTCATATGATTTTTATTTTACGTAATAAATACTTAGTTTATTATTCTCAATTATTATTGCTTAATTCTTTGTTTAATATTTCTAGATTATTGATCCATGCTTGATGTGCTTAATGCGGTGGTTTAATAGACCCTGTTTAAGAATAGATATTATGTAATTGAGTGGAGTTGCATGCAATCCTAAAAATAGGACAACATAAATCTATCGAATTAGAGTCAAATCTAATAGGGGAATCCATAGTACGAGTTAATGCGATTATAAGGGTTTTAATTAGAAAGAGATTTCAATTAATCAACCTAGAGTCAGTTGCTCTTATGCTCGGAAGAGATATTAGCATAATTTATAGATTTCTACGGATCAAAATACTAAATAAAGAAATTGCATAATTTAAATAGATAGTGACAAATAAAACCTAGGCGGATTCTTTCCTATGTATTGTTCCGCTTCTTGGTTGTTAATCGTTTATTTTCCTGATTTGTTCTTTTTCGTGTTCGTCAGTTAATTAGTTTAGTTAATTTTAGTTTTTAATCAATCACTTGAATTATTCGATTAAATAGTAGAAAGAAGACGGTAATTACTAGTACTTTTAGTCTTCGTGGGAACAATATCGTTGCTCACCGTAGCTATACTATTAATTGATAGGTGCACTTGTGTTAGTGAAGTTTTAGTTAGTTTCACAACACATCATATAGGTACATATGGCCTACTACACGGGCGTGTACCATACACAGGTAGATGGCACGACCATGTGGTTTGTTGATTAAGATGACAATTGGGTTCACACGACCATAGTGAGTTACACGGCCCGACGACACGGCTGTGTGACCCTGGATTACACGATATTAGTCTATTACATGGTTTGAGGACACGACTGTGTGGTTCAACTCCACACAGCCTCAGCCTATCATACGACTTGGCCACATGCTTGTGTAATCCTTATTTTGGATTTCTACCACACTTTCTGAGATGTTTCAAATTAGTCATTGTTTTGTTCTGAATTGTTTTAGAGCTTCCATAAGCTCAATTTAACCCCGACAATGTATGATTAACACATTTTTATTAAATTATTGATGAATGATTATCGTTTAGTGAAATTTGAATTGATATAGCATGATTCTGTTTTGTTATATGTGGTAGCATCCCGTAACCCTAATTCGGTGACAAAGACGGGTGAGGGGTGTTACATTTGGTCTTTCAATTTTGTCTATAGGTTTTTAATTGGACAAAGATTTAGGGACTTAAATTACAGCTAGTCAAACGAAAAAAATAGAAATTAAACCATTTTCTAATGTGTGTTAGTGGAAAACAATGAAAGATTCCACTTATAATTGATTAATGGTGATTAAGTTTAAGTAAGTTAATTAAGTAATTAATGGTTTAATTAAAAAATATAACACAAATTTTGGGTAAAAGATGATATATTTTTCTTCATCTTCTTTAACTTGTCATAAGTAAAAGAAAGAAAACCCTTGAAGCTTCCAAACATTTGGTCCTTAATTTGGTGAGTCCATGAAACACTCCTAACCCGTACTCGTCACTGGATTAAGGTTACGGAGCATTACCGTACAATCAAAAACATTTAAACTTAATTGCATTCAATAATATAATTACATCGTACATCAATCATATACATACATACTGTCCCTAAATCGAGCCTTCGTAGCCTTAAAAATATCTTAGAAGTAAATTGGGACCAATTTGAAACAGTTTGGAAAGTTTAGAAAAACATGCAAGAATTTGCAAAACAGGGGTCATGTGGCCATATGACCAGGCCGTGTGCCTTACACGGCTGAGACACACGCCCGTGTCTCAGGCCGTGTAACCTTTGAACTAGGGACAGACGGTCGTGTCCCAGACCATATCCTCACCCGTGTAACTCTCTAAGTAGGGTCACACGGCCATGTCACACGCCCATGTGCCAGACCGTATAACTCTCTGAGTTGCCCCACACACTCGTGTGTTAGACCGTGTAATTGACTGACGTGCAACCTAAGAAAAATCATCAGATGACACACGACCGTGTTGCCAGGTCGTGTATCTCACATGGCTGAGTCACACACTTGTGTCTCAGGCCGTGTAGACCCAATTTTACTTAAGACCAAGCCATTTCAAATTCATCACATGCATAACCATTCATACTACTTAAGCACACTTGAAAATGGACCTAAACAACATCAAAACACAATTAAACATGCTAAAAAACATACCAAAACAACCATCTTAAGTGCCTAACCAATGTTCCCTCATTGACACCACGTTTAATTCATCCATCAACAACCAATATACCATTCATAGGTACTTCAAATAAAGTTCAAACACAAACATTCAAATAATTGAGTATTGTAAATGCATACCTATACTAATCACTCCCAACTAATTATCAACCAAAAAGGCTTAATGAATAAACTTTCTTCATTTACTAATCAAGCACCTCAAGTATAATACCAAAATGACCAAATCATTAAAGCAACAATAAGTGAAAGCATATACATAACAACTCCAAACATTTATTTACAATCATTTAGAACTTATAAGACTACATTCTCTAGGATTTACTAAACAAAAGGACATTATCTTAATATTGACATCTTAGGTACATGCCAAGACTCAAAAAGAAATATATCACCAACTTTGAGTACATGATTTGTTGTGGATGCTGAGACGTAGAACAACAGTAATACCTAACCTGTAGTCAAATAAAAATTCAAACAGTAAGCAACTAATGATCTCAATAGATCCCACTTTCAACTATTAACCAGAAGTTTACATTTCACAACATATAAGTCATCTCATGAATTATTATACCTTACCAAAATATATAACCCAACAAATGGCAGTCAGTGCCTAACGGTTAGATCGTGAATAAGGTTTTGCATCCAACGCTAGACGTTTAACTTGACAAGGTTCTTGGTGTGCCCAGCACTAATTGAACGAGTCGGCAAATTATTACGCCCAGCGCTAGTCGGATAACCGACGATAGTTATGCCCAACATTAGTCGAACGGGTCGACAAATTATTGTGCCCAGCGCTAGTCAGACAACCGACGATAGTCGTCATCCGCAATTCCATAATATCATTTTTCATCAGTCAATATCACATTTTATATAAATACATATATTTCCATAACTTCCATTGAATTGAATTAACATATACATCCATCAAATTCCATTCAATTGAATTAACAATGACATTAGGGATATAATAAGACATCAAGTAGTAACTAGATTAATTAAAAAAAAATTATAAAGTGCGAGTTCGAGCAATACGAACTTATAGAATTACGAATGATGCTATGAATTGGAGACGTCTACTAAGGGATCTTTTCCTTCCCACGGTTGATACCATACCATACCTACTCTTCTCTTGATCTAAATTAACAATTTAATTCCATTACTTAATTTGAATACCATACCTTATTTTTAATTAAATCAATTAACTTTATATCATAATTTATACTTTTACCCTCAACAATTGATAATTACACAACTTAGTCATTAACACCAACATTAACTTAATCACACTTTCATCTAATTTCCATAACTAACCAAAAATACATATAATTTATTATCAATCCCTAAAATTTCCAGCACAAAGAATAATCCTCCGAAAAAGTCCCTAGGCTTCACGAAATTAACAATTTAACCCCCACATTTCAAATTTTCCTACAAATTAATTCATAATGTACACTTTTTTGAATTGATTTTATAAATCATCCCACTTCACTATAAACTTCAAAAATCTATCAAAATAACATCAACACTTAAATTTTCTAAAAGATGGTATTTTCCACAACATTAACAACTCTAAAAATTCCAATATGGACAATCCAATTTATGATCTCAAGATTCCAAAAACATAAAATTTATGAAAAAAAGAACTAAAATTTACTAACCAATTTGAGCTTCTAGGGTAAAATAAATGATCAAATGCTTCTTTTTCTCCCTCCCAAAATCGGCATGCAAGAACAATGAAGCTTTTCAATTTTTTTCTTTCTTCTCTTCCCACTAAGTCATTTGTTTCTTTTATTTTAATCATTTCTTTTCATTTCTATTTAAGTATTCTAACATAATTGATTAAATGTTTCAATATACTTAATATATACCATATATATATATTAACCCTGTCACACCCCAATACCTGACCTAGAAGTTTAGACAGAGTTCCGAAGGTTACATTAACCACCGAAGTGATCCTAAAACAATTTACAAGAGAAATGTTTAAAACTCAGTCTGAATACAATTTGCTTAATTTGACCTAAATCGTTTAACAATTTATATGTCGATTTTGTAATCAAATCAGATTTAAAAAATTTAAAGACTGGCGTTACGAAAGGTATTTGCAGCGTAAAAATGGTATTATGCGTTTAAAAGCAAAACATAAACTAGTATTGAATATTTGAACAATGTGCATTGTATCAAAGTAAAACCACAATCAAAACTTAATTCAAATTATCTCAAAAATCCCTATACCATAGTGCATTTAGATTTATTTGCAAAAACAAATGTGCATAACTTGAATAATTTATAACAACATTAATTTGAAATAAAACCAATCAGAGAAACTCTAAGATCTCCGCTTTGTTGAATCTGAGGCCTAGCTATGTGAATTACCTGAAAGGAAGAAAAACTAAGGGGGAGTGAGCTACATGAGCTCAGTGTGAGTCCAAAACAAAAGTAAATGGTAAAAGGCAAAGAGCTAAACAAATATATAGACAACATATGGAAATCTTGAAGAAATAGTCAGATATACGAAAATTTTCCATTAACATACAAAACACGGATACAATGCACCCAATACACATGTTATTTAATCGCATTAGATTACAAAAATATCTCAACGTTCACACAATCAAACATATACTTTGATACAAAATGAAGGCAACTAGTAAAATTCCCACCCCACCAACCAAACACCACTCCAACCACCCTACACACCACAATTGGACCTTGGTAGGCCTATCCACCCTGCACACCACATAGGGCTCATATAGGCCCTTCCACTCTACACACAACAAATGTGGAACTAAGTCACTCAAGTAGAAGTATACAGCTGAGCTGGTATACATATAATATAGTGCGGTAAACTGCTGAACAAAAGTATTTTAGTTAATCTGCCAAAACAGTCTTCCTTCTCTTCATTACCAAATCCCAAAATTTAATGCAAATGCAAAAATGTTCACTACATGCAATAATCATAGAAAAACAGAAATACACATATTAAGTCACCCAAATTCAGTATCAGATTAACTTGTATTCCATTACTAGGTAATATTTCAATTCCATTTATCACATCACATTAACACATGAACAAACAATTAACTTTAATACTATAATTGCAAATACACACACGAGTCTCAGTTGAAACAGAGTCCCAAACACATTTACAGAGGCCTCAACGAATGTTGGTTTGCTTAGGAACTAAAATGAGTCAGTTTACCACACAGAACAAAAATCAGCGAAATAGAGCCATACGGCCGTGTGGGAGAGTCTAGGCTGTGTGAAGGGTCTACACGGCCGTGTGAAAGAGGCACACACCCGTGTGACAGAGTTACATGGCCGTGTGAGTAGCCCGTGTAACTCACTGTGCAATTGTGCAAAAATTAGTAAAATTTGAAAAGCAGTACAGATACAACTGTGTGGCAATCTCACACGCCCGTGTGGCTAAGAAGCACAGCCATGTGTCCAAGGCACATGCTAATGTGAAAAATGATTAAATCCTCAAATAGTAGCCACACGACTGTGTGGCACACCCTAATCCATGTGACCCAAAAATTACCCTAATTTCACAGCGGCACACGACCGTGTGGACTGCCCGTGTGCGACACACACCAATGTGGCTACCCGTGTGGTTACGAAACCAAACCGAAGCAGGCTAAAAATCGTGATTTTGTAATAGAAAAATGATCCCAATCACTAATAGTTTAGAAACACACTAGAATTTGCAGAATTTCATGTAATCCAACAATAATTTAATACCTAAATTAAACAGTTTCAGAAACACACCTGATGAACGCTTTCAAGGCACTAAAATGGAAAGATTCGCCTCTATTCTACCAATTCTGAAAACTTATTTACAAATAGACACCAATCTATTATTAATGTTGGGATAGACCCGATTAAGCAACAAGTAAAAAAAATAGCGGAATAAATTGATAAATTAAACACACAAATTTAACGTGGAAAAATACCTCCAAAGAGGATAAAAAACCACGAGCAAAGATAATTTTACTATAATGGCAAAAGAACAAAAAGTACAAAAGACGGAGATAAAAACTAAACCCCGAATACCTGAAAACTAAGAACAATCAAAACGTAAACATAAAATTCTCTAAATGTGTTATGAGTTCTAATCTCTAATGGGTGTGTTTTTTAAGGTTGTAAAAGAGCCTATTTAGAGGCTAAATTCATAGGTCAAATAATAATAAAATAATCTAGACTAATCAGAGTTTGATTGAAACAAATAA
>CM025149.1:19696765-19708603 GCA_013467495.1 Gossypium gossypioides | reverse complement strand
GTCTCACCATCGAACTTCTCAATTTCAAACCTTGTTGCTGCCATCTCTGAATGGGCTGATCTATGAAAAGTGAACTACCTCTAATACCACTTGTTGGGATCGACCCGATTAAGCAACAAGTAAAAAAATAGTGGACTAAATTGAGAAATTGAACACACAAATTTAATGTGGAAAAAAACTCCAAAGAGGATAAAAAACCACGGGCAAAGATGATTTTACTATAATGGCAAAAGAACGAAGAGTACAAAAGATGAAGATAAAAACTAAACCCCAAAAACCTGAAAACTAATAACCCTCAAAACATAAACACAAAATTCTCTAAATGTGTTATGAGTTCTAATCTCTAATGGATGTATTCTCTAAGGTTGTAAAAGAGTCTATTTATAGGCTAAATTCATAGGTCAAATAATAATAAAATAATCTAGACTAATCAGANTTTGATTGAAACAAATAAACAGAGTTTAACTGAAATATTATTTCTCAAATTTGACTGAAATAGGAGTCATACTCAATAATTACCATACCAAAATAACACAAAAGAACCAACCAAAATTGTTCTAAAAATCAGAGAACAATATTTACTCTACTTCCTTGAATTACCCGAACACCAATCAATGAAATCAAATAAAACCCAACGATTTCAAACAAAAATTCAAAGGAGAATAAAACAGAAGTGACAATAAAGAAAATTCAATGGCAAAGAAATGTCAAACTTTAGAAATTTGGGAGAAAGATTAAAACTGTCGTGTGAGAGAAGTGAGAGAAAAAAATGTAAGAGAAATTGAGACTCTTCTATTTCTATTTTTCTAAATTATTAACAATAAACAAATAAAATAATAACTCAATTTTTAACTAAACTTAAAAAAATGAAACCAAATTCAAAATAAAAATTAATTCCTCTAAAACACTCACAAGGATTCAAACACAGGACCCAAGGATAAGCTAATACACCCACAACCTCTGAACCAACAGGCTCATTCTTGTTCTAAAAATGGTAAAAGAAACATAAATTTCTAAACCAACCCCTCATGACTCACCTTACAAACTAAAACTTCTAACCCTAAATTTTGGGATGTTACAAACCCCATAAACATCCACTATCAAAATCTATATAATAATGGTCTACTTATCAAATAAGTCCTTTAACCTAATCCCACCTTAAAAATTTAATATCAACTACTACTTTTATCACTCATTTAATTTAATCCATGTATTAATTTAAATACCGTTAATTAAAATTATTTACTATTGTTTAATTCCCTTCTAAGGTAACTCCATAAATATAAAAAATAAATATTTATAAGTCCGATTCACAAAGGCGAGGTCTCGAAATTATGTTTCTCGACACTCCTGACTTACGGGTTGTTACAGTCCAATTAAGTCCTTGTCTTGTAATTTTTATATTTCTGAGCTCATGAGAGCTTGATTTAGCTAGCCCATGTACCAATTTGTAAAACTATTAAAATTTTTTTATAGTTGTAATTGTTGATTTCTTGAAGAAATTGATGTTAAATTGATAGATTTTAAGCTTCGATATGAAAAATGACTAGATTGTAATGTTTAAATTGTTAGTTTTGTGCATAAGGACTAAAGTGAATAAATTATGAAATTGATGTGAAATTTTAGTAATAATAGATAGTAGAGGGTTTGTAATGAATGTAATTGAGGTCGATTTTCAAATCGAAGCTCAAAATTAAAAGTTATAACTATTTCGGTTTCAAGGACGAAATTGTATAAAATGTAAAACTTTAGGGGTATCAAAAAATGAAGTTTCATAGGTTCATTCATATCATAATATAATGTAAAAATTTTTAATATTGATGAATTGGATTAAATAATTGTATAGATCGAGAATTGGATCAAATTGGAGATAATCAGAGAAAAGCCAAAATTGTCGATTACTCACTAAAGATTCAACTTGTTTGCAGTTTTGACCAGGTAAGTTCACACAATATTTATGTATTTAAATAGTTATGTGTTTGATTTGTGTATGTGTGATTGATGGTGATCAATTGGTTGTGAATTGTATGAAAGGTGAGAATTAGACTAAATTGCAAAATGATGGTTATAATTGAAAATGGAGCATGTGTGAACTTAGTAAAGGTTAGGATACGATTGAGATGCCAATAAGATGTTGTGCATGCTTGTACAAGATTGGTTACAGATGTTACCAAGGTCCAACATTTCTTGTAGACACTCAAGTACATTTGACACAGGTTTAGCTCATATGAGTAACCTGATATCATTTTAAATGTTTAACCCTGATAGGTAACCTAACATGTATATACATTTAGCTTGGATAAACAATCAGATGTGTCGTTATAAAGGTTTAGCCCGAACGGGTAACCTGACATGAAAATATTCAACTCGAACGAGCAACTGGAGTAATGTAGTTACCTATGTATCTAAGTTCTTTTACTAAGGTTTATTGGGCAAAACAATTATATGAAATGAGAAATTGAAATAAGATAAAATAAACTCGATGTTCAAATGAAATATTATCGAACGATTTGAGTATAATTCCTTGGATATATACATGATTATATTACTCTTGGATTCAATGAGACTTGATTTTTGTTACTTATTATGACATGAAATGGCATGTTAAACACTTGTGATATTACATGGTTTGATTATATGCTAAAATTCACCTTGTTGATGTTTTGATTTGCCATGTCTAGCCAAATTATGCCAAGCTATATAGCTTATTGTATTTAGTTGAAAAATAAGGAAATTTTTTGTTTAATACCTATGAACTTACTAAGCATTCTATATGCTTACCTAGTTGTTTTCCCTTTTCCTTGTAGATTGTTACCTTGAGGAACCGTCAAGCCAGATCATTTCAAAGCTTATACTATTCTATCACCGAATTGGTAGCTTTTGCTCATCTTGAGTTAGGGATTGTGGCATGTATATAAGTTTTTATGAGTTGAATATGATATTGAACTTGGTTTATGTGATTCAGATGTTGGTCTTGGTATATGGTTTAGAAATGCATGATTTGGCATTTGTGATGCCTAGTTGAATTGGTATAATTTGATTTATATGTTTGAGATATGAATGGCGTATGAAATTGCATGTTTTAAAGTGGATTGACATAGGTAAAGTATGCATGAAATGACTAGGTGACTATGTGTTAATTGGCATTGAGTTGTTGAAGTTTAAATGATATACATGTAATGAATGTTTTGATGGAAACTTAAGCATAGTTGTTTGAACTATTTGGCATGTTTTGGTAAGTTTTGAGACAATTGGGAATGGTATTTTGATGTATCTTTGAATGGTTGAAATGGAAACTTTGAATGGTTGAAATGATTCACTTTTACCAAAAATAGAGTCTACGTCCGGATGAGCAACTTACCTCGTCGTAACATCGACCGACAGTGAGTCATGTCGGGACGTTGAGTGGCCTGAGGTCACAACATGACATGCTATTTTAGTGACGTCTCGACATGGAAAAGATGACGTCATGATGTCGGCCCTAAAATTTTAAAACTCAATTTGATCCTATTTAGTGATCATGTTGACAAAAGAGCTTTTGTAAGCTCGATTAAGACTCGAAATTGTTTGTTTAACATGAAATAAGTGTGATTGAAATTGAATTGCATGTATGGGTGATTATTTTATTATGAATTTGACTTTAGCTGCTCCAACAACAAATGTAGTGTCTTGTAGCTCAAACCCAACGAACAGGCCAGGCAAGGGGTGTTACCAATAGGGTCTGCCTTTATTCAAAATTATTGTTTTCGTTTATATTTGAAGTCTTATGTGAGCTTATTTTGTTTGATTCAGTCACTATTACACCTGCCAACATCACTATAAGCATTAACTGAATTCCTATGTTAAATGACACCAACTTTAAATGATGGTAAGAGAATCTTATGATTATTCTTAGAGTCATGGATCCCAACCTTGCGTTAAGGATTGATTCTTTCTCACCACTTACAAATGAGAGTATGTTTGATGAAAGGAGAGAGATAGAAAGGTGGGAGAGATCCTAACATCGCGAATGATTTTGGGATTATTGATTTTGTATGAGATTCCTAACATCGTGAATGGGTAATAATTTTTAGAATATGATTAATGCAAATCATTGAAGAACTTAGGATTGATTAATACAAACCTACGAAAAAATTAGGATTGATTGGAAATTTAACATTTTTATTTAGAAATTCTTGTTGCTAGTGTGATTATTGTGAATCTTGTGCTTGAAAAATTAATATATTGCATTCTCATGACACCAAAAAGACACTTAAGTGATGTTTATTTTTGTGAAAGAAAATTACTAATGGCATGTTGGTTTCATGAAAACTTTTATGTGTTTAAGGCTTAGATATATTTAGTCTAAATGTTTAACAGGAATGAAAAAAATACTTTAAAAGATTATCTACTAGTGAAATAGAGGAAGAACAACAAGAAAAAAATGTTATGTATTAGTGCATATGACTTTTATAAACATTCTAATTTTAAAATAAATTGAACTCATAATCCAAATTTCCTAACTTAACTTATTTTTATTTACTTATTATTGAAAAACGATTCCTCGAATAAAATTAATATTTTCTTTCTCTTGGTGTAAATACATTTGGGATCATATTTTTAACTTTCAATTTTTGAAACTTTGGATAGCATGTATTTAACAAGGTATTAATTGTGAAAATGGAGAGGGTGTTAAAATTTTCTTCAACTGTAGTTAACTCTCAAACCTAAATTTATTTTACTTTAATTTTCAAACATAGACTCAAAAAAAATAAAATTCAAAAGGTCTTCGAAATTCCTTTTATAAAAAGTGATTTTTAAATGACGGATCATACCTAACCTAAAAATATCTATGACGACTCCTCGTGTTTTTTGGAAAAAAAAAAAAGAAAAGAAGAAGAACCATGTGTTCCTATTTGATCAAAATTCATCAAATTATTTTATTTCAAAAATAAGAAGGTTCCGATAACTTGAAGACTCGAGTCTAAGATTAATATGTGTTGTTTAAAGTTTCAATTTATTGCTTCAATAGAGATTTAATTACGATCTTTGTTTGTAAATAACATGTTTGCCAATTCTAAAATATTTTCCTTCTCAAATGCATCATTGCATCATTTTTTATATAATCATTTGTGATTAATTATATATATATTTGTGTTTCTATTTGTTGTTTTAAATTATCTTTCACATGCATTTAACATAATATGAGCTCTGTATCCAGGCTTTGTTTTTTAGGTGAAAGTAAAGTAGTTAAATCTTCATGATGATGTTTCGTATGGACTAGTGAAACATTTTCAGGGTGCAATTTATCTTTGCCTTTGTGGTAATCCTCCGTATTTATATAGGAAAATGTATCCTCTAGGATTGAACGTATTTCATATGATCTTAGCGTGAGTGAGGAAAAAGAGCTTTGCTAGCCTTAGTAGGAAATATCACCTTTTAAGAACCGTACTGCATGTAGTTATCCATTTGAACCCAATTGAGTGTCATGCTAAACTTCTCCCCGTTAGTCATTACCCAAATAAGTACACGAGAAGAATGCTTCATACCTTTTAATTGTAATTTTACACTTATTATTTGCATATATTGTATGATAATCTGTTATTTTGTCAATAAACTTGTTAAATTAGTTGACATCGTTGCATTAGCTTTTTGTTGTAAATATCTGTGCACCAACTTGTCTCCATGCCATGCTCGCACACACTCATGACATGCATTTAAAAAGTAAGGGAAGAATGCTTCATACCCTTTCTTTTATTTTTTATTTTTTGAAATTTCCAAAAATTATGAAAAATGTTCAAAATTAGAATATATATTAATTTAGTGCAATTATTCCGTACTATTTTTAAGACATTATGATAAATTTAGCATTTAATGTTTATCTATTTTGTCACTTTGACTTTGATTCTTGTTTTTTAATCACTTAGGCCCTCAACTATAAATAGGCCCATAATCAACATACCTTTCTTTTTTTAGATGTAAAAGTTTNNNTTTTTTTGAGAAAAATACCATTTAGATTAAAAAATGGGGCTAAAAACAAAATAAAAATTCAAAACTCTGTCCAGGAGAAACCCAACAAACATCAAGGTTTTAAAACATGAGACAACAAAACAATAAAAATCAAAACATAAAGCAAAAAAATCTAGAAGCTTCAAAAATAGGCCTCTACAGATACCTCTAACCCTAAATAGTAACAAATCCTTCCATTGATTCTAGCGAACTGAAACATACTGGATGGGGATTGAGGTTGCCTTTGCAATAGTTCAAGAATATCCCCAACCCACGAACATAACATAAATTCAAAATGATGCATCTGCCAACTCTTTAGCTTCCATCGGTACATCCTCAACCCAGAAGCAGTCCTCAAGCCTCCTCATGCCCTCCTCCGCTAGTACATGTGCAATAGAGTTACCTTGGCGCACAGTAAACTCAAAACGATAGTCAGAGAAAGACCCTGCCCAGACCTTTTCATCCCAGGTAACCTATCTCGTCTCTGAATAGTCCCCGCCTGGAGATGTTAGGTTCTTAATTGTAAGCTTTGAATCACCCTCCAAAATAACCTACGGAAAACCCATTCAGATGCAAACTATATTTCATGGAGCACTGCTATCGCCTCTGCCATTGTAGCTGTAGTGACCAGGTCATGAACTCAAAACCCACAATAACCCCTTTTCATTTCTTATAACAAATCCTAATGTTGCCAACTGTTTTGTAGCCGAGAAACCAACGTCAACATTCACCTTTACTTAGTTTGATGGAGGGGGTTCCAATGAATCATCTCACATGGTCTTGGATGTTGCAGATTATCTGTTAAGTCCCGATATTCGCGGCTATAACCTCTAATAAAGGTAATAACCTCTTCCATAGACTATTCTTTTTTATCATGAATCAATTTGTTTCGGGAAAACTAAAGGGCCCAGATAGTAATAGTCATTTCATCCTTCTTATCGCTAGTAATATTTTCGAAAACCCAATATAACCACTCGATAAAACTTGACTCTGCAATTAAAACTGGCCACTGATAATTAAGCTTCAACCACATTTTTTTTTGCAAACAAACAATTAGGAGCAACATGGATGTTTGATTCATTAGCATCACGACAACGTAAACAACGATTCTCCGAACTAATTAGTCAAAAATGTAAATTTTGGAATGTTGGGATGTAATTTCACACAAACTTCCAAACCAAAATTTTTATTTTCACTAGGCAATTAAGACTCCAAATAAAAATTGTCCAGCGATTTATAACCACTTCGAACCGAATAATTACCAGATTTCTCCCCATACCAAACTAACTTATCAAGTTGATTAGATAGTGGAATGGGAATGCAACCAATTCTCTTTGCTTCTCTTTTAGAGAAAATATTGGCGATTAAAGCATGATTCCAACTATTTGAACTAGGCAGCCTTAAGTCGCTAACCTAATTCAATCCCGGAACTGGATTAGAAACAATCTTTTCCCAATGAAGCCCCGGAAGCCAATAATCATTCCAAATCAAGATGGATTGACCCGATCCAATCCTCCATTGAAGACCCGATTCAAGCAAAGCTTTAGAACTCCAAATACTCTGCCAGATGAGAGATGGATTGCAACCCAACGATGCCGCCAAAAAGTTTGAATCATAGTAGTACTTAGCACAAATGAGTCTCGCCATTAGTGAAGTAGGATTTTCCATTAACCTCCACCCTTGCTTAGCTAAAAGTGCGATATTGAACTTTGATAAGTCCTGAAACCCCATTTCCCCATCTATTTTCGAAGCACACAGGGATTTTCATGAGCACCAATGCAAACCACTCTTGTCGGCTTTTTTCTACCACCAGAACCTTGCGACCACTACTTCCAATTCTTTACGAATGAGCTAAGTAAAAGAAAAAAAGACATCGCTTATAATGGGATTGCTTGTAGCACTGCATTGATAAGGACTTCTCTACCCCCAATAGAAAGCATCCTCGCACTCCAACTAGCCACCCTTTTACTCAATTTCTCCTTTATCTCCTTAAACGCCAACTTTTTGTTTCTACCTACAATCGAAGGTAGCCCAAGGTATCTCTCGGGATTGTTGATCGAATTAACTCCCAATATTCGACAAACATTTTCCCGTTTTTCCTAGCTCACATTTGAACTGAAAAACGATCCCGATTTATCAAAATTTATCAGTTGTCCCAAACTATCAGCATAGTCAGTATATCTTTAAGAGTTATAGCCCCCTTTATCGTGGCCTCTCCAAAAATCAAACTATCATCCACAAAAATTAGATGAGTGATAAGTGGGGCATGTCGATTCACATGAACTCCCTTAAGTGCACCCATCGTAGAAGCCAAACGTAGCAAAGCCAATAACCCCTCGCTGCGTATGAGAAATAAGTAGGGACTAAGTGTGTCGCCATGTCTAAGCCCTTGAGTTGGAAAAAACCTTTCGCCAATCTGTCCATTCAAAGCCACTAAATAAGAAATTGATTGAACACATCTCATTATTTTCTGAACCCAATCTTCAGAAAAACCTATTCTATTAAGCATGATCATAAGAAAAGGCCATTCCACCCTATCATATGCTTTGCTCATGTCGAACTTCAAAGCAAATGAACCCAATTTCCCCATTCTTCTCTTACACATCGAATGAAGAATTTCATATGCGGCTAGTATACTATCAGAGATGAGTCTACCAAGCACAAAAGTGCTTTGCGCTTCATCGATACAGAAGTAGAAAGCTGACTGAAATCTGTTAACTAAGCATTTTTGCAACAATTTTGTACAAAATATTACAGAGGTTAATTGGTCAAAAGTGAGCCATAGAGCTAGGATTACTGTCCTTTGAAATTAAAACGATTTGTGTCTGATTTAATTCAAAGATATTGTGGTCACCATGTTGCACCTCAATACAGTAGCTTACAACCTCATTACCCACAATGTGTCAGAATCTTTGATAAAACACCGCACCCAAATCGTCCTCTCCCGAAGCCTTTAGTGGGCTCATATTTTTTAGGGCCAAGCACAACTCTTCATAAGAAAAACCCCTTACGAGATCATCATTCATAGATGTCGTAATACAATGATCAACTCCCTCCAGTATGGCATCAGCATTTGCAACTCCTGTTGACAAAAATAGGGCACCAAAATAACTAGTGGCATGTGACAGAAGGCCTTCGTTACTATCATAAATATTCCCATTAGTATCTACCAACTTATCCATTGTATTCCTTCTTCTCCTAGCGAATGCTGCTTTATGAAAAAAGTTCATGTTTTGGTCACTATTTTTCAGCCAGTTTGCTCTAGCTCTTTGTTCCCAATACAGCTCCTTCTTATTGGTCTCCATATTAAGAGCTAGCTTTGTATCAACAATGTCCCCCAAAACTGCATCAGATGGAGTTGACTTATTTAACCTTTGGAGCTGCCTCTCAAGGTCCTTCCTAGACATGGATATTTCACGTTTAACTCGTGCAAACCACTTATCCAGCCCTTCCCCACCCTTGTGAAGTCTCATAAGAATAGTGCCTGAACTAGTGTCCCACAAGTTCTTTACCTCTGTTTCACAAGTATCCTCCAAAAGTCATGCCGCCTCAAAGAGAAAGTGATGCACTTTAGTGGTTAGACTCTCCACCTTCAAATTCAAAAGTAAAGGATAATGATTTGAAAAGAAGTATAATAGATGAGACACTTTGTAATTTGAAAATAAAGACCACCAATCGTCATTAGCTACAGCCCGATCTAACCGCTCACTGATGTTATTAAAAGTGGTGCACGCCTTCTCCCAAGTCAACCATTGTACCGTGTAACGAAGATCAAAGAGATCACAATCAGATAACATTTCTCAAAACTTTCTCATTTGACTTCCACGTCTGACTAAACCACCTCGTTTCTCTGACATGTAAGCTATTTTATTAAAATCCCCGATGACTCCCAAGAGATTTGTAGGCAATCATTGAGAGACCGTAAAAATTTTCAAAAAGCCTCTATTTGATTTTCTTTTGGAGCTCCGTAAAAACCTGTGCACCTCCATCTCGACCCCTCCGAATCTTCATCAATCGTAATATCAATATGCCTTCTAGAGTACGATCGAAGCGACACCTTGCAATCACTTTTCCACCTCATAGATAAACCCCCACTTCTTTCATTTGAGTCAACATCAATTCCATTAATGTAACCACACTTACACATTATCTTTTCCATTCTAGAACCCTTTAGTTTTGTTTCAATAAAAAAAACCACAGATGGGTTAGAGTCTCTCAGCATATGCCAGAGACGTTAAACTATTCGGGGTCTTTCCAAACCCCGAACGTTTCAGCTTAGAAGCTTCATTGCTTTCGGGTGGCCTCATTGTTAAGGCCTGTTGGTCTTGTTTGATTATGTACTTGCATCAGAATACCCAAAACTTTGATTGAATCCTTATTAGCAGAAACTCCTGAAGCAAATAAAAGGGTTCGAGGACGCTTTAGCCCATCCAAACTATGCATTGGGTTATTTTTTCTTCACGAATTGCCATCTCACCATCAAAACTACTATTAGCTGCATTAAAATAATGGCCCAATCCGCTCCTAACTATTGGCCTAGTTAGTATGGAAATATTTGACTTTTTCTTTTGAAGAGAGAGGAAAATTAGAAGGAGATCCCTTAGTTATTCCTTGACTTACAAATCCATCTTACGGATCCCCCAGATTACTCCTGCCATTATTATTTTTGGAATTACCATAACTTGGACCTTTTTCGCCACTATCCTCCACTAGCAACTGGCTCCTCCAGGCCATAGTTTTTTTCGGCTGAGCACGAAGTGAGATATACCACTTATACTCGTACTCCTAATTCGGATTAATCGCTCTTATTGGTAAAAACTCTCACCATGCCCTAATTTTTCACAAATAAAGCAAAAAAGAGTTTCTCATATTCAAAGCAAACGTAGATAGACGTACCATTTGGGAGCAAAAGCTTTTTCTTTCTTTTCAAAGGACTACCAACATCTAGCCAGACTCTCAACCTCATTATTCCTCTGTACGCTAATTGAACTACCAAAGTGTCATATTCAAGGAAAGTCCCAACAAAATTCCCCAATTGTTTTGCAACAACCTCAGGCATGAAACCATGAGGAATATCATTAACAAGAATCCAGAAATTCACTTCTGTTAACTGAACAGTCAAAAGATTCTCCCCTTGTATTAAACGATGAAAAACCAACAAATGGGAATTAAAATTCCACGAGCCATTCCTCTCCACCCAATCCACATCAACTTGAAAATAAAAGCGAAATAAAAACCGACCATTCTCAAGATCCGGTATAGAGACTCCACCAATTGGGTGCCAAACATTGGCCAAAGTAGATCTCATCGCTTGAAAATGAACCATACTGGAGGCGAGGAACATTCCAGCGAAACAATTCGCATAAGAAATTTTATTATCAACCGATTCAACCCCTAACTGAATTGAGTCCTCTTCCATCTCCTCTAGAGAAAGACTTGCCATAGAGTATTCCAATAGTGAAAAACTGTAGAGAAACACGTAAATTGCAGAAAAATCAAAAACAAAAATGTAGGCAAAATAAAGTTAATGTGCTACCAAGAGCAAAACAAAACATGTCAAAAGACAAAGAGAGCGTGTCAAAAGAAAGAGCTAGCTCGAAAACATTTAAATAAATAATATCTTTTATTTTAAGAATTGAGCTTTGTATAAAAATTACTTATAAATGCTAATATTCATATATATAGTATAGATGAGGTTTAAAATTAAACAAATTTAAAAATAAAATGCTATATATTTCATAAGAATGATTATATAAATATATATAATAATATCAACAGTTAGACATGAATTTTAAAATCTGAAAAATAAAAAGGCTAAATTTTTTTGTAATAAAGTACAATGATTAAATT
>CM025149.1:19553241-19563493 GCA_013467495.1 Gossypium gossypioides | reverse complement strand
TGTAACAAATATATTTCTAAAAAATTGTCATAAAAAATAAAGGAAGTTTTGGTTGGAATGGTAAAGCAAAGGTGTTGAAAATTATAATATTTTAGGTTCAAATCTCATAATGTGTGTATTTTTTTTATAAAAGATATAAAAAGACTATAGAATTTACTTTATAAAATATTAATGTAATTTTAGTCATTACCCAACTAAATTTGTAAATTATTAACTCGTAACACTAACTCAGTCAAGATATATTTTAAAGTATAAATACGTAGAATATAACGCCCTAAACCCAGCCTAGAAGTTTAAGCCGAATCTGGACGAGTTACACCAATTAGTAAAAACATACTTCGTTTCAAAGTTTTGACTTTGAAAACCAGAAATTCATTTTAGTCGATTTAGACGATTTTGTAGTTTCGTTTTAGACTTGGCAGATACTGAAGAGATTATGAAAAGAAAAATAATACAAGTCCAAAACATATTACAATTCCAAAGCATTAAATTGTAGTTATCTTAGTGCAAAACAATTCGAGCTCCCGCACGTCGTCCGATCCTAAATCAGATGTTTTCCTGACAAATAAAAGTAAGACAAAGGGGTGAGTCACTAAGCATCGCGTATAACCAAACTCAAATACAAATAAACATAGCATAATATATATAAATCGTAGTAACGCAAGAATTGGGTAACAGTTGTATAACCAGTACGGAACAGATCTAAAGTATCGCAGAGATTTGACAAAGGTAGTATAATAGAACAAAGAAAAACAGAACATAGTAGAACAACACAATTCAAATAGAACAGAATAGGAGCAGAGCAATACTGAATAGAACAGAACGGGATAGAGCAGAACAAAGCATGTATGTTTATGCAGATGCAATATTTTTCAAACAGATCAGAATGCAAATTTATCAAAAACATCCTACCCAACTTCGCTATACACTGAAATAGAAGAACTCGTCCAGCCAGATTACACCAATAGATAACTATGGACAGTGCCACCAGTTTTTTGCAGATAAAACTACCAGATTGAATATATGTGGTCAAGCCACTATAGTACAGTCGAATTGTCGGAACAGAAGTGTGGATAAACCACTAGATAGTGCAGATCATTAAACTGCCAGAAACTTCCTCCTTTTACATCAACCCAAGTCCCATGTAGTGTGTCATGGTATGCTTATGTAGAATCAGAGTAATGAACATGTAAGTCATGCTATCTCTCAATAACAGAATCAGTAAATATGGGAGTCATGTTTTGTAAAACAGACTTATCAAACCTCAACGGACCATATCAGATTTGCCATTAAGTTACATACAGGGTTATAAATTAGAATCAATAATAATCAGTTTAACATGTTCACATATCACATATTCTTCATTAACAAAGCAATGCAGAGGTGTACCAACAAACTTAATAGAATACAAATCGTACCTGATAATTCGCACACATAGACAATAGCACATTACATTGTAACAGGTCCTACTCACTTAGGTTCAAACATAACAGATATACGTATAGATCATAAGTTGTTCATCATCAGTCTAACACATTCAGATATCACATATATCATTCATATATCAGTCTTAAAGCATCATATAGTCCTCTTACGATCAAATTCAGATCATAAATACATTGTGGAGGTCAGTGCATGTGTTGGGCAAAACTTACAGCCTAAAAAAATAAGATTTAGATCTTATTCATATGCCACACGGCCTAGACACATGCCCATGTGGCTCACACAACCTGGGCTTACGCCAATTTCATCTGCTTGTGTGGTTCTAAATAATAAACAGTGAGTTACACGACCTGTACACATGCCCATGTCCTTGCCCGTGTAGCTCACAGGGCTTGGGCACACGCCCATGTCCTTGCTTGTGTGGTTCACATGGCTTGGGCACATACCCATATTCCTGGCCATGTGGTTCTAAAGCGTAAACAGTGAGTTACATGGCCTGGGCACACGTCCATTTCTTTGGCCGTGTGGCGTCGACAGTCCTATTTTTTGACGACTGAAAACGCAGAAAAAGAGGGGTTTTGGCACCCACTTGATACAGACTCGATACAGGAGCAACAAGGATGAATTCTCATCCCTAAACAACATTAAAATAACATATCAAATTACCTATATTCGAAATCAATCACTAAGATTAGCATCCAAAACCGAAGTTGTGTAAAAGAATTTCGACGCACAACTCCAAATCAGACTATACATTTGTCGATAATCAAACTGTAACTTTGCAGACCTTATGTCGTCGAGAGAATGTTAAACTCAAGACATCCGCCTAACACAAAATCACGTAAGTCAACGTTTTCGTCATAGAGACGAATTACAACCCCATCTAAGAATAACTCACGCAAGAACTTGACAGAGGATACTTACATGACTGATTACAGATGAACAGTGCAAGGAGTTAGAAGGACAGATGTCTCAAAGATTCAATGAAAAATTGTTGGTGGAAGAATTGACAAATAAAAAGAGGAAACACCGAGACGATAGCCAAAATAAAAGGAAATAAAAAATGTAACAAAACAAAAGAGGTTGAGGGAATTGGTTAATTTAAAACCAACCAAAACTACCTCACGAGGCAGCAGAATAAAAATATTTTCATATTGCTTTGGTAAAGACTCGAACACAAGACCAAAGAGTATACAAAAGCTTAATCATTGAACCAACAGGCTCATTCTTGTCATCAGTTGATTGAATTTAACTTATAACTCACATGTCCAAAATAAGGGTTTAATCAAAGTAGAAAAATTTCAAGAGATATGGTTTAAACCCAAAACCTCACATACATAACTAGAACACTTAACCACTAAACCAGATCAATTCACTTGTCAAAAATTTCCAAAATCTAAACTCATAATCAAAAGATGACCACTCTTGACTTCAAAACCCAATTTCTTTTCACTCAGTTTTTGGGATGTTACATAGAAACTGTGTATAAAATGTAAGGATGATGAAAAAAATTTAAATTAATGAGTAAAAGAGATTCAAAAAAGTCTAATGGTTATATTATTTGGCAACCACACACAACTAGCTAGTACTTAGTTGACTACTAAAATATATACATTAAACCATATTTCCAAAAGCTAATAATTTTTAAAAAGAAAGCACATAAATTTATCAATTTTGAAAGATGTAAATTGATATTTGTAACGAAATACAAGCGGTGTTAGAAGTAGTGCTTAAGATCGGTGTCAACTGTTTCGAGCATTGAGTATGAACAAGGCAGAAAACAAAGAATACACAATATGTTTTTACAATTCAGTTTCACTTCTTGTATTTTCTTAGTTAGTTAAGTTAGTTTTTACTGTAGTTAGGTGTTATTTGTTTAGTAACCCTTTAAGCTTTCTTCTAGTTACATTTTAATTTCACTTTAATGTTATTCAGTTTCCTTTAGTTTATTTTATTAAAAATAGTTTCTTTAGCAATTTCGTTTATTGTTCTTGCTTCCGTTGTATTATCCAAGCTTTTGCAAGAAAGCTTGAATTTTTTTTTCACCTTTAATTAAGTTTAAGTTAATGCTTTCTTTGCTTGATTATTTGTTTTTTGTATGTTTAGATATAAGTAGGAGTAGCTAAATCTAAGGTGGTTGGTTGATGAAAATGTTGGGTAGTTGATTTTAGGGTTTAAGGACTAAATCGTAACATTTGGACTAAATTGGATGAACTTTAAAACTTTGGATTGACGCCTCTAAGGGAAAATCAAGATAAGTGAGACCGAGAAGTAATCTTGTTGGGTACCAAATTGCTAGTCTCGGGTTAGCCAGTAAGATTGGGAGATAAACCAGACTAATTTCTCTAAGTTGATAAAGTTGAGACCGAGAGGTAAAATGGAGCCAATTTAAGAGTGTTAACGATTTAGATCCCTAGTTCAAAGGTTAATTTACAACATGGAAATCAACCAACCGCTGTCTGTTATCATATTTGGTAGTTTTATATTTGGTAGTTCAAAGGTATATTTTGTTATCATATTTTGTTTAATTAATTAGTTTTAATTAATTTCATTTATGCTTTACAATAATATAAAAATTAGATAGTAGCTAGCTAGACTCCGTTCTTGTATGCTTCTTGAATAGAAATCACTAAATCGCTAACTCTCTTAGGTTCGATCCTTGGAATACTCCAGTGTTCCATTGTAACACTACAAATATTACAATTAACCAGTCACACTTGCAGACACTGCACTTAATATTTTACTCGATTGTTGTCTTTAATTGTTGATTTCCTCCCATCCTTCACAAGGGAGACTTAGAGGGCGGTCAATAGTCATACATAGTCAATGGAGGATCTGCCATTTCTTCAATAATATCTTCTTCCTCTTGATTGTCTATGATAATTTGATGTTGATCTTGCCTTGCTTCTCTAACCTCTCTTCGATTTCTACAAGTAGTTCTTTCAATCTCACTATAAAAAATGATTGATTCAATGGGTTGAATCTAGTCAAAAACCAAAAGAACCTGCCAAAAACCAAATGAAAGGTAATCAATAACTCAAAATTAAACTAAAAACAAAATAACATAAAAAAAATTAAAAATTGG
Organism: Gossypium gossypioides; assembly: GCA_013467495.1. NCBI lineage: Eukaryota > Viridiplantae > Streptophyta > Magnoliopsida > Malvales > Malvaceae > Gossypium > Gossypium gossypioides. Next base: position 19,558,965 of record CM025149.1, on the reverse strand, counting down.
TTAAACTAACAAAAATAAAATTTTCCTAATATCCTAGTTCCTGTGAACGGCAGCAAAAACTTGATGTTCATTAAACTAACTAATAAATTAGTCAAGGCAAGTGCAACTATCAATTAATAGTTTAGCTATGGTGAGCACAGATATCATTCCCTCGAAGACTACAATTACTAGTAATTACCAACTTTCTATTCTTTAACCTAATAATTCAAATGATTGGTTAAAATTAAATCAAACTGTTTAAATTAACTAATGAATGCACCAAAGAATGAAAAAAAAAATCAAGTATCAACCAAGTGACATAACAATACCTAGGTAAGAATCCACCTAGATTTTATCCCAATCTAATTTATGTAATTTATTTTCTTAGCTCTTTAATCCGTATGAATCCATAATTTATACTTATATCTCTTTTGAGCATAAGAGCAACTAACTCTAAGTTGATTAATTGAAATAATTTCTAATTAAAATCTCTATTATTGCATTAATTCGCTTTATGGATCCCACTATTAGATTTGACTCTAATCCGATAGATATATGTAGTCATATTTCTAGGATTACATGCAAGATCTAATCACAAGAAGTGTCTATTTAACCTCAGAGTTATGCACATCAAACATGAATTAACACTTTAGAATTGTTAACCCAAAAATAATAAAGCATTCATAATTAGAAACAAAAAGACTAAGATTTTATTGCATAAAAATAGAAGTCAAACTGTAGAATCCATCTTAGGGTTCATCTCACCTGGGTATTAAGAGAAATAGTTCATAATGGCAAAAGTAAACCCCAAAAACACAATATAACCACTAGAATAAAAGAAACCAAAGATAACTCCCTTGAAAATCAACTTGGACTCTTGAATCATGGTGGAAAATTGCTTGGAAATTGACTTCAATGGCGTTCTTAAGGCAATTTCATGCTCTCCCTTGGTGGTTGCCTCTTTTCCCTTTTATTTCCTTATTTATATCCTCTTAAAGTGCTAAAAATCTGAAAAATTGTAACTTTCAGCCGTCAGCGCACACAATTCTCGAGATCGACCACCCTAGACACACAGTCGTGTCACATGGCCGTGTGGATTACTTGTGTGAGAATTTGTTGCATGTGTAAAACTTCTGGAATATCTCTTTTGAGCATAAGAGCAACTAACTCTAGGTTTATTAATTTAATTTTTTTCTAATTAAAAACCCTATTATTGCATTAATTTGCTCTACGGATCCCACTATTGGGTTTGACTTTAATCCGGTAGATTTATGTAGTCCTATTTCTAGGATTGTATGCAAGTCCATTTAATTATGTATGATCTAATCACAAGAAGGGTCTATTCAACCTCAGACTTATGCACATCAAACATGAATTAACACTTTAGAATTGTTAACCCCCCAAAAAATAAAGCATTCATAATTGGAAACAAAAAGACTAAGATTTTATTGCATAAAAATGGTTATTGCATAAAAATGGAAATCAAAGTATGGAATCCATCTTAGGGTTTATCTCCCATAAATATTATGAGAATTAGTTCATAATGACAAAAGTAAACACGAAAAATGCAATATAACCACTAGAATAAAAGAAATCCATGATAACTCCCTTGAAAATCAACTTGGACTCTTGAATCTTGGTGGAAAATTGCTTGGAAATTGGCTTCAATGGTGTTCTCAAGGTAATTTCATGCTCTCCCTTGGTGACTGTTTCTTTTCCCTTTTATTTCCCTATTTATATCCTCTTAAAGTGTTAAAAATCCTAAAAGTTGTAACTTTCAACTATCAGCGCACACAATTCCTGAGATCAACGCACCTTGGATACATAGCTGTATCACATGGCCATATGGGTTGCCTGTGTGAAATTTTGTTGCATGTGTACAGCTTCTGGAATGTTCCAATGTTCTAATTTCCACCGTTTTTCATTCCTATTGCTCCTAAGCACCCTATTAAGAATCAAAACATGAACACAAAGGATTAGGAGTCTATAATTCACAATTAATACCACATAATCTCCCAAAAATGCAGTAAGAATAAGGCTAAAATATGTTTCTTTTGACACTTATCAATTACAATCAATCTTCCCATGAAACGAGCAAGATAAAAAGCATAAATAATATCTTGTAAGAGCTTAGGATAAGTCTTGGATCTTCAAGATATGATTCCAAGTTTTACCCGATTCAATCCAATCTCACCAAAGTCAGGAAGTCGGTTTCCTTGATCTAGTCCAAACTAATCTCCAAGATATGTTACTATAAACAGTTTGGATATCATAAACGGGCTTGCAGTCATCCAAATTATCAACAAAAATTAAAGCCCAAGGATTTTTGTTAACAAAATTTGCAAACAGAAACATGACAAACTTTTGAGCTGGGCAATGCCAAACAGTAAACACTACTCCTTGACATTGCTAAAAAATTGTCTCAACAAATTTGAAACCGTGGTTATGATATATGAATTCATTCTATTATATTTGATTATTTAATCCAAAAATTAGCAGTTTCTTTTTAGTCGAATCTAAGTTTGAATTTAAGATAATTTTTTTATAATTCAGATTGGAATTCAATTCTAATTAGATATTAAAACTGAGATGGAATTTTTAATTAAATAAATAATTTCAACATGCAAACAATTTTGGATATTAACTTTTTAATTTTAACAAATATATATAATCGGAAAAAAATTAGAGATGAATAAAATGAAACTTATTGTCACAAATGTATATTTTCCTTTAATAGGTAGTATCAATTTCTTCAATCAATCGAATCCAAGAAGTTTAAATTAAAAATTGTACAAACATTAGATTTTTCAAGTAATGAATATCGGTTGAGTATGAACATATATACACGTTAATGATGCATGATATAAAATGAACATATATAAACGTTAATGATGCATGATATAAAAACTTTAATACATTCATATATTCATTTTGTACCATATTTCCTATTATATAAAATTAAGTTTATATGATTGAAAAAGCCCATCGTAAACTTAAAAGGATTAGTTCTATATAAACAGTTTATCTTGCGGAATCTAAGATACACTATCTTGTGGAAAGATATGGGTGTTGAGTTGACAGCTCCTTGAAATGACACAATATGTATGTGTGGAATCTATGATATGTTGCATGTTGAAAGAATATGAATAGTTAGGCAGATCATGCTTTGTTTGGAATATATATATATATATGACGTCTCATATTGGTGGTGTTTTGTCAACTGTGTATCAACTAGGTGATGATAGGTTAATTTAGGAAGGACGTTTATGTCATAAAATTCTCAATACCTCAATTGCATATTCCATCTTAGCAATATTAATGTCTGCTTACTTATCAGCAAATGCCAACATCTTCTATAACATCAAACTTTATCTATATAGCAATCCCTTTTTGCCAATCCAAGACATCAGTATCATCCACACTCTTGATCCCATATGATGTAAAAGGGAAATTTTAAAAATAAATAAATTATTCTAAAGAATATAGCTTGTGAAAGTGATTTAGCTTATCAGCAGCCATCTGAATGATCTATGCTTTTATTCTCTCCAATAAATTGGAGAAAGTTGAAAATACAGTTGAACCCTGATTGTATCTGTCTGTCTGCCATTGATAAACACAAGTCTATTTAATGACTATTGGTATAACAATTAATATTTGGTGTATCAGATTCAAAAATTCAGATTCTATGGAACAAATTTTTGGTCATTTCATGGACTCAACTCAGCACATGAAAAAAGGGTCAAAACCACTAGCATACCTTAGTGGAATCTGGATCACACGTCAGACATTTTGTCATTTCATATCAGATAAGTTTTGAATTATCTCTGTAATTTATAAATTTCAGGTTGGAATTTTTTGGGGTAATTTCAATTTTTTTCAAGCTAGATGACAATATCAAAAAAGAAGAAATTTTGGGGTTCTCTCAAATTTTCCTTTAGTATAAAACCCTTATTAGCATTAGCTTACAACATTAATTACTTTTCACTTAAAAAGAAAAAAGAAAAGAAAACCAAATATAACATTAGTATCTAAGATTCTCTTACAAATGATAGATATACGGAGCAAAAAGTCCTTAAAAAAACCATCCCATAAAGTTCCAATTTCTAAACTAAACTTGAACTATTTATGGTCACTGTTGTGTTTAATGGGGGATTCAGGGATTGGCATGGTTAAGACAAGAGTTGAGAGCTTATCATTAGCTTCATTCTTTTGCAATTCAAGCACTTGATTGGCTTCAATATCTCCAACTAGCAACATATTTGGTTGAATAGGTTTAATTGGCTCATCTTCAATCTCCATTTCACCCTCTCTCTCCTTGTTTTCTTTGTGTTTTCCCCATAGGACAGAATAAAGCCCCACCACTATCAAAATCGAACCTATCACCCTGCATTAATTAAAATCAAATCAAACGTAAGCGACAGATTTTCTTTTAACATATTAAAAAAAATTGAAAAGAAAGAGACATGATCAATTATGAAATATTCAATTGTACTATGCACCACAAAAGTACATACATAAATTGTATCTAAAGACTAGGCAGCCAGTGCGAGTGAAAAACAGCTATGCAATTTTTATGCTTTGGGGGTGTCCCTAAGCTAGAGAATTTTTATAATTTTTCTGAAGATTGTATTCAATGCTCAAAATCCGAGATGAATGCAAGCAAAAATTAAGATTAGATGATTACCCTCCAAGAAAGATTTTCTCAGCCAAGATGAAAGAGCCCATGATTGCAACTATGATCATCATCAGAGGGCTGAAAGCAGTAGCAAAAACTGGACCCCTTTTCTTTATCACCATTCCTTGAACATAATATGATATGCTTGATGTCACAATTCCCTATACAACATTAAAATTCACAAATAGAAAAAAGAAAGGAGTCACTTTTAGTTCCTTGTCTATAAAGGAGAAAAAGAAAAGGTTAGAGAGAGAGAGAGAGAGAGAAAGAGAGATGTTAGATTATTACAGCATAGGCGGCAGCTAGAAGGTTCATGTCCCAGCCAATTTGCCAAGCTGAAACCTTATGCTCCATTACAAATGTAACAACAATAGCTTGCAATGTCCCCACAAAACACACTAATGATGTTAGAGAAAGCTGATGATTCTTGTATGTCTTCAATGCTTTTGCCTGCTCCAAAAATCATAAATGTCAATTACGGTAAAGATTAAACGATAATGATTGTTTAAATCCTGATTTTTAGTACCTGTAAGACGAAGAGGGAAGCCCAAGCAAGGGTCGCCAAGATTAGGAGAATGGAGCCTTTGACCCAATCTTTGTCAGTAGTTCCAGTTGTATCGGCATAAGATTGTTTAGGATGAATATTCTTAGTCCAAAACAATTCAACAATGGGTCCTTTATACAATGTCATCAACATTGCCCCTGCTACTGTCACTATTGTTCCCACTATCTTTGCTTGACATCTCACTTTCTTTACATCAATCTTCTCCATCCTAAACCAAAAATCCGATTTCAATCAATTAAATCATCTTCTTTGTTACTCAAACTCAATTGTGAGTGTCGGATTAGATTTATCTAACTTTTTTTGTTTTTAGAAGATCATATCACCATATTTATGTACATACCTGCACATGGCAGCCATGACAAAAGTCATTGCAGGCAACATATTGCTCATGGCACATGAAAAAGTTGGGGAAGTATATTTCAGCCCAGCATAGTAGAAATTCTGATCAATCACAGGCCTGCATTTTTGTTCATCAAGAGACGATATATTTAGTTAAAGTTAAGAT
>CM025149.1:19528567-19540793 GCA_013467495.1 Gossypium gossypioides | reverse complement strand
ATCATCTTTAAACAAAAAAAATAAAAAATTATAAATAGAAAGGTCAAACACATATTTAATATTATTAAAATACAAATTTGTTACCATTCTATTTATATCCGTTATTGGTTAATTTTTAAAAAAATATATTTTTATATTTTTTTCCATTCATATCGTGATAAAATCTAATTTATATAAATTGTATCAATTAATTCACATATATATTGAACACTCGTGTTTTGGCATTATATTTGCTTAATGTTTAGGCTTTTTTATTTTCTCTTGTTGTGCTCATTACTCTTTCAGATTGAACTCCAAAACATAATTAATTTTAAAATAAAAAATATTAAACTATAGTCTTATGTGCAAGGAGACAAATGAACTAATATTTAATGCAATTGTATACATAAAATTATGATTCAATTTTCATAAAATGTGTTGTAAAAACGAGGGGTATTAGCTTTGTAAAATGAAACGGTGGCTAAAATAGTGCTTGAATCTATGGCCACTATTTCAACCACGAAACCAAAAGTAAGTAGAAAATAAAGAACATTGAGATTGTTTACGCAATTTGACTTTAGTCTATGTCTACAGGGTCTTGCCCAGAGCAATGATCTACTCTCTTTCTCATAGTATAACCAATGATGTAATTCCTAACACTAATCTAACACTCACCAATTTAGCAACCTTACCGTTGTACAAAGACTAGATCACTCTACCACTAAGCTTTCCCCTTGAAAGCTTAGCTTTGCAACTCAAGAAACTCTCTTGATTGCTTACAGAAACAATGCACGCATAAAACACTCCTAACTTGAACAAATTAGTGCTCTCTCAAGCTCTCAAGCTCTCAATCTCTCTATTACTCTTAATCAATCTTCAACCTAGGCTAAACTTAAGTTTATTTACTACTTAATTTTTGTTTACATAAGAGTTAGATTCTAATCACTTTTCTACAAAGTAATGCTAAAAATTAGCATAAGATAATACTTCCATAAAAGCCTTGGTACAATCCAAAGTTTTCAATCATAAAAAGTGACTTGTTTCGCAAGTAACTTGACTTAATCCACAAAAAACCAATCTTTAGGTCTTCATGTGCTGGGCTCTATTCGTCCAAATATCTTCAAAATAATTAGCCCGATGCTTTTTTTTCTAAAATTTGCCAACTCTAAAAATCGGTAAGTAGGGCAATGAAACAGTGTTTGAAGTTGTGACCACTGTTTCAGGCACAAATATAGCCACAGAATCAACCTTTCCTACAAATATGTAAAAAATCTCTCCTTTCGGAAACTTTTTAAACAAAACATATACAGGGAAAATAAGATTATCATAGATGCATATTCTCCCTCTAAGTAACTCCTCCCTAATCAAACACTTTCATCTTTATTAAGGTAAGCATTAAATACAAGCTTGTAAATATGACCCAAAACATATAAGGGCAGGAGTACAAGATTACTAGATTGAGTGAACATTCGAGCAGAAGAATCATCATACCAAATTAATGAGAATTAAAACCTTAAGTTTGTGAGGGGTTTTTCACAAAAAAATCATCATGCAGTATGTCATGTCATAAATCATACGTGTATGTAGAATGTCATACTCAGTAACAGTCATATACAAACCATGAACACATCAATCAACCACCTCTAAGGGTATAACGGTTATTACCATCTATTAGCGGTAAAATAGTCATTTTACCCTATGAGGGTATTTCAGTCATTTTACCCAATAGGGGTATTTAGGTCATTTATTGACCTCTCGAAAGGTCCACAGTTGCCTCGAACGACTCAGATAACCTAAATAGTTAAAATAGTGTAATTGGGCCCAAGTGGGCACACACGTGTGCGGCACGTTCAGCCCAGAATTCGCCACGACTAACGGATCTATAACACCCAATCCAGTATTTGCCACAATTCGTAGATTTCATCCATATAGGGCCCACGAGCCCATTGAGCCCACACGGCCCATTTCGACCCAACGTGGCCCATTACGACCCAAGCCCATGAAAATGCTTATGGAGGCCTCTACAGTCTATTGCCCATGTTTTGCGGGTTAGGCTTACCACACGAGCGATCGCACGCCTGTGTGGTCTCATACGCCGTATTTTTGACTTTTCAGCTTTTTGTTATTTTACGATTGCAATGGGGTGTTTACACACTTGTTTACGAGAAGAGCGCAAATCTCCACGTACCCCAACCTAGATTCAATCAAGGCCCAAAGTTAGTCCTTTAATCATTAGGGTAAAACACCCTCTTATTGACACCAAATCCAAAACACCATCCTTACCTTGCTTGAAAGAGGGCAACTTTACTCCTCCAAGACCTCCAACCAAAAGTGGTCACACACTTATCGATTATCTGTACCACAAATAATGATCTCAAACTAAGTTAGGCCATATAAGTGGCCTCAAACCTCGAACGACGTCTTAAAATAACATAGTCAGTATACGGCTTAAACCCTAAAAGTGAGGTAGCATATTACCTTGTTTGAACGTTGAGGATAAGGGTTGCGACTACTTCAAACCACATACAATCCACCACTCCTCAAAAAGAAACCTTAAAACCGCAACGAGTAACACCTTAAAAGGAACGAATCAACAGTCAGTAATCAAAGAATAAAAAGAAAAGTATTCGGTTTTAAGAAGAAGAAAAGAAGAGAATAGGTTTAATCAAAAGTGAAGAGTATAAACACTTTACCAATAGTCAGAAACACTTGCAACACAGAAAACAGCAAGAAGTAGCGGAGAAAAGCTCGGCGCAGAAAAGGATACAATCAAAAGGGAATATTCGGTTAAATGATAAAAGGAAGAAAAGGGATGGAGAATCAAAAGCCGATAAACGAAAGAAAGAAAGAAAGAAATAATTCGGCAGAGGAAGAAACCCAAAATACTATTCGGCCAAAACAAAGAAAAAGATAAAACATAAAAGGGAAGAGCAGCAAAAGAAAACCCGAGAGGTACACCAAGTCTTAGAAAATTCGGCACCAAAAGCAAAAAGTAAAAAGATTGCTGACCGAAACCGAAGCAGATAGAGAGAAAATAACCCCCCAAAACCCCAAAATCAATTATTCTAGTGCCTAATGACCAAATTCGGCACACACACTCCTCAACACCCCATTCCCATAATTTTCTCCTAAAATCTCTCCCCTTATCCCTCATTGAATCACTCCACCGATTTCTCTTCAACTCCCCCAACAACTTTATTCAAATTCCATTCAAACTCCCTTAGTTGTGTTTCAATCCAACTCCACTACCTACACAGCTCAAGCAGCAAAATAAATACTCCATCGCACAACCCAGGACTTGAACCTTAAACCTCCCAGTTACACAACATGACACCTTACCACTAGACCACAAGCTATTTTTGTGTCATAAAACAAGCACTATTATTTATAAGGCCTATATGACAATGTCCAGATTCATTTAAGAGTAAAACTAAAAATTCTACAGAAGCCAAGACTTGAACCCAGGCTCCTCAAACACTCCCATACACACTCAAATCACTTAGACATTAAAGCAAACAAGCAATCAGTGTCAAATCATGCAAAAATTAAAGACTTAGATTTTTGGGGCGTTACATTACTAGTAAAGGGATAATGATCTCTGTTTGGGGATACCAAGACTGCCCCAATTTCGTTACCCATAGCGTTTGAAGCCCCATCAAAATTTACATTCTAGGGATGTTCTTCTTGAGCACCTTCTTCAGTGGTTGCAACATACATCAGATCTTCATTTGGGAAATCAAGGTTCAAGGGCTTTTAATCTTTTAGAGCTCTACTGGCTAGAAAATATGTCATTGCACTCCTTTTCACTGCCTTCTGGTTCACATATACTATCAAATTTGAAAACCAGAATTTGCCATCAGATCATTCTTCCATTTTAAGCAGTCGACTCCATCATGTACTTTAGATGGTCCATTTTTTAGATTAGCCAAGTTGTGTGGTACAGCATGTACTATCTTAGTCTCTAGGTTGTCCAGATTAAGGTGCAACACAACTTTTCAATTGGCAAATATCTTATCTCAGATTCAGTGAATTTCTTACTGAGGTAGTATATCGCTCTTTCTTTTCTTCTTGATTCATCATGTTGGCCAAGCACGCATCCCATAGAATTCCCAAATCCTACCAAGTACAATATCAGTGGCTTATCTAGACTAGGTGGCATCAGCACTATTGCATTAGACAAGCAATGTTTAACCTTGTCAAAAGTTTTCTGGCACTCCTCATCCCATACACCTGGATTGTGTTTCTTAAGGAGACTGAATATGTGGTCGCATTTCTCAGTTAGTTGTGAAATGAACCGAGCGATGTAATTTAATCTTCCTAAGAAACCCCAGACTTCCTTTTGAGTGCGCGATGGAGGCAATTCCTGTATAGCATTGACTTTATCCGAGTCGATCTCGATCCTTTTTTCGCTGACTACAAAACCTAGCAATTTTTTTGACCTAACCCCAAAGGTACATTTTGCTAGATTGAGCTTTAGTTGGAATTTTCTCAACCTCGAGAACAACTTCATCAGGACTTGTATATGCTCTTCTTCTGTTCAGGATTTTGCGATCATATCATTGACATAAACTTCGATTTCCTTGTGCATCATATCATGAAATAGGGTTACCATGGCTCTTTGATACGTCGCTCCTGTATTTTTCAGTTCGAATGACATTACTTTATAGAAAAATGTCCCTCACATAGTTACGAATGTGGTCTTTTCCATGACTTCAAGATTTATCTTTATCTGGTTGTAACCAGAAAAGTCATCCATGAATGAGAACAGTGAATAACCTGTCATGTTGTCCACTAAGGTGTCGATGTGAGGCAACATAAAATTTTCCTTCGGGCTAGCTTTGTTTAAATCCCGGTAGTCTACACACATTCGTACTTTCCCATTTTTCTTAGGAACGGTGACTATATTGGCTACGCATTACGAGTATTTAACCACTTGCAAGAAACCAGCGTCGAATTATTGTAAGAAATCAGGAGATAGGTTACAATTTTGATAATCTTTAAAGTTTTAGGGTTCCTCTAGAGACATATCTGCTCAAAAGGAGACTCTAAGCTAGTAGCAGCGTCGCTCGTATCATTTATATCTGGAAACCTGTTATAAGAACGAAGGAAGACCTAAAAAACAAATGAATCTAAGAATAATTATCTGTGTGGTATGAGTATGAATGAAATGGAAAGAATAAAAGAATATTTGCCAAAATGAGACGCAAATATCCATTTTATTGAAATAAAAATAGTAGACATATGCCTATTTCGCAAAAGGATTCTTATTGCTCCTAGGCTTAGAGCAATAAGTGTGTTTTGAACATTACTTATTCTGAATTAGTTCTAAAAATTACAGGGATCTCTTCCGCAGTCCAATAATGCAGAACACTTCCGAGGATATAAGGACAAATGCCTAATAAGTTTTCCCCAATTCTTTCTTCGGATATAGCATTGATGCTCAGCTTTCCCAACATTTCTTTCGCAGTTTTTTTTCTTGACGTCTTTCGTTTAGGATAAATTATTTCTCCTGACACGACATTTTAGATATATGGGGAAAGGTCAGCGGTTCCCATTTGACCTCTCCCCCACTTAATCGCACTCTTCTTCTTTCTTGTTTCTTTTCTAGCTCCCTCTTCTTTTGCCTCGTATCTGGCTTGTACCCTAAGCCAAAGTGGTCTCATTTGTACATTAGCATTGGTGCCTCAACCCTCCCTTGATGTATTTTTAGATTCCTCTTCCAAGTAAGGCCCATTTTCCAACCGTCAACTGCAAACCCATCTTCGTGGTTTTGGATATTCTTGGTACTGGGATTTTGTTTCCTTCGATAATAAAAGTTGCATTAACAAATTCCAGTGATTGAAAAGAACATTCTATTGGCGTATCATCCATTCCAATGTATAGTGCATCACTAGTTACGGATGCAATAATATCCTCTTCAGTGTTTATCGTCATCAGTCGACCCTCTGTTACCAACTTCAATTTTTGGTGTAATGACGACAGCACTGCCCCAGCCGAGTGAATCTAATGTTTACCCAATAAGAAATTATAAGAGGGCTTGATATCTATCACCAAAAACTCTACCTCATATGTGTTCGGACCAATTAGGAGAGGTATTTGAATCCTTCCCATTACCCTCCTTTCTGTACCATCGAATACTCTCACTATATTTTGGCACGTCTTCATGTGAGAGCTATCTACTCGTAATCTATTCAGTGTGGATAGAGGAAGGACATTCAGTACAGATCAATTGTTGATTAACACCCCTGGCAACGTATACCCTTTGCAGCGGGTAGTGATGTGTAAAGCCTTTGTGGATCACATACCCCTAGCGGTATTTCATCGTCATTAAAAAAGATGAAATTGTCGGTATTCATATTGTTAACTAGATGGTCTAGCTTATTCACAGAGATATCATCAGCGACATAAGTTTCATTTAACACATTTATCAATGTGCTACGATGTGTCTCTAAGCTCAAGAGCAAGGCTAATACTGATATGCGAGCTGGTTGCTTGTGTACCTGTTCTATAACACTATACTCGCTATGCTTCAAGAATTTTAGGAATTCTTTAGCCTCATTCTCAGTTACCGGCTTATTAACAGGTGATTCAAGTCTAGCCGTATTTTCTTTCTTGTATTCAACTGCCAAGGTTTTTCCTTTAATGGGCTCGATTATTGTATTAGCAGGGTCATAGCTCCTCCCACTGTGCGTGTAGAAACCAACATCCTGGCCCTTTTCTGAAGTGCTAACCGAGTTCTCTTCTCCTAGGATCATGACCTTGCAGCCATAGTTCCATGGAACCTTTTTGCCATCCTTATAGGGAAAAGCCACGAGTTTCTGAATAATGACTCTCGGCACAGCTTGTGTTCATGCTTCATTATTTATCGGTCATGAAATAATGAACACCAGGTGGTTAACCTTGTAGACCTTCTTCATCGATCCTTCCTCTGAGGCTCAAATATCTCCTCTTTCCAAGCCATTGACATCTTCAAAGAAATCTAATTATTTATTATCCATCAGATTTTTCACTAAAGTCCTGAACTCAGCGCACTCTTGGAGCTCATGACCTTTTTCAGCGTGAAACTGACAATAGCTCCCCACCCATTTAGGTACTTCCTCTAAATCTTGAACAATTAATCTCACGTTTATCATTTTTTCCAGACCCATTTTAATAGGGATTTCACTTTCGTAACATCAATTTTGGTCTTCTTTCCTCCATTCTCCATAATCGCGCATAGCCATTGGTCTGAATGACTGGGTAACAGATTTCCTGCCACATTAGGTTCTGAAGGATTATCGAACCGTACAATCCCCATCTTGATAAACCTCTCAATTAGCTTTATGAATGCAGTGCAGTTCTCAATTGAGTGTCCCATTATTCCTACGTGATACTTACATTAAGCATTCGCATCATACCATTTTGGGAACGGAGGTTGCATGGGTTTTAAATAAAATGGGGATACCACTTGTGCATCGAACAAATTCTGATATAACTCCCTATATGTCATCGGAATGGGTGTAAATTAGAGTTTTTTTTTTGTGTTTGGTCTTGATTTAGATTATTGTCATGATGGGTCTTGATGATTAGTTGTTATGGTCTTTAGTTGGCGTATAGTGACCGGTTTTGAATAACTTTTATTATACACACTCGCGGTGTTCACTTCATTTTCTTTCTTTTTCGGGGCTAATCTTTTGGCGTTTTCCCCCGCGTTTATTTTTCCACACCTTACTGCATTTTCAATCATCTCTCCAGAAATTACTATATCTGAGAAGCTTTTGGTAACGCTTCCCAACATATGGTTAATGAACAAGGCTTTCAGAGTATTTATGAAAAGCATTGTTGTCTCATTCTCTAAAAGAGGTGGTTGGACTTGCGTTGCCACCTCTCTCCATCTCTGAGCATACTGCCTAAAGCTCCCACTTTGCTTCTTCTCCATGTTTTACAGCCTAATGTTTTCAGGTGTCATGTCAGTCACATGGCTGTATTATTTCATGAAAGCCTATTCCAAGTCTTTCCATGAGTTGATTTTGGCACGGCTTAGCTGGTTGTACCACTTGGCAGCCGACCCAATCAGACTATCCTGAAAGTAGTAGATTAATAATTGGTCATTATTGACGTATCCCGTCATTCTTCGGTAGAACATTGTGATATGGGCTTCAGGACAACTAGTCCCATTGTATTTTTCGAATTCTAGAATTTTGAATTTTGGTGGGAGTACTAGATCTAGGACTAAGCTCAGCTCCTTAGGATCAACCCCGTAAAGGTATTTAGCATTCTCTATATCTCTAAATTTCTCTTTCAACCACTTGCACCAATCTTCTAGCTGTTTAAACAATTCTACTCTTATTCTAACCATTCTAGCCATGTCATCCAAATCGGGAACAACTGGGTTGGTCAGATTATTCCCGAGATTGGAACCTGAACCTGTTTGGTAGTTCACCAGTGTTGAGGTACTGGCTTGATATTGTTGAGGTCATATGGTGACGGGTACCCTTCATGGATATGTATCTAGTTGGGTCTAGACATTTATTGAGGTAAAGCATGGGGGTATGTAGGGTCTTCATTATCATCCCCCGAGTTAACCAAAGTACTTTTCCCTTTTTCGATCCCTCCGACCAACAACTATGTCAGCTGGCTTATCATACTTTTGTTGGGATTCTTGTATTTAATCCCTCATGTCTTATTGTACTTTAGCTAATTGTTCCTATAGCTGCGCTTGCAACTAATCTTGCATGTTTTTCTGAATTTGTTTTAATCTCTCTAATCTTTGATCCATTATTTTGGTTTTATCGAGGGTACCGTAACGATATTTAGTTGGTAGATTCTTGTTGGTTTCCAGGGTAATTGTCATAATTTCGATTAATTAGGGTCTTTTTATGAAATTTAATACATGTGATGAAATGTAATGCTGATGCATGAAATGAATGCAAAAAAGGCATTGATTCCGATTCAATTCTATTAGAACAACTTTACTAGAAAACAAATCTCTTTACATAAAACAGATATATTTTACATATACGGTCTTGCCCTAATACTCAAAGCCTTGACTTTCCTAAGAAGCCAAGCTAATTCTCAGCCCTAATCTGATTCTGATTCGTATTTTAAGCTTAACATGTTGGCTCGAACTACTAGGATTTGGAAATGGTCAAGTACTTCCCATACTTTACTCACAACTTCACCCATGATGTGATCTTTATCCCTAATCTGACCTTGAGAGTGTTGAAGTTGCTCTTTCCAATGTTTATTGTTTATTTCAAGAAGCTTAACTCGAAGTTCATAATTTTTTAGTGCGGTTTCGAGCCCTTCTATCTTTCCCTTCAACTCTTCAATCTTATTTAGGCTTGCTTTCAACTCTGCGGAGTTGCGACTACGATACTGATGTAGTGACCTTTCTAATACTGCTACTCAGGCTCTTAATCCAACCTTTTCATTTCAGTTTTCGAACAAATCCCTTTCTAGAGTATCTTATCAAACTCGAGCATCTTGGAATTTTTTTTCCCACTGATCAGCTCTAATCTTTTCTTCTTTGATTTCTTGCCGCCATTGTTATGATGTTTTACCCAACCCAGTAGTTATTATCAACAAACGCAACTTTTTATAATCTATTTTTAGATTGTCCAAGTCTTCCTCAGCCTTGTTCTTTCCTTTTCTCATTTTCTCGGTTTCTAACTTCTGAACGTCGACGTCTAATCCTAGCCACATCTTTTCCTTTTCCAACTATTCTATCTTTTTCACCAGCTCCGAACTAATCTTTTCGAAGTCTTGCTTTATGATCTCTAGCTCAGACAGGATCACTTGTAGGTGTTCTTCTATTAGCCAAGTGTTTTTTTGACTTGACGCAGGGACATTGTCATTGACTCTTTTACCCTACCACCAATCATATTCAGGGGTCGTCATGGGATTTGCGGCAAATCTTTTCATTCTGTGAGTTTGGTTCCAAGCTTTCAATATTTCATAAACCTTCTTCTTGTAATTACACCATTGTACACAAACTCACACTGAGCCAACCTTTGCATTGCCGGTATAAATTGCCTCGACCTATACTGTCTCAATACAAGTAGAGGGGCATATCCAACATATCCCGAGTAGAGGGACCCAGTCGAATTCTCTACATCGATACAAAATCTCATCAGGGATCATCTAAGGGGCCTCCATTCGACGTCTTTATCTTGGAGACTCTGGAGAATTGCCATCCACTTTTCTTTAGAAATATTGTCTTGCCTTGGGGTAGCCACAAATTCTTTCAGTGGAGAGTAGTTCTCGGAGAATACTCGATAAGAGATCTTTTCTACCTTCTAAAAGTGGCTATAGAACCATGCTAACAAGAGTTGCACACACCCGATAAATCTTTCTTCACCTGCTCTCCGGCATGCACTCAAAAATCTGAATATTTTGGCCAAAATTATTGGAACGAGCATGACCCTTTTGTCAAGTTAGTCAAATAGCTCTGAAACTGCCTCATCAATATGCCCTAGTGCTTTGGGGAAGATGACCAAAGGCGAAGATGTTGACTCTTTTCTTCATATCTGTATGTACCAAGATCAAATCTCACAAACTTTTTCAAGGGACGCATTTGCTATCTCCTTTTCGTTTAATTTGGGTC
This sequence comes from Gossypium gossypioides, assembly GCA_013467495.1. NCBI lineage: Eukaryota > Viridiplantae > Streptophyta > Magnoliopsida > Malvales > Malvaceae > Gossypium > Gossypium gossypioides. The sequence goes on along the minus strand of CM025149.1, from coordinate 19,530,229 downwards.
ACGACCCATTGCTCACTCATCCTAGTTATACTCATTAGCTTTTTTAAGAAAGTCGGGACATTGGCGGCTCTAGAATAAGCTTTGTCGGCTCGGATCCTCAAGCAACAAAGTAGAGTTGTGTACTCTTCTACGGTGGGCACTAAATCTACCTTCCCAAAAGTAAAGCAACTATAGGCGGGATTTCAATATTGGGTAAGAGCTCGGAATAAGTGCTTATCCACTTTGACATCGACTAAATAAGACAAATCACCATATTTATAGTAGAATAACTGTTTGGTTTCGTCATCCCATTGGTCTCATACCTCTTTTAACTCTTGGAGATTATTCTGAGTCACAATGATGCGAGTGAAATCTCATAATTCTGACATATGCCCCTTCGTCAGGCTGTCACCCTTCTCTTCTTGTGTCTTCTCGAACCATATCTGGACGAGCACATTGTCTTCCACTTTATCAAGAAATTCTTTTTCAATTATAAACTCTCTATTTAGCAATTGAACGTGAATCGACACCCTTTTCTATGATGAAAATGTAATGCAATCACAGCCAAAACAAAACAAAATAAGTCAGTAGGTTTCATACAAAGCTAGAATTCAAAGCAAGAAATAATAAATAGAACACCTATTCGAGTAACCACTAGAGGTTTGGTATGGTTCTATCTAGGGTAGATTCTTAGGGCTCATTATATACGGTTCGGTTCTAAAGTAAGGGTACTGAACCAACAGATTCCTCAATCCTCACCCATTATAGGCTCATACGGATCGAGTTCGGTTTAAGGGAATACATTTCCCTATGGCTATACAGAGATGAAGATCTCACGAAGGCATAGGTACGAAAGTGATCCACTATTCTATACGGAGGTGAAGACCTCACGAAGGAATAACTTCTCACTCCCACTTAAGAAAGGAAAAATCAAACGATTATGCAATGCAATATGCGAAAAACACACAAAAAGAAACTTCTGAACCAATAAAACAGATATACTAGATCGCTATATAACTTGAGATATCAAAGACAAAACATGAAGGATGAAGTGCAATAAAAGGATCGTAAATTTAAACCAATTTATCAATTTTTAACAAAAAGACCAAAAGTAATCAACTCGCGGCTTGACTCTTTTATTTTGTCCCCAGCTGTCGAAACCTTTTTGAAATCGACTTTATTTTGGAAACGAAGATGGAGTCGCCACCAATCCTTTTTATGAGGTGTGATCGGATCACCGTGCAATTTGATCGTTTTAATAAAAGGTTTGATTTACTAAAACAATGATTTTTGGTCTATAAAATTTAGGAAATAGGTTCGGGAGTCGGTTACGCACGGGGAAGGATTAGCACCCTTGTGACGCCCAAAGTTGATTAATTTATATCTTAGTGTTAAGAATAGAAAATTTGAAGAGAATTTAAAAACACGATCCCACTTTGCATAATGTTATTTTTAATTAAAATCACTTAAATAAATCAAAACGTATGTAAAAGGCCTTCTTATCTCAAGGTAACAAAAAGGTCATATCCCGTAAGTTAGGACACGACATCTCGAATCCTCGAAAATAAGCTTTCTCTTTATTTAATTAATATTTAAATCTCATGTGTTTTAGTTTTAAAAGGAATGTTTGGTTATCTAGGTTCAAAGAGAAAGTTGAACCCCGTAAGTTAAGACATTACTTCT
>CM025149.1:19503189-19514151 GCA_013467495.1 Gossypium gossypioides | reverse complement strand
TATGTTTATAATTTGGATTAAAATGATGCTTTGATGACTTATTTTGATGATATGAAATGTTTGAAATTTCTGTCTATTTGATCTGTAAACTCCGATAATGCTCCGTAACCTAGTTCCAGATATGGATACGGGTTGGGGGTGTTACACTTTCTCACTCAATTACAAATCGGTTAAAGTGATGGATGAACAACCTCAAACCATAAATTATTCTTCAGTTGTAAATTAATTGTGAGAACAACTTCACAAATAAGCCTTGTCAATTGAAAAACCTTAACAACAACTCTTATGATTTAAGTCCTTAATAACCTTGCGAATGAGAAGAACCCCATTCTAATTAACGATCTCAACTCGTGGACTATTTAAATTAGATTGCTTAATCACATGGCATCACCTAATCGCACCAAGATAATTTGTGCAATAAGCAAAAAGGACATTGCTAAGAGAAGAAACTGCACAACTAGATTCGTGCCTGAGTTGGTGGGCACTCCTCCAAACACTAAATGACAATCAGTAAATACCCAAGACTCAAAGAGATGTGTAACAACTTGTTTTTAGTGGTGTGAAAAATAGTGGTTTTGGGACCACAATTTCGACGAGTGAGTTATTATTTTAATATTTATTTAATGTTTACGAGATTATCTTAAGGTCGTATTAAAGTTTTTTTAAGAAATTTTGAAGTTTAAATGGTTAATTAGGTAAAAAGGACTAGATCGTAAATGTTGTAAAAGTGGGTTTCTATTAGTTAAAAGGGCTAAATGGCTTGAAAAAGAAGGTTAATGTACTTAGATGGTAGTTACACCATATATGTTGATGGTGGACAAATATGGACATGATTATGTTAGTTTTAAGTTATAAAATAAAGGTAATTTAGTAATTAACAAAAGAATTGAAAATTAACTAAAGAAAACATGAACATCTTCTTCTTCATTTCCACGTTTCACCAAAAAAACCATTGGAATAGAACTTAGAGCATTCGGCCAAGCTCCTAACTTGCATGTAAGTGAATTCAAGCCCCATTTTTAATGATTTTTATGTTTTTAAGTTCGTTTTAGCTTAGTCTAGCTAGCCCGGGGGTTAATTTGCAAAACTGTTAAAGTTTGAGGGACTTATCATGGTTTTTTAATATGTTTTGAAGTTATTTGATAAATTATTAATCTTGTTTGTTAAACAAACTTGTTTTGTTAAGTGATTTTTGATGAATTTTGAATTAGGGATTAAATTGTTGAAAGTGTAAATTCATGAGTTTTATTATGTGAAATGTTGGTAATTATGGGTTGTACCAAGGTCTCTTGTAGTATTGGTTAATATGGATTTAGGTTAAAATGATTAATATTCAAGTTATGAGCTTAATGACTAAATTGTGAAAAGTTAAAATATTAGGGGTAATTTCGTAATTTTATATAAATATGAATTATGGATCGAATTGAATACTTGAAGTACTTAATTGAATTAAATTATCTATTTAGATCAAGATAAACAACAACCAGACTTAAATTGAGGAAAGGCGAAAGCTTCGGATCAGTTTCAAATTCTACATCTACGATCATAGTTATCGAGGTAAGTTCGTATGAATTATAACCATATTAATGATAGCTAAACTGATTATTTATTATATTGTGTTAATATAAACGGGCTTGAAAATGCTTATGAATCGATGTTTTGAGTAATTAACGGATAATGAATCCTGTTTGAACCTTAAGAATTCTTAATATATAAATGACATGTCATTAGGGATTTCATGTTTTGAGTGTTGGTCTTGAATGTCCTACCGATGACTGAGGTTTTACATTTGTTGCGGATTCCATATAGCTCGTGTAAGCAGCATCGTGTAGCTAACATTCGAACCTACAACTCTTGTGAGCAAGCCCATTTTATAGCACGTGTGAGCACTATAGTAAAGAAAATGTTACGGTTATATGAAAAGGCACACTATGTGTGAGCATTCCCAAGTATCCGATGTAATTCTAGATGTTTCAACGGGTAAGTAAAGGAAATGGCATGGTATGTATACAAATGAATGGTTCATGATCTTATGAAAAGGTTGACGAGTTAAATGATGTATCTTATGAAATCTACTTATGATATAATTGAACTCATATATCATGGATGAACTTACTAACTTGTGAGTTTGATGGTGCTTGTATAGGATTTTACTAAGCTTATGGTCTTGTTAATGATGTTATGCTTATTCTATAAATTGTGCAAAAAGAAATGGTAAGTTATGTTTGAGTTTATACGAGCTGACTAAGCACTAGTTGCTTACGTAGTTACTTTCCTTTGTTTTGTAGATTGTCGGAAGCTCAATCAGTTGGAAGCTTGTCGAAGATCTATCACATTATCCAACAACCATTTTGGTAGTTTTTGAGTATTTTGGCCAAGGTTATAAATGGCATGTATAGGACTCTGTGTAATGGTAGATTATGAATGTGTTAATGGTGATTTGGTATGTATGCTTTGAAGTTTATGTTTGGTTGATGAACTTTGGAGCTTTGACAAGTTTGGTCATTTTGGCCACTTTTAGGTACTTGTATATATGATCCTTGTTGATATGCTCGTGAGGTTATATAAATGGTTATATGTGATGTTATTTGGTAGTTAAAAAAACTAGGTTTTGTGCTTGAAATGTGACTATGTTGCTTTGTTTTGATCAATGGTGTTTTGGTATAAATGTGGTGCCTTTGAATGACATATTGGTTAAATGAATTGGGATGTTTGAAATGGTATGTTTAGATGTACTTGAATGATGCTTAATTTTATTGAATGTGAGTATGAATGGAGTGATTGAATAGGTATGTTTTGGCCTTGAAATGGCTTGATTTTAGGGTCAATTTGTAAAGCACACGGCTTAGGACATGGGCTGTCACACGTCACACGGCCTTGCTACACGACCGTGTGTCACTTGTTAGTTTTTAGTGTATCAAGTCAGTGTGTTACACGACCTAGCACACGGCTTACGCCATGGCTATGTGTCACAAGTTAGAGAGTTACACGATCTGGCACAAGGCCGTGTGACCCAACTTAGTGAATTACAAGGGTTGAGACACGGGCTAGGACACAACCGTGTGTCCCTTTGTTCGATTGTCACATGGCTTGGCCACACGGCTGTGTGACCCTTGTTTTTAAATTTTTGCAACTTTTTCTTAAATCTTCTGTATTGTCTCAAATTAGTTCGGAAATGTTTCTAAGTTATTTTTAGGGCCTCGGAGGCTCAATTTAGGGACCAAATGCATATGTTTAATAGGTTTTTGAATGAGATTAAATTATTAAATGTTATAATGTTAAATGTTGTTCCAATTGTTTGGTAATGCTCCGTAACTCTAATCCGGTGACAGAGACAAGTTAAGGCTGTTACAAGATGATTACGCAATTCAGTTTCCCTTCACCTGCGGAGCCTAGCTCGGTGAGAAATATGCACTCTTTTCAAAAATTACAAAGTGGACCCACTCAATCACACACATCGTAATCGTTTCCCTCACTCTTACACTTCGAACATGCAACATTCTCACCATTATGATCACTCCTTGTGGTCATAGTAAGTAGAACCACAACAATAGGTTTCACTATAAAAAATAATACTATTATAAAAGTGTTCTTTCATGAACAGATTAAGTGCCCAACACTCAGTATATTTTTCTAGGCAAGTTTCTCAAATATATAGACATTGATTTGGAGACTTGCTTACAAAAGAAGATCTAAAACAATCCAATAAAACTGTAATATCATAAAACTAATAAAATATAATAATAACATATGAAGTAAATATGGATTTTATATAAGCTTATCAGTAGAATCACGATCCAATCCAAAAGTCCATAATCCAAGGGATTACTTTTGGAAAATTTCGATCCAAATCAATTATCAATATTTTTATCCCCAAACAGGATGATATTCTATAACAGGCTAGATTTTCACCATCTAATCAACATAGCCCAAATATAAGGCTCAATAAATTGTCGACACCTAAATATGGAAACTGTCTCCACACAGATTTGGTGGGCAGGGAAATGGGCACTCTTTCTAGTACCAAATTGCTAGTTTCATATTTTTCAACATGTTCTTTAGTAAAAATAAGATGATAACTACGAATTGCATTATTTTTACCAACCTTGTATTATTCTGAGCATTGAACAAACGGTCCTTCTCGAAACAATTCCAATAACGATACTATAAGATAATCTTATCTATCTCGAAATCGGAGAAAAACGATTATCAAAGTGAAAAAAGAATAAAGCATTGTTTCAGATCTCACAATTCATTACTGAACTGTTGTTGAATTTTGGCTAAATTAAAATTTAGCTACTTATAATCGAACAACAATGGAAGAAATTATTGGAAGGGAATTCTATTGAAAATAAAAGAAATAAACATGTTAAATGTAACACCCCTTGCCCAACCCGATTGCCGAGTCAAAGTTACAAAATGTTGCATTTATTGTTGGAGCAACCACAGTCATTTATACACCATGAAACCATTTACACATGCAAATAAGCATATTATGCAATCATTCTATGCTACAGAATCATTTTTGAGTCCCATACCAGATTATGAAAGCTTTATTTCGAACATGAGGTTGAAATAGAACCAAATTATAAAATTTTAAAAATTTCAAGCTAATGTCGCAACATCATGGTTTCCATATTACGACATTATCAATCAGTGAGTTACGTCACGACTTCAGACACATCGACGTCACAACATCACTCATGTCGACCTATGTAGTGACGTCGAGGACTCAAGGTCGTGACGTACGTTGCCCCTGTTTTTACGAATAGCACATTTGGTACAAGTTTCATACTTCTAACCATTAACCTACATTTCACTTATGCATTTGTCGAGATTTCCAATTTCATATCATGCCATTTCATGTCAATTCAATTCAAAAAAAAAAAAAACCTTTGCAAACAATCATTCCAATGGCATAAAGAAACATGATCAAAACATAACCATTTTCAACCATTCATTAACTTATCTTTACCTATCTACTTCACTTTGCAACATTCATCATACCAAGCTCATGTAACTTAAAGTCATCACACTTAATAGTATCAAACATGACACAAAATCATGCAACAAATAGTTCATATATTTAGCTTAAAACACAAGTCCAACCAAAGCCACAATTACCACATAAATATCTATTTTAGTATTCATATAGGTGTTAAGTCATTCTTACTTTTTAGCTATCATCGTTACATGCTAACATATATCAATTAGCCTTAAAAATAGTAATTAAGCATGCATATGGTCCGTTTTAGCAAAATCTCAAAACATCAACATAAGTATCGATACTAAAGACATGGTATCGATATTTTGCTGAAGAGGTATCGATACCTCATGAAAAATTGGTACCAAACTAGCTTACTATTTCTCAATAAAAAACCCAACAATCGAAAAATATCGGTACCACTGAAGAAGTATCGATAATTTTGCCCCCGAGTATCGATACTCAGGCCAAGGTATCGATACCAACTAGCAAGACTGACTTCCTGCACTTTGAAATTTTCAGAGGTATCGTCTTTAACATACGAATATTGATACCTCTATTCCAGACCCAAAAAATACAACATTTTTAAGCATATAAGTCAATCCAACTCGTACCAGTTCAACATGCTATCATATCGTCATCAAATAAACATCGAAACAGTCATAATGATAATTTCAAACATCAAAAGCAATTCCGAGCAATAGCTAACATATTACGAAACAAATCCTAAAATCCTAAGAGTAATTAAATCGTGGAGACAACTCAAAATATCATGTCCAATATTAGCAGAAAGACTACCACATTGCCTTCTTCCCAAAACATAACCAAATAATAAACACCAACGAATAACGAAAATGGACTTGCTTGGATCACCCCTCAGAAAGCCACACCGCTCACTCCGGCACACAACTAATCTGTAAAGTTTAAGAAGGGAGTGGGTGAGCTTAACAAGCTCAGTGAATGCCTAGAACAACTACCATGCAAACAGTTCATCAAGCATTAACGAAACAACCATATAGCATAACCTTGACAATTCCAACTTTAGTGTTATAATATACTTATTTGTGCATTATTTTCTAGTTCTTTTACATGGTAAACATACTCACTTTTAAGCATAAATCCTATTAAACATATAATCACCTAACATTCAAGCATATATCACCATACTCAAAAAAAAATGTTTATAGATAAATTGCATAGCAACCACATACTAATTTAGGCATACATCACATTACACATATATCACAATACACGTAATCATATTTATAGATAATTTGGCACTTGAGCTATGAAACATAAAAGTGTGTTCTATCACCACTCATCGGATACACAGATCTCCAACACACCGAACATAGACTCATAGAGCCAAACATGTCCCAAAAGTGAAGCATAACGCTATCACTCTCCTTATTTCCCCTCTCATGTCCCATTGAATGGAGCTTAACTCACATTCCCTTATCCCTCCAATATGTCACAGGGCCTCAATGCCCAAAATCACTATACATATAATTGAGTACTCACAATCTTATGGCATGCCAACTATATCCAACGGTTTCAAGATCACAAGGCCAAGATATCTGAAATCAAACACATATCACTTACCGATTATCCGTGCACTATCACTGCATATTTGCATCTTTAGCAAAATGCTATCACTAACATTTAACATATACATAACATGTACACATTTTCACTTTCACAACAGTTATCATAACCACATATCACATGTTATAGCATCTAATCTCAATTCACATATTCACAAACGCATAAGCACATAGTTCACAAGATAACATAGGTATGAGAAAGCTTACACTCGGAATTTAGAGCAAGGGTTTAGGCTTCTACTAAATTCCCTAGTAACACATTGAGTCATGTCCACAAGCAATTATTCCAAACACTCACCAATCACGCTTTCACCGAAAAGCCGAAAGCCAAAAGCTCAAACTAGCTTTTGCTTGCCTTTATCTCTACTTGTAGTAGGTTCTATTGAATCCGGAACTTCAACATGATAAATTCACACAATAATAAATCCAAAAATCAACCAAGGACGCGTTACAAGCATACAAAACATAAGCCTAAACTTATAATATAGCAAACTTTAAATTCAAATATCTCGATCTATACTTAATCTTTTTTCCTAAAACCAATTTCGTTCAACTTATAATTCACCTTCGACTAATTCTCAACCTTTAAACTACACAAAATTACTCAATTTAAGATATCGAACTTTTCGACATGTTTTATGGCTATTTTTTGAAAATTCATTAAAACTCAAGAAATCTTTAACGAAACTTTAAAGTAAGATTAGAAACCTTCTAACCATGTTAGAACAAGTTGAAAAATGCTTTGAAACCATGTTTTCATCCACAAACCCAAAATTCACCATTAAAGACCCGATTTTTGGCTTTTATTTAAAACATGCGTTTCAATGGCTAAGAATTCAATTTAAGGTACTAGATATAATTTAAAACTCATATAAAATCGAATGGTTACCTTCGATGGAAGAAAAATGAGCTTTGACGGTAATTCAGGAAAGCCTACGTTTGGAGAAGATGATGTAGATGATGAAGTTTTTGGGTGATTTTCTTAAATTTTTATAGAGGTTTAAGGTTCAAGAGTGATAGAAATCAAAGAGGATTAGGAATTAGAAGTAAAAATTGATTGAGAGAGTAAAGGAAAAACAAAGGGATGGCACCAATATGGAGAAGAAGAAGTTGACTTGAAAACTATTTGGAAAAGGGGGGTTTAAAGTTGATTTTGGACATTTGGTCAAATTGCTTCATAAAAATTGTTAATTTTGTCTCTTTTGTAAATCAGTCCTATTTTTAAATTAAAGGTATTTAAAACTCATTTTCAGAAATTGATTTAATTTTCTAAAAACCATAATTGGAAACATTACTGGTATGCCATGTCACAAAATTTTGAATACTTTAAGGCTAAAATTCCTAAAATACCCCTAAAACTCCTAGGCCTTATTTTGGGGTCTGACAGATAACACTTCCAAAAGACATTTAATAAATTGGATTATATACTATTTTTAAAATAAAAAGATAACACTTCCAATATCACATACATTGAAAGTCAAATAAGCAAATAAAAATGTTAAATATGGAGGTGTAAGGTTTCTGATTCTAATTTTAGAGTTGTAAGGTTCTTTAGTATTATTTAGAGAAACAAAAAGAAAATCACTTTTTTTATTTATTTACATGGATTCTACACGGCTTTAAATTGAACTCGTTAGCATCATTTTTTAAAATGCAACATAATCCAATTTAACGGAAGTCTTTTTTATAAAGTTGTCAATTGCACTTTAATTATTAAATCAAAAGAGTATATGACAAAATTTCTGAAATTAAAAGTAAAGTGACTAAATTTCTAAAATTAAAAGTAAAGATGCTGAATTTCAATTGTGTGAAGAAGATAGTGACTAAGAACATAATCAAACCTTTTTTTTTCCTCTCATTCTTTTTGATGCATGGTGAATGCACCAAAATTAAATTTCTTACCCCTAAAAGAAAATAAAAATTAATAGATGGGGAAGTAGGGTTGATCCCACAAAGATTTGTCTAATCAATTTTAGAATATCTTTCAACCATAATTTATCATGGACAAAGTCCTACCCAAGACTTGTGAATGTATAACGAAAATAAATAAATAAATAAATAAATAAATAAAATCAAAACAACAATGAAGCAGGTTATAAATAGTAATTTCAAAATAAAGTAGAATAAATCAAATTAATAAAAGCTCTAACCTCGGATATGATGTTAGTTTGGGTTTCAGAGTTGATCAAGGACTATGGATATTTTCTCACTCAATTATAAGTCAATTAAAGTGATCAATGAACAACCTCAAACCATGGATTGTTCTTTAGTGGTAAATTAACTATGGGAACAACTTGACAATTAACCCTTGTCAATTGAACATCCTTAATAGCAACTCTTATGATTTAAGTCCTTGATAGTCTTGCGAACAAGAAGAACCCAATTCTAACTAATGATCTCAACTCGTGGACCATTTAAATTAGATTGCTTAATCTCATGGTGTCACCCAATCGCATCACACTAATTTGTTCTATAACCAAAAAGAGCATTATTAAGAGCAGAAACTGCACAATCTGATTCGTGCCTGCATTAGTGGGCGTTCCTTTAGGCTGTAACTATTGGAAAATATGGACATCACATATATAATAAGGGTAATTACATGTTATTATTTACTATCATAATAGGTTAGTCCAAATTAAAAGTGATCTAATTTGGTTAAAGTTTATTGGCCTTTAGTTATCAAATAAAGTATTGGTCAAATATGTGTAGATACTCTAGTAACTAATTTTTAATTGATGATGGGCTGATTAGAAATTAGAGCTAATGTGCCAAAGTTATATATTAGAGTTATGGTCCCCAAATTACACAATAAGGTAACTTTTCTAATATCTCATCTTTAGAAAAGAGAGAGTCGACTTCTCAAGATTACTTGTGTGCTAATTTGGAAGATCAAGTCCCCAAGATCTGTAGATTTCAAGAAATTGATGAATTCATATACGCTTTTGTATCTAGTTTTGTTCTTAATTTATTCATGATGATTTGATATGATAGATCCTGATTTACAGTTTTAAGTTTATATCATATTTTGTTTTATGGTTCTAAAAATTTGTATTAGAGTCTCGTCATGTCGAATAATTGAGAAAGAAATGCTTTTTCTATTTTTTTGGATTTGTTCTTTAGATTTTATGAATTAGGTATTTGAATTTGGTGTTTAGATTATACACCTATTAAATCTTGTAAGTTTAAAATTTTTAGGGTCTGAAAAAATTTACACAAAATTTAGGATTATATGTCAGAAGCTTTAAATTTTAGAATTTGAAATATTTGTGTGATCTTGAAAATTAATGGATTCAGTCTATATTAATTGCTGATTACTTTTTGTATCGATTTCTATCCTTATAATATTACTAAGAATTCTTTTTTTACTATAAAAAATCAGTTGCTGCTGCTGTATCTTGTGACTGCAACCTGATGTAGTAGTTAGCATTGGTTATTTAATCAACAAATTTGCGCTTATGCAACTGGATGGCTGTGCGAAACATTTTTGCTCCTGGTCGTGGTTAACCACTGCAGTATCGGTTAACCTTATATGAAAATTGCTTGTTAAGTTCTCCACTTATTTTATTGTATTTTCAGCAATTTTACTCTGCTATTTTCAATCCATTTATCATTTTGGTTCATTGTTTGTTATTTATTATTCAAAGTTGTGAGTCGCAAGTCAGGTTTCTTTTTTATGTGCATTAATCTTATTTATTTATTCAAACCCAAAGCAACAATACAATTATGACATTTGGTTTTTTGTACTTGTCAAGTAAGAACATATGCTTAATTAACCAATTTGATTCTTGAAATTTGTGTGGAGATGGTGGAATCCCATATTCCTTTTGACTGGTGTAAATTTATGCCAATCATAATACATGTTTAATGAATTTGGTTTTAATTTTGGTTTTATAATATAAGTTTTCGTATCTTATGGTTCCAAATATTTAGTTAAATTATGATGGTATGGTTTATTGTATGAATTGTGAGATATGCCAACTATTATGATTTTGTTTTTAAAATTTATTGGCTTGAAAATATTTTTCAAGTATTCATGTGAATATCTATTTAATCATAAATATAAGATTTACATGGTATATGCAAGGTAAGGTTTTATATTTGATTTTGAATACATGTATATGCGTGAATTGCTTTGGTGCTTTGTCTATATCAAAATTATGAATACATGTGCTTGTTGATTATTTGGCCTTGAATCACTACATTATTTCTGTTTGGCTTTGACATATATGGTTTTAAAAAAATCAATAAAAGATTAAGGTTTTTGGTTTTTTTGATTGCATTGTTAACCTTATTTTGGGTTATGTTGGAAACTGTAGTGCAATCAGAAATTTTAGTTTTGACCTTTGACTATTGGGTAAATTTTAAATTTGAATA
>CM025149.1:19480919-19490931 GCA_013467495.1 Gossypium gossypioides | reverse complement strand
TGATTAAATTTGTTTTTATATAATTTTATAGGTTGTTTGAAAGAAACTAAACAAGTATGTTTCTATTTTTTTTTATTCGTATGTTTTTTATATTTAGATAGTTTATGTTTATTTTAATTTTATTATTATTGTAAACTAACATAAATCTTTTTATTGTAGGTAAAATATAGGAAATTATGAGATATTTTTAAATTTTTTTACTATGTTTTTTGTTACTCACATATTTACTATGTTTTCCTGTTTCTCAAATTCCAAATTATTTACTGTGTTTTTTACAACAAATTAAATGAATTCATTTTTTTAATTGCAGATTTGCAACAAATGAGTTCTTTGGTTAATAATGATAATCACATTTCAAGTACTATTAATGAGATGGTAATGAATTGCTATTTGTTACTCACGTCATTTGCGGAATTAAATTAGATTATATTAACTATTTTGCTAATTTCATAATGTCAGGGCCCTAATGCACATTGAGGAGTCATGTTAATAGTGTAAGGTTTTTATCAGATGAACGCCTAATGTCATACTTGGACTTAGTCGGATTCGGATCAGCAGCATTGATCCAGACCTTTGATTTACGATATGACTTAATATCTGATTTAGTCTAGCGAAGACGTCTGTAGACCCACACATTTCATTTGCCATGCGATGAGTGCACCATCACTCAACAGGATGTTGCACTGCAGCTCAGGCTCCCCACCAACGAGAATGTAGTCACAGGCATAAGTTCGATCTCTAGGCCGACCACCCTTTGCTATGACTTACTTGGACGCTTGCCCAGTGAGAGAAAATTTACGAGTTTGAAGTTTTCATGGCTAAAGGCCAATTTTGAGCATTTGCCGAGTACTGGCAGTGAATAGAAGGTGATGCATGCCGTTCAAGCTTACATTATGCTTCTTATAGGGGGTGTACTCATGCCGGATGCAAACGACAACAAGGTCCACTTGATGTACTTGCCCTTATTATCTAATTTGCATAACATTCGTTCTTACAGTTGGGGGACATGTTGTATCGCGAACTTTGTCGAATGACAGATCCTTCTACAGCGGACATAGGCGGATGCCTCAAACTACTACAGTCGTGGACACTTAACCAGATGTCATTCTTGGCATCGATGAGTCACCAATCATATGTATTTCCACTCGTTATTAGGTGATGAATTTTTACTCATTATAACAATTAGTTGACTTTTTTTTTCGAATTATATTATTCTAACAATTTGTTTTCATTGATGGAACACTAATCCGGGTATCAGAAGGTTATACACGGTTTCAATATATCGTTTGATGATCGAGAATAATGCTGGAGAGGGGGTAATTTTTTCCAATATTCATGATATTTTATTATTTTATCTCACTCGACCCGCATTAATATAACCATGTTATTAACTGTGCAGTTCATTTGAATGTTGTATTCTATCCTAAAAGTTATGGCAGTTATTCCTTCGTCTGCCCACGTCCACTCAAACTTATGGTGCATTAACGCACCTGTTATCAATTTCCAGACAGTGGAGTGGTATCATGGTGATCGAGTACTTCAACAGTTTAGTTGCATACAGTATATCTCGACACTGCCAGAACGATTGGGGGACATCCATGGGATTAACAAGAGGGGAAACATGGAAATGATTGGGTGAAAGTTAGCCGCGATGTACCGGATGCAGTAAATAGATCTCCATGGCACACCGAAACGCTTAATGGCAGCAATTAATCTTTTCCCTCTACCAGAGATAATGCAAATATTATTGCTACTAATAACATACCACCGCAGGTTCGTAAGGAAGAATTCCCACAACTCCATGTTCTCCTTATCTACGATGGAAAACGCTATCGGGAGCACGTTTTTATTCTCGTCTTGAGCAATTGCAAGAAGTAGGATTTGTGGATATTTGTCAAATAGTCAGGTCTCATCTACTTGCATAAACAGCTTGCAGTGGGGAAATGCACGCAAACATGGATCAAACATCCAAAATATCCGTTGGAAAATTCTTTTTCCCAGTTGTAGTTGGTTATCTAGGCAGTAATAAGGTCGTGTCTGTAACTCAATAATAGTCTTCGGTACGGAATCCCGCATAGCAACTATCTATCCTTGTAATTCATTGTACAACACATCAAAATCTCCGTACAATTGCTCCATTTCCATCTATTTAGCTATCCATGCCTTCCAATATGATACTCGATACTGGAATCGTTCCTGCATTTTGGCAATCAGTACTGAAACTTTAATAGCCGGCATGTATTTCACCATTGGCATGACGCACGTACAGATAATTTTAGAATTAAGTTTTTGATTATCTTCTGTCATACGTGTTAAAGTGTATGTGCGAGGCTCAACAAATTTTTGTATCTCTCACATCTACGACTTCTGGATAAGTACGGCTCATACCCGTCAATTGCAGCCTTTCGCCGACTTCTAACACTCCCTAATATATAATGTCAGTTTAGACACAGTGACTTTTGGTAGTCCATTGATATATTCATGCTATACCGTTTAATAGCAAATACACACTCTTCCTTACTTTTGAATCTCTGGCCCACGAACAACTCCTCAGGATTAGAATCTACGGCTAGTAGGTGAGTAGGTAGTATTTCAGGGTACTTTAGGAACTCGGTTGCGTGCGCTGCATCGAGGTCTATCCGCGACATGTGTATCCCAAGATTATTATGTATCACAATATGATTAATCTATTTCTCGAACGTTTCCATCATCATTCATGCCTTCATCGTCAATATTATCTAGGACCTCGTCCACATTAGGATTACTATCAATATTGACCTCGTGATCAGAAGGATCACTACTATTGTATACTTCATCACTAACCATATCAGTCTCGGTTCCAGCATCAAGATCAATGTCAATCCCATGTATAGTCGATTGACTATCAATATACGATATTATAACCACTGTACACGGCTCTTGAGCTCCATGTTCTTCACCTAATGGAGTGAGATCTTCAGTTGGCTCCACACCAGCTAACTCAGTAAATAACTAAATCGAGGCATTTTGGTTGCTCCGATTCCTACAATAAAAAACGACCATTGTCTCCACGTCTTCATCATTTACGAGTTCCATTTCGATAAAATTTATGGGATCCGTTAAAACTGAAAACTTGTAAAAAAAATTCGAGATCCTTCTCCCACAACGTCTATCAATTTTTGCACTAATCATTTTCTTCATATCATCAAACGAGACATTTCTATTAAATCTCATTGTTATTTGTTGGTGACATTCAAATATACATCCCACGATTGTTGTCAAAATTAATCCATCGAAATAAACGCATACGAAAAATTGATTATCCATCTTCAATACTAAATCTGTCAAAAAAACAAATCAAAATTCTCAAAACAATTTTAAACTGTAACACCCTGGATTTTAGGGTTAAAAGTTTTGAGTTTTATGGTTAGGGTCAGTGGGCAAGTTTCGCTATTATGTTTAGTTGCGCATTTAAGTGGCAGAATAGGTCTACTGGTCTAGTGGTTGAGTGAGTTCTAATGTACCTCTGGGTTCTAGGTTTAAGTCCATGTGTGTGTGTTTTGGAGAAATATTTTTATTTTATTTTGTTTTGTTTTGTTAAATAGTTATTTTTTTAAGTTAAAAGATATAACCATTTATTTTTATTTTTTTTGAAAATGGCTTTTGCTAGCGAATTTCGAAGAGTTTTGCTCCTTGTCGTCAAGCCAGTGCCTGGACATCATTAATCGCGAATTAGGTGTAGGTTTCGGGACTTTTCAATTATATTTTTGAATTGTAAGTTTGATTTTGATGGAATGCGGCAATTTATGTGCCTTTTGGAAATTGGTTGTCGATGTTCGGTAATACTATTAAATGGTATAGAAATCTGTATATGTTGGTGTGTTTCTGAATCCTATCGATCGAGGGTTGATTTAGTGACCGAAAAACTCAATTTCCAAGTTAATTGGGGGTGGTTTTGTGACCACACGGGTGTGTGCCCCTACACGGGCGGTTCACACGGTCATGTACAGTTAGGAATTAGGGTTTTCGGGTAGGTTTTAGTGCCACATGGCCTGGCCACACAGCCGTGTAGCTGATTTGGTGAAATTAAAGATTTGATGCCACACGACTCTGTGGCTAATTTCGGGATTTAGGGATCCCACACGAGCGTGTGAGTCCCTCACACGGTCGTGTTTACCCTGCACGCTATTTCAGTACAAATGGATAAAGAGTTACACGGCCTGCTTACACGGTAATGCCCCTGGCTCACACGGGCGCGAACCTCTCTTTACACAGGTATGTGCCTTTCTTCACACGGGTGTTTTGACCCCCCACTCGACCTGGGCATTTTCACACTGCTTGGGCATTTCCACACGGCCAGAGCACACGTCCGTCTGGCCCTAAGTTACTTATTTTGGCTCTATGTATGTTTTGATCTGATATCGTGTCTGTATGTGTTTCGACGCTTGGCTAGGCTTTAGTGAGGGTAAATAAGACTTTGATATGGGCTTTAGCTTATATTTTTTTGTAACTGTTGTATGTAAGATGTCTGATTCTGAACCGGGTTAGCTGGGTGTATGTGTGCATATCTGTTCTGTTTAACTGTTTGTCAATGTGTTCATTATTTCTGTGAGATTGTATGCATACATACACTTGCATAAAGTAAATTTTTTTGGTTGGTTACGAAGAGAAGAAAGACTGATTCTGATTTGATATAACAGTTCTACTGTAACTTATTCATATAGAGGTTTACCACACTCTACTGCATGTACGTCAGCTTTGCTACGTACTATTATCTGATCTAGCAGTTTTCATACAAGAGGCTACCACATTGCACTGTACTGCATATGCGCTAGCCCTGTTGAGTGGCTTAGTCCACATTCTTGGTGTGTAGGGTTGGATGGGCCTTTCGAGGTCCTATTCAGTATTATTGGATAAATGAGCTTTAACAACTCTTTTGGGGTGTGATCAGGGGATGGAGAGGTGTGTTGGCTGGATGGGTGGGTTTTAGTACTTAATTGCATTCACATGCATCTATTTGGGTGTTCTGTTTGACTAAACAACACTTGTGTTGAGTATTCTATTGTACTTGGCGACTCTGACTGCTACGTGTGTTGGGGTGTTGGTTTCGTGTTTGGTTTCTATTTCTGCATATATTTGTAAATGTGTTTTGCAATTAAATTGCCATCTGGGGTCCTCTTCTAGAATCTGTTATTAGTCTCTGGGATTTTCTTCTAGAATCTGTTGTTAGTCATTTTGAACTGACACTGAGCTCGTGCAGCTCACTCCCTTTAGTGTTTCCCCTTGTAGGTACACTTCAATTTTCTGTAGCTAGGGATAGTCTCAGTTCAAAATAATTTATCAGTTATCCTTTCAGTTTTTATTTTCATATACCGTTTTGATCTACAGGGTTTTCTAAAAATTGTGGTACAAGTTTTGTTTGGAATTTTTCACAAGCAAATTTTATTTTTATATTAAACTCAACTGTAATTTTTTTAAATGATTACTAAACGAATAAATGTTTTCAGTTCGTTGTAAAAACTTCTTTTATAAAATTTTCTATCGATAACTTTGGTGATCAATGTGGCCTCTGAAATTCGGTCTAAACTTCTAGGTCAAATTTTGGGGCTCTACATTTAGTGGTATCAGAGCTAGATTTGCAAAAACTCGGCTTATTTTTACGTATTGTGTGCGCACATACTTGTTTTGAAAAAAAATTTGAGAAACTTTACAACAGTAAGTGGAAATAATTTATGTTTTAGAAATATTTTACGAAAAGAAAATGTTTGAGACTCCGATGCTGGTCTGGGTGGAAATTCAAAACTGTAATATTAGAAATGTAGATTCTTGTATTTAAATTGTGCTCGTGTTATTAAAATGTAGATATCCTAAGTTAGCGACAAGACGGATATTGATTCTAAAGGTAAGCGAGATCGCGAGGAATTTTCTGCTTCTCCAGGATGAGTGTTTGTTCAAGAGTCAAAAGTCAGTGTGATTCCGCCAAGTACGGATAGTGATAACCCGAAGCTTGGTACTGAAGCATTGACTTAGGTAGCGATGGAAGTGCTAGAGAAAGTGTTTGATGCTAGGTTAGAGAGGAATGGAGAAATGCTTCAAGCTAGGTGCGTAAATTGTAGGAAGGAAATAGATCGCAACCCTTCGAGGTTGGAGCCTTAGCCTGTGAAGCGTGTTAGAACGCATTTGAGTGGCAATAGTGGTTTTGCAGAGGGTGTCGATAGTGGGACGAGCGCTCCGTTTTGTGAGCATTGTAAGAAGAGCCATCCGGGTAATTACTAGAAGAAGGCAGGAACATGTTCGATACGGGTCCACGAAACATCAAGTCCGGGAGTGTCCTCGAAGACTTTGAGAATGGTATGGTTGTGAATGTTTCGATATTTTGATTAGAGCATAGTAATTGTGTGTGATAGGATAAATTTGTATTTGCTTCAATGGCTAAGTGTTCTGGGTGTGATTGAGGTCTAAAGTTTGGTATGGTATTGCGCGAGCTAGAGTGCGCAGCGGGAGCGTAGTCGTGTAGCTTGTATTACCACTATTCTATTAGTTGGAAATTTCAAGGACGAAATTTTTTTGAGGGGTGAGTTGTAATACACCGAATTTTGGGGTTAGAAGTTTTGAGTTTTATGGTTAGGGTCAGTGAGAAGGTTGCACTATTGTGTTTAGTTGTGCATTTAAGTGGCAGAATAGGCTTGCTGGTCTGGTGGTTGCGTGAGTTCTAATGTACCTTTTGGTTCTGGTTTTGAGTCTATGTGTGTGTGTTTTGGAGAAATATTTTTATTTTATTTTGTTTTGTTTTGTTAAATAGTAGTTTTGTTTTAAGTTAAAAGATACAACCATTTATATTTATATTTATATTTATATTTATATTTATATTTATATTTATATTTTTCTTTCTTTTTATTTTTTCTTTCTGGACGTTCTTTTCTTCCTCTTCTTAGGTTTCTTTTCTTTTTCTTTTGAAAATAGTTTTTGCTGTCAGATTTCGGAGAGTTTCGCTCCTTATCGTCGAGTCAGTGCCTGGACGTCATTAATCATGAATTAAGTGTTGGTTTCGAGACTTTTCAATTATATTTTTAAATTGTAAGTTTGATTTTTGTGGAATGCGACAATCTATGTGCCTTTTGGAAATTGGTTGTCGATGTTCGGTAATACTGTTGAATGGCATAGAAATCTGTATATGTTGGTGTGTTTCTGAATCCCATCAATTGAGGGTCGATTTAGAGACCGAAAAACTCGATTTCCAAGCTGATT
Organism: Gossypium gossypioides; assembly: GCA_013467495.1. Lineage (NCBI taxonomy): Eukaryota > Viridiplantae > Streptophyta > Magnoliopsida > Malvales > Malvaceae > Gossypium > Gossypium gossypioides. Next base: position 19,483,704 of record CM025149.1, on the reverse strand, counting down.
GGAGTGGTTTCGTGATTACACGGGTGGCCACACGGGCGTGTGCCCCTACATAGATGGTTCATACAGCCGTGTATAGTTAGGAATTAGGGTTTCTGGGTAAGTTTTGGTGCCACATGACCTGGCCACACGGTCATGTGCTTGATTTGGAGAAATTAGTCAATTTTCACACAGGCGTATGTGAGTGAGAATTTGGGGATTTAACGATTTGGTGCCACACGACCTAGCCACACGGTCGTGTAGCTAATTTAGAGATTTAGGGATCCCACACGACGTGTGTTTTGGACACACAGGCATGTGAGACCCTCACACGATCGTGTCTGCCCTGCACTCTATTTCAGCACAAATGGACAGAGAGCTACACGGCCTGCTCACACGGCCATGTCCCTAGCTCACACGGGCGAGTGCCTCTCTTCACACAGGTGTTTTGACACCCCACTCGACCTGGGCATTTCCACACGGCCAAAGCACACGGCCGTGTGGCCCTAAGTCACTTATTTTGGTTCTGTGTATGTTTTGATCTGAAATCGTGTATGTATGTGTTTCGACGCTTGGCTTGGCTTTAGTGAAAGTAAATTAGACTTTGATATGGGCTTCAGTTTATGTGTTTTTTTGTGACCGTTGTGTGTGAGATGTCTGATTCTGAACCCGGTTAGCAGGGTATGTGTGCATATCTATTCTGTTTAACTGTCTATCGATGTGTTCATTATTTCTGTAAGATTGTATGCACATATACACTTGCATAAAGTAAATTTTTGGGTTGATTGCGAAGAGAAGGGAGACTGATTCTGATCTTATCTAGCAGTGCTATTGCATCTTATTTGTACAGCGGTTTATCGCACTTTACCGCATGTACGTCAACTTTGCTGTATACTATTATCTGATTTGGCAGTTTAAACTACAACATGTTTGAACAGTGGACTACCGCATTGCACTATATTGCATATACGCTAGCCCTGCTGTGTATTATTATCTGAGTGGCTTAGTCCACATTCTTGGTGTTTAGGGTTGGATGGGCCTTTCGAGGTCCTATTTAGTGTGATTGGTTAGATGAGTTTTAACAACTCTTTTGGGGTGTGATCGGGGGACGGAGAGGTGTGTTGGCTAGATAGGTGGGTTTTAGTACTTAACTGCATTCATATGCATCAATTTGGTGTTCTGTTTGACTGAACAACACTTGTGTTAAGTATTCTTTTGTGCTTGGCGTACTCTGACTGTTACGTGTGTTGGGGTGTTGGTTTCGTGTGTGGTTTCTATTTCTGCATATATTTGTAAATGTGTTTTGCAATTGAATTGCCATCTAGGGTCCTCTTTTGGAATCTGTTGTTAGTCTTTGGGGTTCTCTTCTTGAATCTGTTGTTAGTCATTTTGAACTCACACTGAGCTCGTGTAGCTCACCCCCTTTATTGTTTCCCCTTGTAGGTACACTTCTGTTTTCTGTAGCTGGACTCAGTATGCGGAGGTCTGGGACAATCTCGGTTGAAAATAATTTATCAGTTATCTTTTCAGTTTTCATTTTGATTGACCGTTTTTATCTACTGGGTTTTATAAAAATTGTTGTACAAGTTCTGTTTGGAATTTTTCGCAAGCAAATTTTATTTTTATATTAAACTCAACTGTACTTTTTCTAAAGGATTACTAAACGAATAAATGTTTTCGGTTCGTTGTGACAACTTGTTTTGTAAAATTTTCCATCAATCACTTCGGTAATCAATGTGGTCTCGAGAATTCGATCTAAACTTCTAGGCCGGGTTTTGGGGTTCTACACAAACAGTAGAAAAAATACTTACATAAAAATTTTAATGAATAAAAAGAGACCAAAATTATAACAATATACAAAAATTTTTATTCATAAGCTAACAAAATTAGTAACCTATCAAAATAACTTTCAAATAACAAAATAACAAAATTACTAATAAAATAACTTTCAAATAAATTAAAAATATTAAATATTACATTCATAACCTAACAAATCACAATTAATCCTAAACAAACAATTAACTTAATCACAAGACTTACTAACAAAATTAATACAAATTTACATTCATAACCTAACAAATCACAATAAACATTAAACTAAACAAATAATTTATAATAGTAACTAACAAAATAACTTTAAAATAAATTAAAAACAACATAAAAATAACAATAAACAAACTACACAATACTAACAAAATAATTTATCCCCATCATAGTCCAGTCTATTTAAAAAAAATAAACAAAAATATCTTATCATTCTTTTTTGTTCTTCTTTCTTTCTTTCTTTCTTCTCCTTATCTTCTGCTAATTTTTTTAAAACTCTTCTACTCATTTCATCTTCACATGCAATTAAATAGCCAAATATTGACCACTGGTGTCGCCTATCAAATAGGGGTCACCAATGGCACCTACCAAATAGGCATCACCTCTCTTATATCATTTCAATATTTATATATGGGCCATATACCAAATCTAAAAAAATTATACAAAGTGGTGCTGCCTATGTATATGGCACCATTAATAAAATAATATTAAAAACACAAAATAAAAAAAAATACTAAAAGAATTAGTGAGGCGGACTATGAGAGAAACACCACCCACTTAAACATACCAATTCCATACCTAATCCTATTGACAGTCAATTTAAGAAAATAATTTTTTATATTATTAGGGTAAATTAGGCTTTTGAAGGGTTTTTTATGGTTTACGGCTGTTTTTGTTGCTTTCAAGGACGTGATGTAACTGTTGTTTATCTTGGGGTTTGTTTTGTTATAATAAAGTCTCGGTTTTTAATAAAAAATATTATTGA
>CM025149.1:19219513-19231490 GCA_013467495.1 Gossypium gossypioides | reverse complement strand
AACACAAGTCAATACTCAAGCAAGTAACTTACACACTCAAGCAGAGGAGAAGCCTGGAGAGAGTTCTGAGAAATTACAGAGCAATGGAAGCCCTGGCAGCAGCGAAACCAGTGATCAAAGTTGCTGCCCTTTGTGGGTCTTTAAGGGAAGGCTCTTACAATAGAGGCTTACTTCGTTATGGTAAGGTTCTTTTGCAAATTGACGTCCAAAGGGATGTTCTTGTTTTGGTTTCTGGGAAATACTCTTTTGGGTTTTTGTTTTTTCCCCCTTCAGCTATTGACGTCTAAAGGAATATTCTTGTTTTAGTTTCTGGGAAAAAAATATTGATTTGGGTTTTGTGTTTTTTGTTTCAGCAATGGAGCTAACTAAGGAAGAGATTGATGGGATTCAGATTGATTACATTGACATTTCGCCGCTTCCCATGCTCAACACTGACCTCGAGGTTGATGGAAAGTATCCGCCTGTTGTCGAGGCTTTCAGGCAGAGGATTTTGGTGGCTGATAGCATCCTATTTGCTTCCCCTGAGTACAACTACTCTGTTACTGGTATTAAGCATTCAAAAGTATTTCTTGGCCACTAAAGTATTTTGGGATTTCATTTCTTTAAATTTTCTATAATTTATGCTATGATATACACACAACTTCCTCCACAATGTTCAAAGTTGTCACCATGAATGTTAATTTTGGTGAGTTGGAAACACTTTTGACATTTTATCAAAAGTTCTAAAAAGAAAAGCTTAATTTTGACAATGTGGAGGAATTGTGAGTTAGTCAGGGTGTATTAAAGTGTAAAATAGAGAATTTTTTTGAGCTGAAAATATGGTATATGTGAGGTTGGGGTGATTGTTCATTTAAATTCATAGGTTGAAGAAGGCATAATTTTTATTTTATTTTATCAATACAAAGTTCAAAACTTTTTAGCTGAAGATGTAAAGAGTGAAATGTTCTAGTCTATCTTGATTTTAAAAGGATCTATTCATGTTTTTCACAGTAATCAGTTGGTTTGGAATATATTGAATTTTCTCTTATTTAACACAGAATAAGGTTTATTGGAGTTTCTTTTCTGTTCAGAATAGGTGGGGTGTTAATATGGTGCATCTTAAGAAGAGTGCCTCAAAGTATTAAATACTCAAACAGTAGAATATACACCCTAAATTTAATTTCATTTCCTTGGAATTCTTATGTGAAGAATTTTGATTAGATGTAAGCCTTTCGAGGTCCCTTAGTTTGAAACCACCCTACACTGCAAGCTGATAGAAGGCTGCTTGCCTTGCTGGGTTAGAAACTCCAATCAGTTTGGTACTTTTTCATGTGTAAGGCAATGTCAATGTCAGGTTTTGAATACTGTAGATGGTTTAGTCTGTTCTCCCAATTTTGGATTTCATCCCATTAACTTGGTTACAAGCTTGTTAACTGGTTTGACCTTTTTGTTTTTATGTGATATTTGTAGGTCAGCATTGAAGGTTTTACATAAACAATCTTGTTAAAACTATATTGTTATCTGCTCTATACTAGGACCCCTGAAGAATGCAATTGACTGGGCTTCTCGATCGCCAAATGTTTTTGCCAATAAAGCTGCTGCCATCGTAAGTGTTGCAGGAAGTTTAGGTGGTGCGCGAGCACAATATCATTATCGCCAGATTGGGGTTTATCTTGATCTTCATTTTATAAACAAACCCGAGTTTTTCTTGAATGCATATGAGTCTCCAGCGAAGTTTGATAGTGATGGCAACCTTATTGATCCAGCATCCAAGAAGAGAATGAAAAAAGTTGTTCTTGCATTGCAAGCCTTTACTCTGCAACTCCGAGGTAAGTGCTGAGTAATTGAGTCACTTAGGCTTTTCTAGATTGTTTTACTGTTATTATGATGGATAAGAATTTGCTGTTCCAGTAATAGTAATAATATGCATTGGACCATTGTCACTATCCACTGCCTTTCAAACAGCTACTGATTTTATGAAGTCATACACTTTGCCAGTGTGATGTCGGTTATTTCTAAGCCTTTGTTAAAGTCATGAAATTCTCGGTTATAAAAGATGCTGACCTGTATACTGCCACTATTTTCCTCGGATCTGTTTTCAAACTTCAGTTAAAACTTAAATCACTGAAAGCAATGGTTGGAAAGTAATGTGAATTAAACAAAAGCATCCAAGAGGTGAAGATTCTGTTTATGCATTTACTCTGTGATTTTTGGTTTCTAAGGTGACATTTGTCAAGCCTTCTTTCACTCGCTAATTGACCTCTATTGATGCAGGCTGCAATTTCAATCTCTCAACAACATCCGAGTTCCCAAGGCAGATTGGCAGATTATCCGAGGAAGGACATGGCTTAACACCATGCACAGAAGGAAGCCTTGCTCCACCATTCCCTGCTAGCACAAGGTACAAGCTTGGAAGAACATCTGAAACATATGATTGGTATGATTTGGAGACCTGCAACAACGAAAGAAGTGTTCTTAGTCAGTTTCAAGACGAGCATTTCAGGCTCAAGAATAAAAGGTACACTCCTAATGCAAGGGAAAGGATGCATAAATTTGGATTGGTTGCATCTTGGGTGTTTTTCCTTATCGTAATCATGCTCAATTATCGGGTTAATAGCATCGAGGATGCTTGCTGCAAGAGGAATGTGCTTGGCAGGAGCCTTGATCTCTGGGTGGCCTATAGTTAAGAATGTTACGGACAGTCACCATTTTAGATTCTCGGGTTCATATGCAGTCGATTTCGAAATAAAAGCATGCATGAAAGCATTGCTAGAATTAAGCCAATCTATGAAAATACTAGGTTTAAGTTGAGATGCTGTTTGTAAGTAGAAGCATTGTTGCTGCTTTTGGCCTGTGCTTTAATGGAAGTCAACTTTTATAATTCCAAAAGTGGTAACATTTCATGGTCAGCGCGATGAATACCTTCATTTTCATTTATTTTATTTTTCTCTTTTTAGTGTAATTAAGATTTTTTCCCACAATGAAATCTATTGTGACTGAAACTCAAGAATTAGGCTTAATTTGATTGACAAAGAGTTATGGAGTCAAGATATTAAATGATTGAATTTCATGTGCTAACTTGATGGTGTTCATTGTGGTTTGGGGTTCGAATTCTCTCGATTTAATGAAAAAGTCGAGTAAGCTTTTGCTGTTATATATGACATTGTAGCTATTGTTCCTCTTTTGCAATAAATTTGTTTCTACCCGAAAACATTGCAAAACAAACTCCTCAGTCCTCTCTTTTAACTAAATCATTCTCCTAAATTTTCTTTTATCCATATTTGATGAAGTTTTATAAAAATTAATTAATTACAAATTTTATGATTTTGGTAACGTGTTGAAGAAAATTTTGGAGTGCTTTCTTAGCCTTTTACAAATCTAGATTGAATTATAACAAGGGGTTATTTGCTTAGCAAATTAAGATTGTGTTTAAAATTATGATCCAAGAATGTTTATACAACTCGATTTCAGTAGAGTCATGATTCACTATCTTTCTCATGGTATAATTAATAATTTAAGTCATAATATTAGTCTTAACACTCACCAATTTAGTGACCTCACTATTGTATAAATATTAGATCACTCTCTTATTAAATTCTTCACTTGAAAGCTTAGTTTTGCAACTCGAGAGACTCTCACGATTGCTTAAAAAGATAAAACATAAATATACAAATTTGTACTCAAACAATCTCTCAAAGTCTTGGGTTGCTCTCTTAATTTTTCTTTAACCCGAAGCTTATACAATACTTTAACTTTTGTTTACATAAGAGTTATAATCTAATTAATTTTCTATAAAATAAAACTAAAAATCAACTTTATAATTTTTTGATAAAAGTCTTGATGTAATTCAAAGTCTTCAATTATAGATAATGGTTTTATTTATTCCGCAAGAAACCAATATTTAATACCTTCAAATATGTATAACATAGTTATGTCATTTCAAAATTTTATTAATAATTAATGGAATTTAATATTTTAATCTCTTGATTTTATATTAACAAAAAGATGGTTAAGTTAACGGTAAACAATATTTAAACCTAAAATACATGTATTGACTTTTGTACTTTATGTTTTTAAGAAGATAAATGATTACAATTAATATACAATTTAGACAACCTAAGAGGAAAACACGATTAAGACATAAAGAACTAAAATTAGTCATAATTGGTAGGTTTTGAACAGTCTAAAAATGGCAATTGCATCCATCAGTTCACCTTATCACCATTATAATTTATAATCTCCCACCAATTGTTTGGTTTCCTAGACATTTTAGGAGCTAAATCCGGAAATCACACGAAAATTTTTTTGTTTGTTTTTTTGCTCTATCCCATCCAAACCAACCCAAAAAGAAAAAAAGAACAGAAAAATTTCCCAGAAACAAAGAGAGTAAAAGAAAAATGAACCCATTCCTCTCCAATCCAACAGCTCCCATTTCTTTGTAATTTTATTTTTCATTATTTGATAAATACCCATTTCCTAAAGTCAACTTGACAATCCAAAAAGGAAAAAAGAAGATTGGATTTTTGGGTTGGGTTTTTTGTATTTCCCTCCATTTTCTCTCTTCGGGGGTCGATTTAGTGCTTTTCTTTGTTTCTTAAAATTTTCAAGTTCCCACATTGATGCAATAGGAAGACAGAAGAACAGAGATAGTTATAAATTTTTGATCTTTGGGTTTATTAGTGGTTAAAGGAAGGAAAATAGGAATTTGTAGTTTGAAAAAAGATAATAACCTTTTTATTTCTTTTATATATAGAATGAACAGATGAGCAAAAAACTTGGCTTTAGAAAGGCCTTGGAAACTAGACTAAAGAAATCACAAGTTGCTGCAAAGAAGAAAGCAATCAGCATATTTACAGCTATGTCTGTAGCTCATGTTGATGATGAAGAGTTAACCCCTGGTGAAGTTCGCAATATTGAAAAAGCCCTTCCAAGAGGTGATATTTATACAGGCCAATGGTGTGATAATTTGCCCAATGGTGATGGTAAGTATTTATGGACGGATGGATGTATGTATGTGGGTGAATGGTATAAAGGAAAGATGACGGGGAAAGGCAAATTCTCTTGGCCTTCAGGTGCTACCTATGAAGGTGAATTCAAGAGTGGTTTCATGGATGGCAAAGGGACTTACACGGGTTGTTCAGGGGATACATACAAAGGGTCTTGGGTTATGAACTTCAAACAAGGAGAAGGGGCACATAGTTTTTCCAGTGGGGATCGCTATGAAGGCGAATGGCGCCGTGGGTTGCCAGATGGACAAGGGAGGTACCAATGGAAGAATGGGAACCATTACATGGGTCAATGGAGGAATGGATTGATGCATGGCAATGGAACCATGATTTGGAGCAATGGGAACAGATATGATGGTTCCTGGGAAGATGGATTTCCTAGAGGAAATGGTAATTTCAAATGGCCAGATGGGAGCCTTTATGTTGGTATTTGGACTAAAGATGGTAAGGATCAAAATGGAACCTATTATCCAGCTGGTTCTCCATCTGAGAATCTAGATTGGGATCCTCAGCAAGTGTTTTTAGAGGATTTGAAAGATGCCAAGATATGCACTGGTGAAAATGTGTCCATTTTGCCATCACAAAAGATGCCAAATTGGTCTGCCATGGCTAAGAGGAGTGAAGGGAGGCAAAGGAGAATGGTTGATAGGAAGTCCAAAAATCTTAGTTATGGTTCCGATATAACTGATGTTTCAACTGCAGGTGAAGGGGATTCAAAGGTTGAAGATGTAGTTGTAAGAAATCCTAACCCTGAAAATTCAGATATAAGACAGAGTAGGCCACAGTTTAAGAAGATAATGAAGAAGCAAGGCCAGACCATATCCAAAGGCCACAAGCATTATGATCTAATGCTCAATTTGCAACTAGGTATCAGGTACTAGTGATTTCTTTTACCTCTAATGTTGCATTGTCTTATAGCTTATGCCGATGCTTGTATGGAGTTTATGTCCTAATCATGTTTTGTTTTCTCTGTTTACACTGTAGACACTCTGTTGGAAGGCCTGGTCCGGTTGTATCCCTTGATCTAAGGCCTTCGGCTTTTGATCCGAAAGAAAAAGTATGGACCAAATTTCCGCCCGAAGGATCCAAGCACACTCCACCACATCAATCTTGTGATTTCAGGTGGAAGGATTACTGTCCACTTGTGTTCAGGTTAGAAACCGGACCATCTACCGTAGCTTAATTGTGAAATTAGTTGTAAGCAAATGTAAAAAAAACAATTTGTTAGATGATAGTAGTATTTCCTGACATCATATTGTTTTGTACATTTCCAGGACCCTTAGGAAATTGTTCAATGTGGATGCAGCTGATTACATGCTTTCGATATGTGGGAACGATGCCCTTCGGGAATTATCATCCCCGGGAAAAAGTGGAATGTTCTTTTACTTGACCAATGATGACAGATACATGATAAAGACAATGAAGAAGGCAGAAGTAAAAGTGTGTTGTACTTGTTTCTTTTGCCTTTTTGTAGTTGAATTTGGAAACTATAAGCTAGCTTTGCAGTATGAACTATAAATTGAGTAAATTTCCATAGATGACAATAGTTAGTCCTCACCAATCAGAAGTTCATGAATTTTCTGATTTCCGGGAACTGTTTGTATAAATTATAAACTGCACTAATTACTCTTAATGATTCATGTTGCAGGTTCTCATAAGGATGCTCCCAGCCTACTATAATCATGTTCGGTCGTTTCAGAACACTTTAGTCACCAAATTTTTTGGTCTTCACTGTGTGAAACTAACCGGGTCATCCCAGAAGAAGGTAATCTCAATGTTACACAAATTTCAACATCAAACATAAACATGCTTCAAAGTTGTAAGATTTTAGAAACCAATCTCATACGTTCTTCATTTGGGATCGATGAGTCAGGTGCGCTTTGTTATAATGGAGAATCTGTTCTGTACTCACTATGCCATTCATAGGCGCTTTGACTTGAAAGGTTCGTCACATGGTCGCTCATCTTCTAAACCCGAATCAGAAGTTGATCCGACAACAACCCTCAAAGACCTTGATCTCAATTATATATTTCGATTGCAGAAACTATGGTTCCAAGAGTTTTGCAGGTGATTATCTTTTCTATTAACCTCTTTCTAGTACTATGTCAATATACCCCTCTTGTTCGGTCCATAACATTTGTTTTGTAACATGCATCTGAATTGATACTCGGTTTAATTTTATCGAAAATCTCTAAAAGACGCAGTTAGCAAAGGCCAAACCATTGTTTGAATCAATTGTGCCTTCAAAGTTTGATCAGATTTCTTGAATGAAAATATAATCTTCTTTGTGGTTGTTTTGGGTGATTTTCATGCAGGCAAGTCGACCGAGATTGTGACTTTCTCGAACAGGAGAGAATTATGGACTATAGTCTGCTGATTGGTTTTCATTTTCGAGAAGTTTCCTCACCTTGTGGTTCCGACGTTCCCACGCCTACTGGTGATTTCTAGTGTTCTTTGGAACTTAAATTTTCCTTGACTATGTTATCAGGGATTTCTTATCTGATTAAGATATGTTTCGGACTTAACTTGCAGGAAATCAAGATCCTCTAACTGAAGACGCTCCTCGGCTATCTCAAGCTAGCAAGGATCAGTTTCCTAGTGATCGGTAATATGAATATCTTCATGTTTTACCTGTGATTGTTTGTTTTCTTCCTTTTTTTTTCAACAAAAAGAAAAAAAGAAAAACAGAGAAAAGTCTAATTTGATGATCTTTCAATATGATTGCAGGTGGTCTTCCGTTAGGTTAGGTACTAACATGCCTGCTCGGGCTGAAAAGACGGTGAGAAAATCGGATTCCGATTCTCAGCTAGTTGGAGAACCAACTGGTGTATTCTATGATGTAATCCTCTTCTTCGGTATAATCGATATTCTACAAGACTACGATATTACCAAGAAGCTCGAGCATGCATATAAATCGATGCAGTACGATCCGACATCGATTTCAGCTGTTGATCCTAAGCAATATTCAAAACGCTTTCGGGACTTTATTTTCAAAGTTTTTGTAGAGGACACTTGAGAAAAGAGTTATATTTCAAGCATATCTTCAACTTCGAAAAACGGTGTCCTTTCATGCACATTCAATCAGTTTTATGGAGGTTTGAGTGTCTAAATGAAGAAGATTATCACCTCGGTCATTGACATGGCTATGGGGGACGATTCATGGCGGCACTGGACACAATTCAGGGTTAGTTTCTCACTACACTTTCTTCATCTCACTCACTTTACAGTTGAAGATATATGGTAGGTTATTGTCAAGTTCTATTTTACTCGAACTCTGACATGAGTGTCGGATACGGGTATGTTCAACTTTCCTAAGATTTTCTTTATGTATTGGAGGGTGATATCCTCGTACCCATATCCAGATATGTGTTGGCTCGGATGTACAACACGAGTACTTCAAGAAAAACAAAGAGTCGGGGCAACATAAATCAAATTGTATGTTTACCCTTGTAACAAGACTCACTAAAGATTGCTTCCAATGTGTCAATGAATTGGCCAAAACTATGAATTTGATTCATTTTGTATCAAACCTTTCTTCTTCTTTTTTTTTTCTTAGTAGGTGAGGATACCTTGAGTTCGGCTTGAGATAGTAATGTAGAGAAAGGGATTTGAAAGAGATCTAACATTTAGTTGCTTACTGAAGATGGAAATTTTTTGTTGCATCTTGTAAATAGGGTGTAAACGAAATTCTTTATCAATTTATTCGATTTCGATTCGAGAAAATAAAAATTGAGCTTATGAGCTTTAAATTTGTATATTTTAATGCTTGATTTGAGTGATTTGATTATGTTTTAGTAATTTAAAAATATATTTGAAGTTGAATAGAAATGATTTAGAGGATCATAAATAAAAATATTTTTATTAAGTAGATGAATTTAATCTATGAGTTTGAACAATTCGAGCTATGTTTGAATTTAAAACCATGTCCTATAAAATAAACTTGAGTGGAATCCAAAAGTTTCAAACCTCAAATTCTGAGTTGGAAAACTACTTTCATATGGATCGATAATTTAAGTCCTAAATTTTGATCATATAAATTATTAATTTAAAAAAGAAGTTTACACCTATAACTATAAATACAATCACGAGTGATACATGTTCGATCAATTAAAACTAGAATAAAATCAATATAAAATATAATGAATTGAAATTTGAAATAAATCCAGACTTATGCTAGAATAAATATGCACTTACGTATGATGGAAATCAAATCTGATCACTCAAAATTTTACGACTTACGAAAGTGAAAATAAAGTAGATAAATTTCAAGTGAATGGATACTTAGAAATAAAACGAAAAAAATTGAATTTGATTGATTCATCTAACAAGACTTTGAAACAATTAAAAAATTTAAAAAAATGAAACCATTTATTATGAACAACAAAAAGTGATTAATCAAGTCCAACAATGAATATTTTTTTGGTGACTAGAATATAATTAAAAAACTAGCTACAAGAACTTAAACCCTTCCCCCAAACGGGAGATCTTCAAAAAGTTGCACCCCATGCCTGCTCTTGTGGACCATCTTTACCAATTTATCCACATCTTGATTATCTTCTCTAGATATGTATATAATACTCCAGCGACTAAATCGGGACAGCATCTGCTGAATTCTCCTAGTTAGAGCAGAATTGGAACCCTCCAAAGGACTATCTTGTAAGTCCTTAACCGCCTCAAGACTATTAGACTGGATTAACACATTATCATAACCCCGATTGATCAAAATGGTCAACCCATACAAGATAACCCACAACTTCGCGTAAAAAACTGAAGAACTCGACAAGTGTTTGTTAAATCCAAATATCCACTCCCCATAACGATTCCGCACAATTCCCCCTGCTGCAGCATGATTAATTGAACCATCAGTGTACAAACAAACCCAATTCCCGACAAAATTTTTGCAAGGTAACGCTCAGTTCAACTCAATCGCCATCTCTCTATCTATCGGTATATACTGTTTAGCCTAACTATAGGAGGCCTTAATGATATCACTACCGCTCCCGGATGTGCCTTGAAAAATAAAGAGGTTCCGATTTTTCCAGATAAACCATCTTATAATCCCAAAGAGGTAATTCCAATCAACATCATCCAGGGAAAAATCATGACAATCCTGTAAATTGGCATTAACCCATTCCTGCAAATTTCCATAATAAAATTGATCCTGCCTTTCAACAGGGATTAAATGATTCCGAATATTCCGCTTGGCAAGACATAACACGCCCTCAAAACTATGCCAACAATGAATTTTCCAACAAGCATTACAAAAAGTTCTAGGAACTTTGAATAGTTCTTTAATAACAAGTTACGTTTACACACCATTAATACTAATATTGACTTTTTTTAAGTGATGAGAGAAATAACTAATTAGAATTTTTTTTACCTTGTAGGCATTATTTTTTTCTTCCCAAAAAAAATTAAAAAATACTCATGGTTGAAAGTTAATTAATATTATCAATTCAAACATTAAATTTATTACTATTATTTTAACGATAGAGTGATTAAAATTGATGATGTATTAACTGGAGTAACTAAAATTGACAACTTATTTAATAGGAGTGACTAAAATAATAAATTTTTTAAATGTGTGACCAAAATAAGAGCACCGATAAACTCAGCTGATTAAATAGGAAATTTACGCTATTATGAATAAGGCAAATGATATAATCGTTTGCAATTAATAGATTATAACTTTTTCGAAATAAGTAAAATTGACTTTAAATAGATGGTTAGAGTTGTGTGATTCGAATCCATCACTTGTTAAAGAAATAAAATACAGTGACAAAACAAGGGGATCTTATAGAACTACACTTATTCCATTTGACATTGATTAGAATAGGGTTTTTCAACCTTTAAATAGATGTAGTCGATTTCCTCTTATATCATTCGGTTTTCAACATTAATGAATTTCTCCTCCTCTACCAGTGATTTTTCCCCGAAAGGGTTTCCACGTAAAATCTATGTGTTTTATTTTTCTTTTCTTATTGCTTTACGACCGTTCTATTGCCATATCGACATTTATTATAACAATCGTAATATAGAATTTAATTATTACTATTTAGACTTATTATTGTAAAGAAATTTTTAATAGATTTTATCCATCTTCCCTTAGGTACGATCCTCAGAATGCTTCATTGTGTTCCGTTGTAACACAAATACTATATACAAATTGACCTGTATACTTGTGGACACTGCTACTTTAATTTTATATATTTTTGATGTAGTATTTTTCAATCAAACGTTCACACATTTGATGATGATCATACATAAACTAGCTAAATCAAGCTTCATGATCATAAATCTATAAAAATTACATGAAATTAACTTAATTACCTTATAATTTGAATAGGCCGAATGTATGAGAAGTTTGAAGTTTTTTCTTCTTTTGTTCTTAAGGAAGACGGTGGAACAAGAAGATCTTTTCATCTTTCATCCACTAAGGTAATATTATATTTAATTTAATCTTTAACTAAACTAATTAATCTATTTTTATTCTTTAAAATTTATTATTAAAGCTAATGTAAGTATCATCAATTCCCACTAACATATGAAAAAAATGGTTAAATAACCATTTTAGACCTTTAGATGATTGTTATCTACGTATCCAATCATTTTCTAAATTAAAATTCAATAGCGGTTGGATTTTTATAATTTAGTCTCTAAACTTTAATTAACTACTTTTTCGCCTAAATTATTTAATCGATATTTATTATATTTTCATATTAACTCCGTAAATATTACTATTTTATATTTACAAACTCAATTTATAAAAATGAGGTTCCAAAACCGTATATTCAACACCACTAATAATCGAATCATTAGAATTTGTCACCCTTAAAAAATTTCATCCTCAAAATTTATGTGAGATATGACGGGGATGATGTACTGCTAAATCAATTTCTCTTCTTTGACTATCCTTGCAATTGAGCCACCACTGGTAATTCCCTTCCCTCTAACTACAGAAGTAGATGTCATAGCAGCAGAAACGTTGTTAA
>CM025149.1:19134978-19146265 GCA_013467495.1 Gossypium gossypioides | reverse complement strand
CTATTTTTATAACTTTTTTTAAAAAAAATGTATAAAAAAAACATCGTTTTTCGATACAATTTTAGTATGACATGTGATGTAAATACTGTAAAAGTTAAGGATTAAAAAGCTCACTTGAAGGGTGAAATTAATTAATTTTTCAGAAAAAAAATCCTACAACTTTTTAGAATCTCTAAGCTAAAAAACCCAGGATCCATATATAGTTTTAAAATTTAACCCATAATGAGGTTTAAAATAATTGATATTTTTATAAATTTTGATGTACTAGTAACTTATAATTTTACCTATGTAATAATCGCAGTTCATATTTATATAAATATTGATACAGAACTTTGGTGGTAGTAATTAATTTGTGAAGATGGTGTACATTTTGAGATCTTTTTCTTTCCTCAAATTTAACCAAAAGAGGTCACCTTACCTGGGCCAAAGGAGAGGACTGCAGTACTTGATGGTTGGCCTTGCCATTGTAGCTGGTATCACATTTTGATATAGACACAACGTATATGAAGAAAACGTCAAATCAAACATTTATGTACCAAGCCAAGACTAGTCTGAATTGGAATCCCGTGTAGCATAGGTAAGCACAATACTATGTATGAAGCTTAAAATAGAAATGGCAAATATATGTATCCTCCAAGATTTATTAAATATGTGATAAATATAGCTTCAAACAGGATGTCTACGATGCATCAAATCTATAATGAGCTTCAGATGGTAGGAACTTCGAACTGGGAGTAAGGAAGAATAGAAGTAACATGACACATATTCAAACATAAATATACTTATCTAGCAAGGTTCAAGATTAGATGACATGACACACATATTCAAGTTGTCTCCAGGGAGTATGTCAGATAAATAAAACCAAAATGGAATTCAAAACACAAGCACCTTTGCAGTTTTTGTGTACAGATGCTGATAAAAGATGTCCACAGATTCTTGAAACGATTATGTTTTAAGGCTCCAGGTCGTGTAACTAGGAGGACGCTGATGACACTGCGATAAAGATTAAATGGATCAACTCAGCTGATAAGAAAATAAATACCTCTCGAATTACCAGCAAATCCATATAACAGTCCAAAGCATGAATTTTATACCCATAGAAATATTAGAGGGAGAAATTACCTTTATAAAACAATTCTAGATTTCATTGCGAGGCCTCTATCTCCTCAGGTGCACCGTCTGCAGGCCCATAAGTCGATGCATTCTCGGAAGTATCTATGCAAGGGCTGTTCTTAAATTGCTCCACTGGTTGGGAATCCATCAATGGGGAAGGAACTTTTGATGCCTGGTGCGAAAGGTTTTGTTTAACTTGTGAATTGTCTGATACACAACCCATCGGCAAACTCATTAAACCAGCAGATTTGTGTTCAAATGGGAATTTTACAGAAGCAGGCGATTCAGGTGTCCCAGTATGCTTTCCAGACAACTCCAGAGGCCGATGGAAGAGTAAATGAGCAACAGCACGGTCAATTGGATTGGTCTCAGTTTCAGCCTCTGACATCCTGTTCCATTATACATTCAAGGAAAACAAAATGAGACTTCGGCTTCCAATTCAATGAAACAAGCATAAAATGCTGCATTAAGAGTTTAAAATGGGCCTTTTAAGTCAGAGAAGGCTGTTGGTCCAGGGAAAGAACCTGGAAAGTTCAGAAGAATGTCTTTAAAACGATATAATACCAAATAATTAACACCAAATGAAACCATATTAACACTTTTACGTTTTGAGTTTATTTGAGGTGACCGGATCATGGAAACTTACGAAGTTTAAGAAGAGAAGCAGATAATCCATAAACACAATGGAGCAATCATGTACATCTTTAACTTACACGAAGAATATCACCCTGGCTGAAGATAACATGAAGTCATTTCCTATGTTGCTCCTACTATTCATTTCCCTTGAAATACTCGTGTCTGATGCATATTGGGACATGGGAATGGGGATATGATCCTCCAAGGACCCTCCAAATACATGGAAATCTTTAAAAAGTTTAAACATATCCATGCTCGACACTTGCACCCAAATCCAACTACATACATCTTAGCAGACACTAACTAGTAACAGGGAAAAAAGGTAATTGAATGTGGACAATAGTTCCCTCCCAAGATACTGTAATGAAATGGGACAGTGTAGATTGATCCTGCTAGACAGAGTTCCATTGTTGTGTTCATTAGGACCTAGAGTTCTAATTGTCAAACACTCTAATTGTCAAACACTCTAATAGCATATTCTTTGTTAAGTGTCCGATACTGACATAAATATTGCGGATTTCAGTTTCAACAGGAAAAACACAAAGTTCTACTATTCATAGTTTCACTAATATCAATGGCCTTTTTTAATCTATTTTTTCATCATAGGACAGTGCAGACAGACATATTGCTATGCCTGGCACCCATCTCCATGTCAAAGCATGACACCTTAAGTTATATGCTTCAAGCACAGGCCAAATTCAAAAGTTAACCAAAATTTGAGTTTCTTCCACAAAATAATGTAGCATAGAACATTCAGTATCCCCTGCAAATTCTTCTCATTTGCAAATGAATTTCCTATATTTACGGTCATAATTGAGTATTCTTTGACATTTTCATATAGGTATATTAAATCTTATTGGTTGTCGATATGAGCTAGAATGGATCTATTGGACACTAAATTATACTGAATACCATGACAACACATAAGCAGAACTCTTTGATCAGGTTATCTCATAAGGTGTAAATTATCTCAAACCTAAGGTATTAATCATGGCTATGGTCTTGAAGCAAAACCTCAATAAGGAATTAATACAACTAAAGTCTGATTTAATCATAAGCTACTAACTATGGCTTGATCTTCAATCAAGTAAAAAGGGATAGAAAAGATAAAAAAATATTAAAATGCCCGACTAAAATTGCATGCATACAAAAGGAATCTACTGTTATCCTTCCATGGTTGAATTTCATTTAGTGGAAAAAGTGGAACTGGAGTAATAATTTAAGTGACAAAATGGACATGAAAGAGGTGCTGAGCTCTTCAAAATTTTAGCTGTAAGAGAGATGTCTGAATTCATCCTTTTCAAGAAGACAGCATTCATTCTAATTATAGAAACTATGTTTATTTAAAATGTATGAATCAGAAAATTGTCATAAAGCAAGAGAAGAGCAAGATCCTCAATCCATCAACCCAGAGGAGAAAAAACAGGGGGCCTTTTTATTTATAATTTTCATCTTTTCAGAAAAACTACATCCATCAATGGTGGAAACCTTAGTTAATCAAGTGCTATTTAACTTTAGCAGAACCAGTGTAAATTTCAAGACATAGAATAACCTTTCCAAGAACAACAAAATATGTGAAAATGGAAAATGTAAAGACACTAAAGAAGTGTTTGGTTTCAAGAAATAGAGACCATTTTCGCTTTTGTTTTTTTGGAAAATGAAAAACACTAAATAAAATTTTGATTGAAAATTTAAAAAATATTTTTAAAAATGAAAATATATGAAAATTAGAAAACAAATGAAAAGTTGTTTTCTTTGTTTTCACTAATAATCTTTATAGATCTGCAAAACTTGAAAATAAGGGTCTTTTAACTTCAATTTTAATTAATGATTTGTCCCTGATTCAAACCCATATAAAGGCAAAATTTTTTCTTTTTCAATAATTTTAAAATATCAAAACTCTTACCCTAGTTTAAATCGATATAAATGTATAAAGTTTTTATTTTATTTCTCATGTTTCTTTTAGAACCAAGGTATCCTCCATGCTCATTTTACAGTCCAGATAGATTAATCATTTCAGATTTCATGACAGTCCCGCCCAACAATATCATCTCCAAAATTCGAACTTGAATTCTCTCCCTTTACAATGTGCCTCATCACTACACCCGACACTTGTTGAAAAATGGGTTCCAAACATGTTCTCATATTTTATTTTGTTGAAAACATTTTTTTTCTATTTGCTAAAAGTGTTTTCAATTTTCAAAAAATACAAAATGAAAATTATTTTCTAAACCAAACAGAGCCTTAGTTTCACTTTTGAGTTAAATATAAATGCAATAGCAGAGAGTTTACTAACCTGTTATAATTCTTATTTTCTTCTTTCGCAACTTTATTTTCATCCCTGCCACTTTTGTTATTGCAGCTAGTGCCATTAGCATGATGTCTCTGCATTGCGTTTTGAGCCAACCGGTACAAGCTATCTCTTATGCAAAGTCTAATTCTCACATCCAACTGCAAAAGTTGATTTGCTGGTGTCAAATTCCCTATTAGTCAGCAAGGGGGAAAAAAAACTTTACCAGTAACTTATTCATACCTTTGTGATTATATCTTGTAGCTGATAAAGTACTGTTTCCTCCAGTGAACAGTCATCAATTACAACAGAGACTGTGTTAGAATCATCTTGCTCTCGAGGCGAGGCTGGGTCAAAAGAGGCAGGAACACTATGATCTTCAATATCGGCTCCTCCAATGTGAGGAAATTGATTTTCTTGAGTAGATTTTTGAATGATAGAGTGATTGATACATGGAACTTGATTGGTAAACTGCTGCTGTTGTTTCTGAATGGCAAACAGTGCTTGCATTTGTTGACGCCGCCTCAGCTTTTCTATTTTTTCCTGAGGTGTCATGCTCAAGGGTGTAGCAGCAACCTTAACTGATCTTTTTATCTGATTCGCCTTACCAGGGGAAACATTATAACAAGAAAGTAAGGGTTGCTGATAAAATTCACCAGACTGGATGTTGGATAAAGCAGGTATTGCAGGACATTGGTTTAAAAGATTCCCATATGTGGAAGGGGCTACAAATGAATTGGAGATGTGTTGGTACTGCAGCGAGTCAGATTCTCGAAGCTGCTTCTGCTGATTTACAACTGAAGTTGGAGAAGATTTTACCATGGAGGTAGCCAACTTATTTTCATATTCAGGCAATGGGTTTCCAGATGGAGTCCAGGTATCGTATAAGTCCTGTACCGGTTTTGTCTCACCTATTTCTTCTGCTCGTTTTTGAAGTTTCAATAGCTTATTCATCTTGCCTGCCTGCACAGAGAAGTATTAATCTAAAAACAATACATTGGCATCTTGAAGACAACACCTAAATTTATGCTAGTAAATTAATGCCATAAGGTATTGCCTATTCATAACATCCTCCCTAGGGGTGTGACCAAGATGAGCCAAACTCAAGCAGTAAGAAAATTGAATTAAGTTATTCTAACCATCTATTAACTATTCTGAATTATATCGGCATCTACCAAAAGCTAGAATAAAAAACAAAAAACATTGCCAAAGGGCTTGAAAGATATTTTTGTTTACTGGAAGGAACATAATCACAGTTACAATGTCAAAAGTTAAATATAACATCATTAATATACAAGGAGAGGCACTTCCGGTTCAGATGGTTTTCATTAGATAAAACTGTTACAGATCTTCCATGGACAAAAAAACCAAGCAAGACGCACTAATTTTCAGGCACCTAATGAATAAATTCGATCCATCTATCTTGTTTATAACTAACAAAACCATTTACTTAGTGTTCTGCACAGAAATATGCTAGGCCCTCTCTCCCCTCCCTATATATCGTGCAAGAAAGGTTCAATAAGCTTACTCCTATAGTTCTGTAAATGCACAAGGAATGATACATCATAAAACTGGCAATTCCAAGGACCATGGAAAGCAGTATTTTATCATAAACCTTGAAGAGAAATACTACAAACCAAAGATAATTTGAATGATTAAGTATTAAGAGTATGATAGTAATACCTTTTTAGCCAATTCATCAAGGGTCACAACTTTTTCAGCATTGAGATGAGACTTTGATGCACTTCTTTCCCCTGCAGTTTCCACATTTATCTGTGAAAGTCGGAATGATACATTATTACTTCGGTTTGACTGACAATGTTGAAAGCATAACAAAGAATTGATCATATGGCATGTTGATATTTCACACCTGCCCCTCAATTACGGATTTTCTTTTATCTCCAGGAAATTCTTCATTGTGCAGACCATGAGATGTAGAACCACCTGGTTTCCCATAGCTAAGGGCAAATAACTGGTTATCTTGTTCCTCATACTCACTTTTGATTTCCAAAGGCTCAGATGTGCTCTTTAATGCTCCAATCCCTACGCTAGGAGAGTCCAAGGTAGTAGGAAAGGATTTCCCTGGGCTGTCTGTTACCTCTTTAGATGAGGACCATAACTCATAAGCACTACCAAAACTTACATTGCCAAATATTGGGTCATCATTGCTGCAAAATGATCACTTGTCAGAATATTGAATCAGATGGATGTCATGATATATGACAAAAGGAGAAATAAGAAAAAGAACATTATGATTGGAGTTCTCTTTTTCTCTGTAGAACTCCTCCCAAGTTTTGTTATACCAGTTCGGAGAACTGTTAAAAAATCAAGGGGTACAGCTAAAAACAGTATACAAAATTGGACAACCTGAGTGATCAAACTAGTTCAGGAGTTTCAGGTTCTTTGGTCCCACATTTGAGGTATGAAGAATAACTATAACTTAGAGCAAATGAAAGTAGAAACTTTTTAAAGGGTTCCATGAAAATAGAAGGTCATTTATGTGAAGACATGAAGATTGTTAGTTCCACGCAGAGATATCAACTTGTGGTTACTTATTGAGTTCAAAAGGAAACATGAGAACCATACTACTTGCCTGACTGCAGAAATACCAATCTTCCAGACTAGATATTCAAGACAATGCTTTCATAAGCTACAATTAAGGTATGAATTGTATTTACCTAAAAATTCGATCAAGATCATCAAAACTTCCAATGTTAGCCCAGCTGTAGTCAACTAAATCACCTTGTTCTTTACCTTCACTGGGATTTTGAAAATTTTCAGGATCTTTACCAAGTTCAGCTGTCTCTGCTGTTAAGAAAGGTGGATAATTAGGGTTATAAAGCAATAACAAAGAAATAAATGCTATTGTCTTTAGTCTGAATAACACTAATATTCTTACCATTTTCTGAACTGCATTTAGTTACTTCAACCAAACTGTTAGAGACTTCGCTACCCATGGAATTCTGATCAGTTTTTGCTGCATTAGATAAAGATAACTCTGGCCACGAACCAATGCCAACTCCTGAGGTGTCAATCCCTCCCTTTGTATTGAAATTGGAACTGCCATCCAACTTCCTTTCACAAAGATCAACTTCATCTCCAGGTTTCTTTTGCTCATTAGGCTTTATGACTGCAGTTGCTTGACTCCATTCCTTCTTACTACAACAGTTTTCACTTCCCTCTTGGTAAGGTACTATAAGGCTGTCAGTCTCACCAGAATCATCCCATATTATATTCTTTAGCTGAAAATATATAACCATCAAGTAAGGTATTATTATATATTTAAGCAGTCAAAATATTTGTATTGAAGGAAAAAGAAACTGAAAAGCTAGCACAAAGCTGAAGCTCCATAGGATTGCCTGGTTAAATCAATGCCTTTTTCATGCTCTCTAACATCAATCGGAGACAACAACAATAAATTCCCACAGAAAAACACATGGAAATCATTTAGAACTCTTAAGATACCAGAAGGATACTTTACAAGTTCCTTGAACGAAAATTATGAACAATAATCTTCACAGTCTCTCACCAACCAAGATAGTTACTTTGTTAACTTTGCGAAGCCTCTTAACGCTCTCTCCCTTTTCTCAGATGTCTAGACTTCATTTAGAATCCACTAAGTCTTCCTTCAACATGATTTGGTTCCATTGGAATTTTATCCCTCTGGATTCACTCAAAATCCACTAATGCTTAAACATCTCTCTATTCTTGTTTGTAAGAGGGTAGGATGTACTAAATAGATCGCTCATTTTTCATTGGGATTTTATCCCTCTCGGTTTATTGTTCGGTGTTTGTATTCCTTTATGGTCTGTTGCTCAGGTGTCATATTCTTATTATCTAATAATAGTTGCCTTTCAAAAAACAAAGATTTGGCTCCAAAAATGACTTTGATCTCAAGAATTTTTGCTTTTCCTATGTTACCTAATAATATTTAATAATTACTTCAAATCAAATTTCAAAGCATCCGTCCCAAGAATTTAACCTTAGATAACATCTAATTTCAAGAAGCATACAAAGTAAAAAGTTGCAAAAATAAAAATGAAGTACCCTACTTTTTGTCCCACTTGGATGTCAAGCTAATGCATTCAAATCATAAGTCAATTGCTTATTGATAGAGCAAACACAGGTCAGGTCATATGTTAACCAGCCATTGTTACCAAGCTTATAATGCTACTTCCCATGCACCTGCAGACAAGTTTTAGACAAGCCCCAGCTGCAAATGGTAAGGAAAGGAATATATTCAAGGATTTTTCTTTGAAAGTGACAATAATTAGCTCACTTACGTACGTACAAAGTTGTGACTCTCCTCTCCCAAATGTAAGGCAAAAGAGGAGAAAAAGAAAAAGCAAAGTCTACCTTAGGCTGCAAAAACTAACAACTAGCAAAGACAAGAAGCAGTCTTTTACAGAAGTCTTAACCATATGCTATAAAGAACCATGGATGTCTGCCAATCTAATATGTCAGTCCAATAAAAACCAAGGCAGTGTAATAGAAAGTTAATCTCCCCTGCAATTCATGATTAAGGTGAGATGAAATTTCAGTTAAGAATAAAAGGAATTCTCCATCATATACATACTATCACCCACTCATGATGTATAACAAGTTTCTCATCAAAACACTTCAGAATTAATATGTAAGTTTTTAATGAAATTTCTAAAAATCTCGATACTCAATTCTCAGCATCAAAACTCTCCAAATCTATTTACTCAATGCTAAACCCCTACGTTACTTGAAACTATAATAATATGGGGTACTATAAAATCATTTTTTTCAAATAAAACCATAATTCTTCGAGTTTGGAAAACAAGTAAAATACTATTATCATTAAAAAAAACTTCAAAAATCATAAAATTATGTAAAAGAACACAATTAACATTTATAATATAACATAATAGCAATATGAATATTAAAATAATCCCCCAAGTAGCTTCTACCCATCTTGGTTCAATAGGCCCAACCATAAACATGTGTCCAACCACCCTAGAGGGTTTCGGCAGGCTCCCTCAGTACTTGGGAGCTGAGAGCTCTACCTATTAAAGAAAACTTCTCCTATAAACCATTACGTGGTGTTATCCAACAGCAGTTAAATATTGGGTTTTCCTATTGTTTATATTAAAGTTGAGCCCCTCTACCTATTACCAATTGGCTTTTAGGTTGGATGCTTTAACACAGTACTTGTTATGTTGTTGTACCTGCCTAACCCATCTGAGGTTCCAGATCAGATTGTCCACAAGACAAGTGTTAAGTGGTACTATCCCACATCTGTTAAGTATATTATGTTTCCTGCGTGTCTTATAAGAAAATTTAGGCCCTCTACTTATTGTCCTAGAACCAGTACTGATCAGAATGCATTTGATCACAGCATTCTTTTACTTCATCTAGATTGCAGCTTTTGAGATGCTACAGAAGCTAGAATAAACTCTCCATAAACATAAACTGTTTACGTAATAGCAAAATAGTTCATGTCCTATTGATCCAAACCCCAATAAACTCTTTATAATGAACTGATCTAACACATGATAAAGACCAAAGCTCCACGCTAAGTTAACCCCACAAAACATCCTTCAAAAGAATTTGAGACTAAAGTTATCCTTAGGGTTCTCCAACTCCAGTACATAATTAAATTTACCTTGCTGTCCACATCTCTAACATCAACCTCATTCCCATGTCAAACATAGAAAATTTTCTATACCTAAATCCCAGACTGCTACTTTTTGCTTTCAACTCAAGCAAGAAAAGAGACTGCCTTTTCAAGCAAAAAATTTCTAAGATCCATAGTTTTTCATGACATTATTGCTAATATGAAAACAGCAGGGTTTGAACCCTGATCTTTAGCCAACATAGGCTTAACCGCTAGGCCAAGAAAGTTTATTTTGACTAAAATAAAAGAAAACTAGTTAAATGCATGAGTTGATTATAGTTACTATTATTGATAATTCTGACACAATCTTAATAGAAAACATTTCCTTAAATAGAAATTCCCGGGAAAACCTAAACACAATCATTCAGTTATTGTAGTAAAAGTCAACCGGCAAAGCACTGGTTTACTTGGTACCATCTTTGAACACCCCTGCCCCTCCCCTTATTAAAAAAAAATCCAGTTAAATTTATTTCCGAGTACAGTAAATTTAATAGAAAACATCCATGGCAAAGTACATACAGTAAATATAAACAAACAATTTTAATTAAATATATACCAAGTACAAAAAATATTATTAAAGAAGTGTAGTTTACTCTTAACAAAATTCCCAGAAATCTAAAGAAAAATACAGAGCAACGAGAAAGAAATTTTATTTTAAAAAGAAAAAAAAAATAAAAGTTAGATCTAATTACCTCTTCGTCGTTCCAATCAAACATCTCCAAAGAAGCCGCAGCTAATCACGAATCCAGTTCCGAATCCCAATTCAAATGCACGTGATGAAATTGTTCCACACATAGCCAATTTCCACCAAAAAAATATTTTTTAAATAGAAAACAAACTACAACGAGAATAAATAAAACATATCCAAATAAATAAAAACCGAATTTTTTTTTTTTAACTTTCAACAAAGATTAACCTTATTTTTATATTTTTCAAAAAATTATTTTTCCGAAAGGAGAGATAAAACAAATGGAAGAGTTTTAAGTATAAACATTAAACAAACAGAGACAGAGAGAGAAACTGAATTAGAAGGAAAAAAAGAAAAGAAAAGAAGAATTTTGGGTGAGGATGGTGGGACCCAATTGACGTGACGTGGCATTATAGTGGCCTAGAAGACGAAACGTGTACAGTGGCGTATCTAAACTTGTGGTTAGGAAATAAGCCGATCTATTGCCAAGTTGTGATTGGGGAAGCCCTCTATTTTAGGGGTCAAATTGCATTTGCATCCTTTATACTCAACATCTTTGCATATACCACCCTATAATTTTCTTTAGTTTCTTAATCGTTTTTGGTTTCAACTTTCAACCTATTAACATCTACGCTATATTAAAATTCTTAAATAAGTTTATCTCACAAGTTAATTAAATATAAACACAGCAAATATAAAATAAGCCAAATTATAAAACAAAAGTTATTAGCATAGTTATACAAATAATTTAATTTTTTTTAAAATAAAATAAAAATCAGTTTCTTACTTTTAATCAAAACTAGTGTGAGAGTTGAATTGGGATATTCAAGATTCTAAAGTCTCACACAACCATGGTTTCATTGGTAAAATTAGGGAAAACTACATTCAAGGTCATTAAAATATTAGTAAATTTATGTTA
>CM025149.1:19083640-19094192 GCA_013467495.1 Gossypium gossypioides | reverse complement strand
TATTGTTAGATTTAAAAATTACTTTTCATTTCATTTTAATTGACTGAAAAATAATTTTTTAACATGTTTAATTGTATGATCTTTCCAAATTGGAAAAATTCACCAATATTTTATAATTGAGTCCTCTCATGCAACCCCCTGGTTTTAAACTGCTCTTTTTCTTTTGTAGGTATTTAAAATCCTGTTTTGAAATCCTTTCTCCTCATTTTCATAATTTCATTTATGCTTTGGATCCTTCCCCACTCTTCTCTTACATTCCCTGCCAAAATAATAATGTTGAAAATTAATACCCATACTTTTGTATATGAATAATACGACGCCAAAATAATAATATGATAAAAAATAAAAATGATAATTTTGTTTCTTGTTTTCAAATGAAAGCTTATCCATTTGAATTCAACAGTGGAAAGATCATGATGCAGTTCCTACCTACCAACCACACGAGAAACACATTTTGAGTAAATTATTATGGTTGGTAACATCACAAATCCAAATCATTACCTTCACTTCACAATCTAAATGGAAACGAATGCAAGTCGTGTGAATTTTTTAAATTTCTGTCTGAGAACACCCATGATAATAAATAATAATCATTTTTCTAAAGTTGTTATCTTTCTCCTGTAAAAGTGGATAGTTGACTGATATGTTACTGAATTATTGCATTCAATGATAAGGAAAGTTTCAAACTTCAATGGTACTAAACATAAATTGCAAAACTTCGTGTACGTTTCCACAAATATGTCAAAACCCGAGGGTCTTTTAGCCTTTTTTTTCTTTCTTTTTCATGAAGGTATTGTGATAAGTGATAACCAAATAAATTTTAATTTACACTCAAATTGTTATAATATTACAAAATTGGGTATCAAAGTATAAGAAATATAAAGATTAGGAGTCCTGATATTCAGCGAACTATTAGGAGGGAAATACACAACCGAAACTGAAGTAACTGACTGAGTGAAGAACAATAATGAAGAGTTTTAAGAAACTTTTCACGAGTAAACCAAAAACACATAACCCTGAATCTAGTTTTAAGATTGGAGGAATGGGTTCACTTAAAGTACTTGATGTCATTCCTTCTCCTGAAGATGACTCTCACAAACTCAAGAAAGCTTTTCAAGGTTTCCCTTTTTTCCCTTTTGTTTCTTGAGAATCTGAAATCGTTGTTTTGATGTTGTTGTTGTTGGGAAATTGTTTAGGGTTCGGAACAGATGAGGATGGGATAATTGAGATATTGGGACACAGGGATGCAAATCAGAGGAAGAAGATTAGAGAAACTTATCACCAGCTTTACAATGAAACTCTCATTGATGCTCTTAAGTCTGAACTTTCTGGTGATTTTGGAGTATGTTCTCTTCTGTTCTTTCTTCCCTTTTTTTTTTAAAAAAAAAATTATCTTGACCGATTCCTTATTCTGAATTACAACATAGTTGTTTAGTTGATTTAATTAAGATCAATGTGAAATTCCTATCAAACTTTCAATGATTGTTTGTTAAAACTTTTGTAGCAAATCCTTAAAATTCAGAAGCTTGTAATCATATGTTAATAGGAGATTCGGGTGTTAGTGCCAGATACGAATATGTACTCCCAAGTCCCATGGGTATTTGCTGAACTTTCATTTAAAACATCGTATTTGGGTGCTTCATAAAAAAATACGATATGGGATAAGTCTTGTTTTTAGTTCTGCAGTTAGTCTTAGAAATTGTTGAACTTTTCCCATGGTTTTAAGCTATGTTACTTGGATTTAGAAATGAGTGTCGGATATGGGGTGTGTAATTTTATGTATTTAGAGGGTCCATGGAATGTTATAGCCTCATATCCATGCTCAAATATGTGTGCGATACGGGGTCAGAGCACAATAGGTTTTAATGAAGCATTTCATTTCTGAAAACTAATGTTCAATCCATGTGAATCCCTATGGTCCATACTTTGAAAAAAAAAAAGTTTGTGATGTTCAACAGAAAGCAGTCATTCTTTGGACATATGATCCATCCGAGAGAGATGCTAGACTGGCAAATGAAGCATTGAAGCCAAAGAAGAAGGGTATCAAGCATCTCGAGATCATTGTTGAGATGTCATGTGCGTCGTCTCCTCAGCATGTTGTGGCAGTAAGGCAGGCTTATTGCACTCTCTTCGACCATTCAGTCGAAGAAGACATCGTAGCTTCAGTACCTCCGCCTCTCAGAAAGGTAAACCAGAACGAGTCCATACTTAACTGATCTCACCTTCATGTATATTAGGTTTTGGGAGTTTGCAATCTTCTGTTACCTAGACTCTGGTACCTGTGTCGGATATGAGTAATATACTTTAAGTTTTTCTGGAAGGTCATATCCTTGTCTGAATATGTGAATAATATAAGTGTTAGATACAGGTCCTTGTAGGAAAATGAAGAGTCGCAGCCTATGTTGTTCTGGCTCGTCATTTTTAATTAAAATACTCGTGTTGGTATGGAAATATGACTCTCCAAAGACATTCCACATGCATGAGCACGATACTCACACTTGAGTCCCAAGTAACATAGGTCAGAACAATTTTGCAAAGCAACTAGTTGACATGTTAATTTTGGTGAAACAGATTTTGGTGGGCCTAGTGACATCCTACAGATATGACAAGGAAGTGGTGGACACTGATGTGGCAAACTTAGAGGCAGATAGGTTACATGAGGCTATCAAAACCAAGGATTTGGCCCATGATGATGTAGTTTTTATACTTTCCACAAGAAACTTCTATCAACTCAGGACTACATTTGCATGCTACAAGAAAAAACATGGAAATCCTATTGATAAGGTACTGGTTTCATCTATTACAAACATTAAGGATTTAAATTGCGGTTGAGTATGCATTTAGAGTTCGCGTTTATCACAGTCTCGGATGTAATTCTTTGATTTTTTTTTCCCTTTCTTTTGCAGGACATCGAGAAATCTGGGAAGGGTGATTTGGAATCACTTTTGAGAATGGTTATTTTGTGCATTGATTCCCCAGAGAAGCACTTTGCAGAGGTCAGTATTTGGCTGTTTCTAACAAGATTTATGAATTACTAGAGTTGAGAGTATTGCAATATTTGAATTTGATTAGCTCAATAACTTCAGCTTCTCAAGTTTGACCTAGTTGGATTTGAGTTTATTGTTCAAGTCGGAACTCAAGTATAACTCGTGAGCACAGATGTCTCATTTACATCTCTAGCAGAGAGTCGTGTTTATATTCATGTTTAGAAATGAGTTAGACACGAATATGAAAAAAGATAAATAATCAGAGTAACATACAATAAAACTGGAATTTATGTTGTAGTACTACTTTCAACCTCAAATATGGGTGTATTTTTATGAGTTTTGTTTTCATTTATCCATTTGGATTGGCTTCAAATCTGTTCAAACTTCAACCCATCAACAGGTTGTAGGAACTTCAATCATTGGACTGGGAACCGATGAAGATTCACTGACAAGAGCAATAATAAGCAGAGCAGAAATCGACATGATGAAAGTAAAATCAGAATATTTGAACATTTATAAGTCCAGTCTCGATGATGCAGTTACCGGGGATACTTCTGGAGATTACAGGAATTTCTTGGTCACCTTACTTGGTGGAAAAATCTGATTGATTCTTTCATTCAGTCTGTCATATATATATATATATATATATACTGTTTGAATTCGTGAACCATGGATTGTTTATATTGGTATTTCAATGGATATTGTTTTCTTTTTCAGATATTGAATTTGAAAGCCTTCGTTGTTTGAATGTTATTTGAATCTGATTGTACATAGGTTTCTGTATTAGTTTCTGTTTTCATTCTGATATATGCAATTTTAGAAATATTTGCATCTAGATTTGTTGAAAATTGGAATATGTTTATTATTTGCATGTTGATCCATCCACATATATGAAAAGATTTTAAATGAATCTGTATCAACAGATACTATACCTAACACTCAATCTCGAACATCGGAAAGAAAAGACCCCAACAGTGTTTAGACTATAACTACCATGAAGTAATCAAAGGCTGGTACAAGCTAGAGTCTGATTGTGTAAAACTCACAGGAACCAAACATGGCTGGCGATATTCTTCAATTGCCTTGTCAAAGCTATGTTCCATCTCACTACTTTTCTCATCAAGTTCATCGTTTTCAACAGCATTCTGTCCAGGAAAAACAACCGCTAGTTTGGTTAATTTCAGTGTTCGGTGACTGGCTGGGCATTAAGAATAATTTATAAAAATTCAACGTACCTGAATAGAGTGGCTTCGAAATGCAGGAAGAAAGCGAATCTTGCAGTACTCATTGAACATTATGGTGAGCAAAAGGAGGGGAATGGTGGATACGGAAGCTGCTGGTTTCGACTTCAATCCGAAGAGACCAATCATTGTGATTTGCATCAGAATGATTGCAACAATTATGTAATGATGAATGAATGGCCAAAATGTACCACACGTGTCATAAACAGTTTCGTATACATCCTGAATCTGCAAAAATGTTGCACCAAATTGTTCACCCAATTGCCACAACCACTAGGATTTGAGTACTAGTGTCAAGTTTTTATAAAATAAAGAACCGGAACATAGAAATTTGCCTGATTGATATAGACGGCGTAGCCGAGGAAGAAGTAGACAATAAGAAAAGGAAGCAACAATGGGGCAATGACTGCATACACTATGCCAATCAGTATTGAAAGGGAGACGATGGGGATGATCCGGAAATATTGCAGTGAATAAAGATAAAGATCTTTCTCTTTTCCTCGGCAGTAAGTCCGGGATTTTATAAAATCCCAGATTAGTAATCCTGGCTGAAGAACTTCCAAAGAAAACCCTGAGAGCCCCTCTGTGAGGATGTATGTCATGAAGAAATCTGCCTGGAACATGTGAATCCTTACTCAAATCAGAGCAGTTTTCGCAAATAATTGATGAGAAAACACACACATATATATATATTGTGAATAACAGATTATATAAAGAATATGTGAATCATTTTGAATCCTTTCATCCTTATGATGCTAATCCTTTAAATGTGCACAGATTATACATAATTTGTGAACAGAAAGAAAGTACCCTACTCGAACTTAGATGTGTGTCGGCTAGATTAGACATATCTTTGAGTTTTTGTAAGTTTTTTCATGTATTTGAAAGATCATATGCTTATATCCATGTATGAATATGCATTTAGAACAAATATATTCATGTTCAACAAAAATAGACTGGTAGAGCTACATATATAACTATAATACAGAAAAATATATGAAGAAAGAGAGAACTTACCTGAGAAGAGACGAGAGCAGCAAGATGACTAGGCAAATTCTTAGGATGACTAACATATTCTCCAATCTCATCAAGTAAAGAGCCTGAAATCAAACTCAAAAAGAAAACATTCCCCAACAGAAAATAGAAAACCATGTTGCAAGCTTTGATCTCCTCTTTGCTTTTTGAGATGGACCCACCCAGTTTAGCCATCCCAAGCATTGCAAATGGAACAATGTATATGAACCCTTTGAGGACTGCACTTGGAAGGTACCCTGTCACCACTGAGGATAATCCTGGTCTA
This sequence comes from Gossypium gossypioides, assembly GCA_013467495.1. Classification (NCBI taxonomy): domain Eukaryota; kingdom Viridiplantae; phylum Streptophyta; class Magnoliopsida; order Malvales; family Malvaceae; genus Gossypium; species Gossypium gossypioides. The sequence goes on along the minus strand of CM025149.1, from coordinate 19,088,664 downwards.
TGGTTCAATAAAATATGTCAACTCAAAGCACCATAAAAAGAGTATACCTGTTCCAGATACATCTCCGTATCGGAGACTTGAGTTGAGTCTAAGAGGTAATGGAAACTGAAGAAAAAGAGTTCTTACATGAATTCAATAGCCATTGCTGGAGGAAACCATTTCTTAAGTTTCTCAAACTTAGCAATCCCTTGAACAGCGGTGACGGGCACTGCAAAGAAAATAGTGAGAAGTGTTGCTGCAAGAATGACTCCTATTTTATAAACAGGCAAGATTTTGTATTGAATTGATAGATTCCTCCATGAGACATCACTCGGTTCAGGAGCCATTTCAGTGATCCATAGAAGTGGATTCGTGTGCTGCTGAGTTTGAGCCGCCATTGCTGCTCCCCACCGAGATTTGAATGTCACAAATGCCACAGGTAATTCCTTGAAAGAAAAAAGATGTAAATTGTCATCTACTGCGCATTATCCTTTTCATGTTTATCGTGGTTGTAAATGAAACAAATATATCAGTCAATTACGTAAATATTGATGAGTGGAGAGAGTTGAAACTGCCAATATATTCATTCTCATATGTAATCGAAGTAGCCATGTTACATGATGAAGCAACTATCTAACCAAACCCATGTTAGTTTGAGTCTTTTGAAGTACATATTCAGACAGTGGTGCAGGATATAACCCTCCAAGAATCCTCCAAATACATGGAAAGACTTGTAGATTTTGAATATATTCAAATCATACACATATTTGTATCCGGCACTCGCACCAGAGTACGAGTAACATAGCTTGAAACCAGTCTTTTGGCTAAGAACAGTAATAAAAGCACATAATCTACTCTTCCATGAATGCACCAAAAGTCTAGGATTTAAATAGTATGAAAGGTTTTGGCTCTCGTTGCATCCAATATTCATTAACTATCTCCAATTAACAGTGATAAACGCGACTCGACCAAAAACAAATGCATGGCTCATGCACAGGTTAGTATTACCTTTCCTTTGAGCATATCTTCACTCTGTAATTGGCAAATCTTACGACAAAGTTCCTCAAGCTTTTCCTCAAGCCCTGTAATTTTCAATAAATCATCTCGACATTCATCCGATTCTTTACCATGTTTCTTGCCTTCACATTTCTTTCTTAACCCCTGAACCTTTTCATGCACATATCTCGCCTGCTTCTACACTCAAATCATTTATAACATGGCAGTTAAAACGGCATCCAACATGTTTCCTAATTGTATCGAATTAGAGACCATCGAAAGCTTACCGACAGATCTTCAATGTCTTTCCCATCATATAACATTTTGTAAGAACGATAACTGTAAGGATGATGTTTAGAAAAGAAGTGATCAACACAACAGCCACGAGCCTGGTGTTCACCGCAGACCGGAATTTCTCGAACTAGAGTCGTAAATTGATCGGGACGATGCCTGAGGTTGCGAACTTGTTGAATCCTTTTAACCAAAATCTCAGAATATTCCTGGAGAGTAGGAATTCACCTGTTATATGTCAAACATTTCTGGAAGTTAACAAGTACGATATCAGGACTCAGAACACACACAAACATGAATTTGGAAATAATAATCCACCATTTTATAATTGTAAAAGCTCACCCTATATAAAAGGTGTAATCCATAGAGAGATATAAACCACAAGCACATAAAATGCACCCAAAGCCTGTAAAACAAGGAGTCAAACTCTGTATTATTATGTTATTGATGAACAGATTGAATCAAGACAATATATATATGTGATAGTCTTACATCTTACATGTTAGAACCTGTTTTGATGTTGGATATTGTGCAAGAATCCATGGAACGATAGCTATCAGAGGAAGCTGGCTGTCCACCAAAATTAATTGGTAGGAGTATTAGCAATCCAACAGAAGAGCAAACAGTAAAGAAATTAATCCTGAAAAAAGAAGAACAAAAAAGGGTCTTAACTCGTATATAATTGAAAACCAGCAGGAAGAGAGATTATTATAAGAATAAACAGACCCGAACTTGAAGAGTCTTATAACAATGAGTGCATCAAGGCCATTGGTTTGGAGGATTTCATCTTCAGTGACGCGAAAGGCACGAGGGATCCACGAAAAGGAAGGAATGAAACGACGGAGAGAGAAAGGAGGGAAGGTGATGGGATGTCGTTTGGAAAGAGGACGAGGGTAATATATGGCAGCATTTGAAGGCTGTTTCTTCAAGATTGAGAAGAGAAATAGAATCACCATTGACAGTCCTATGTTAATGCCTACCGAAGCCAATAAACTCTGTGAATTCATTTTTGATAGAAAATAACAAAAGATGATTCAAGATTTGAGTGAAGGATGCAATTAAGAAGAAGAGGAAAGGGGGTTGCTTTGTTAGCTTTGGTCTTGCAACGTGGCAGTGTTGCATGCCAAGGAGGACGTAGATTTTCTTGGAATTTTTTGCATGAAAAAGTGACACATGTTCGAGACACTGTAATAGAAAAACTCCATTAAAAGAGCTGCTCCAATTGAAGTTGAAAAGGACCATGGAGGACTTGAATTAGATATTGTTAAAAATTTATCTTTCTATATTAGCATGTGATACATTAATCACGTTTTGATAATTCTGCTATTTATGTTTAGTTTTAAGCAATGAAAATGCATAAATTTTTTAATAAAAAATTAATTTTTTCTTCTTCTAATTAAAAATTAATTTGCTTTTTTAAATAAAAACGACAAAATATAATCTAACTCTATTTTTAAATAAAAACGATAAAATATAATCTAACTCTTTTTGATACTTTCTACTCCCTTTGGTAAACTTTGAGAATCATTGCAACTTTTTAAAATTTGATCTTTTAACTTAATTGACATCATTGTTGGATACCAATGTGCTTAGATACATTGGTCTACCGTTTTTTATAAAAATATATTTTTGCTTCTATTTAAGAGTTTAATAAGTTAATGTATTGCCTATAAACAATGATGCTTCTAAATTTACAATCTCTTTGTCGCAAACACTTGTTAGCATGTCAATTTTGGCATACCTAAGGATTTTTCATATAGCATTGTATTTGACACCAATATCCAACACATTCGGACATGAGAACGAAAATATGACCCTCTAAACATTCTCCAAATATATAAAAGAACTTTTAAAAAATTGAATATATTCACATATTCGACGTTCATACTTGAGTCAGAAAAACATAAAATAAACAAATTAAAACACTCATTTATTGAAATATGGTCGCAATTCCCTGTATTTCTTCTAGTCTCTTAAAGACCTACAAACAACATAAGTTGGATCATTCAAAACTTTAAAAAGGCATACTACAAAGACAAAGAACATAGTTATCGACTTCAATTATCTATCAGGTTCTGCTCCATCCTCGGATTATCAAAATCTTTTACCGATCAGAGTTTTCCGCCATTGCCTGGGTTCTCATCGTATTCATCATCATCATCATCATCGTCGTCATCAGTGTCCTCTTCATATATATTGCCTCGAGAGAGTTTGCTAAGCTCCAATTCCCCATCATCTTCATTAAGGAATTCCAGCCCATATTTCGAGTCACGATGCTTAACTAAAAGCCAACGCAACAGTCTGTCTTCCTTATTCAAGTACTGCAGCTCCTTGTTGATATTGGGTGTGGCCATCATTGTCATCTGCAAGAGTTGACCCTGTATAATACATGATATAAACAGATTGTTCAATCCATCATTACATTAATAAATTTCTATGCCAAAAGGACCAATTTGTGTACAAATTTCTTTGTTCTAAAGAAAGAAGGGGCTGTAAATACCAAGATTCGAACTCAAGACCTAATAGTTGCCAATGGCTCATGTCTAACAGTTCTTTAGCTGAACCAGAAACTTGCTATAAAACAAGTTAGCAGAGAACTATGACAGACCTCGATACGACCAGCTTAAATATCTTAACTTGCAAAACAGAACAACGAGCAATCTGTAACATGTTTGGATTTTCTATTTTACATAGCAACTCTATCTACTGTTGTTAGTTCACTTAATTCCTTTTTTCTAAACCGAGACAACGTTCTAACATCGAGCAATCCACATAGTCTCATAAACTGGCCATTGACAACCAACATGTTATTTTAGATAAAGCAAAGCTTCCATTTCAAAGTTCAATAATAACAATAATGGAAGCAACTCCAAATCAAAGCAAGATAAACTTCAAAGGGGAAAAAAGGCAAAACCCAACAATAAAAACACAGTTTTAGCAAGATCAAACAATAAATATGAACAAAAAGTAAGATTTTTCTGACCTGGTAGTATCTTCCGGAGAGCTTCCTGATGCCATAACCTAATTGAACGGTGCCAAATGATTTGAGCTCAGTGAGAACCCCATTTCTGCTATAAACATGTCTACCTACACGTGCTACCAAATCGATGAGCCCCTCCTTCTTCACATGGGGCTTCAATAAAAGCATACAATCATATAGAGGCATTTCTTTAACTCAGTACAAAACCCACCAACCCTTTAAAAAAAAAAAATCAAACTGATTTCAGACAGGTTGAATCGAATAATCAATACCATCAATAGAACAAAATCCCACCATAAATTTAATTGAAAAAAACACCTGAAGCTGAAGGCTGAAGCAGTAAACCACTTGGAACAAAAGCCCTTACTCCGAGAAAGAGTATATAACTGAACTGATCAAACGGAAATCTACACTTTAGTCCATTGGTTTAGGTAATCTAAATTATCTCTCTTTTTTTTTCTATAGCATTTTGAAGTTCTTTTTCACCTATTTAGAAATAAAATACTTATTTTCTATATTGTAAACAATTAAATACTATGAAATATTTAAAAAATGCATAAATTTCAGTTCGATTAGAATAATTGCGATTTTCCAACTTATGAACCAAATAAATAACCAAAAACAGAAGCAATCACCAAGGCTCAAGTAAAATTTTTGAATTTTTCGGAACCAACCCCAAATCACCAAAACGGAAATGCAAATTCCCTAGAACAGCAATCTTCAAGATAAGGAAGCATCACAGAAATAAAATCTAAAAGATACCCATTGATGTAGAAGG
>CM025149.1:18932487-18943303 GCA_013467495.1 Gossypium gossypioides | reverse complement strand
TAAAGTTTAAATATTTTACAATTTGGGTCACTTTGATAATTTGGCCTGATATTCAATTAAATTACTTTCTAAACTTCAAGATGGGCTTGTAGACATCTTAATAGGCCATATTTTCAAGAACTTGGTCTTGTGATCCGTTTTCTCTTGAAATTGACTTGTTCAAGCTCGTACATAAAATCTAATGCGCCTTGGCTGCAAGATTCAGTTTCTTGGACCAAGATTTCCAAGATTTGAAATCTTGATTTTCTTGATTTTTCAAATTGTCCGAAACAATAAAATTTGACTAAGATTCGGTTTCTTGATTTTCTTGAAAACAAGAAAGTGAATCTTGATTTTCTTTTTTGGTTGTGTGCACATCTATGGCCTTGGTAACGAAGTCTTGGATGGTCTCATTCAATCTTGCTTGGATTTGCTTGGCCTTTAACCTTGTTATTGGGCCTTGAGAAAATTAGAGCCCATCACATTCATGAGCTTATTTTTGAGCCTTGAGACTTGTATCAACCTTGACAACTACCATGGTTTCATTGTTGAGAACACCCTTGTATACAACTCCGAAACCCCCTGAACCCAACAAAGTGGAGAAATTATCGGTGGCGATCCTTAACTGGAGAGAGGTGAATCAGATTGGTTTCTCCTTTCCTATGTCGTTGAGGAATTGATCCATGGTTGTTGTTAGTTTCGAAAGTGGAGAAGGGGAAGACGAACAATTTTCTTTTGATACCATCTAATAAAATTGAGAAGGAACATTAATACAAGAATCATGATAACCATGATTACTGCAGATGGTTACAAGTGAATCTATGATCAGTTTGTTTCGACATATGGAGGAGGAGGAAGAAGAAGAAATTAATTAAAAGATTACCCATAGCTGTAATTCCTGAACTCGATGCCATTGATGATGATTAATAGAGATTGGAGATGGAACAAGAGAAGATGATGAAATGAACAATATCTTAGATGTCTACCATTCGAAAGTAGAATTTTCCATGATGGCGTAATGGGTGAATGAAATGAAATTTCGACTAAAGAGATAATATCAAATTTTCCATTCCTTAGAATGTTGACCAATTAATGTAGGCGTTTGGAGCTGTGTTCCCCACGTAGACTGGACATAGATATAACGACTTGCTTAATAAAATGTATATGTATATGTATATGATATTTAAAAATAGGAAATAATTTATATTAAGATGTTGTTAAAAATTAATGTATTCAGGTATTAATAAAATTTCGTCACATTATTAAATTTTAAAGACATAAAACGAATGTTTGCTTTTCAAAAGGAGTAAGTGAATTCTTAGGAGATAACTTGTGCTATATTCTTGGATTTAGTAGAATACGTAATCTTGGAAGCTATTTGGGAGTACCTTCGTTTCATGACAGAGTAACCAATAGCTCTTTGCGTTTTGTGGTGGATAAAGTTTAGAGTAAATTGCAGGGATGGGATGCAAGGTCGTTGTCTTTAGCTGGTAGGGCCACCCTGGCGCAAATTGTCTTACTAGCGATTCCCAACTATTTCATGCAGTCAATGTTGATTCCCAAGGGTTTTTGTGAGGAAATCGAACATATAGTGCGTCGGTTTGTTTGGAGGTCATTGAGTAATGGTAGGAAAGTGGCTTTGGTCAGTTGGGAGGATGTATGTCAGCCTCGGGAGCATGGCGGTCTTGGTTTTCAAAAGTTGTAGGATTGTAACACTTCCTTCATAATAAAGTTGGGTTTTAGAATTGTGATTGATTCTAAAGCTCTTTGGGTATAGGTGCTTTGAACGAAGTATGGGGTAGTTGTCAGAATTCCAGAAACTCTATCCCACATTAGAGGCTCTTTTTTGTGGAGAGCCCTTACTAAGGTTTGTCCGCTTATTCGAGAGAATTTGCTTTGATTAGTAGGGGATGAGAGAAATATTAGGTGTTGGAGTGATCCATGGGTTTCAAATGTAGGCCTCTCGTTAATCTGATTCCCGGACATGCTAGTCTTGATTTGGACTACTTGCTTAGTGATATGGTTGCTGATGATGGTACTTGGAACCTTGATTTGTTTCGGCTCTGGTTGCTTGAGATAGTCATTCAAAAGATTATTGGGATACCCCCACCTCACTCGACAGCAAGAGTTGATAGGATTATCTGGAGAGGAACGAAGATGGGTTCCTTCTCTGTTAAAAGTGCCTATGAAAAAATTCGGGAATGTTCCTGGAAACCGAATGAAGATGTCTGGAAGATCCCTTGGAAGTTCAAGGGCGCCTAAAGGGTTAGATTTTTTGTCTAGCTAGTGCTCAAGCAGAGATTACTCACCAACACACAGAGAGTCCGTAAGAGCTTGTGTCATAGTTCAGCATGTTGAGTTTGTGGTCATATTTCAGAAGATGTGTTGCATGCCATATAACTCAATCAAACATTTAAAAATAATATACATTACAACAAAACAACTACAAATCCAATGATAATGCTTTGATATATAAATACATCAAAATTTGTAAATAACTTTTGATGATTATGAAATAAATTATTAAAAATTGAGATTTATATATAAGATAAGTCTCAACGAACTTTGATAATAAAATGTGTTTTACGATACATAAAATTAGACTTTATATAATTTTATACATGAATTTTGTATTTGATTTAATTTTTACAAACTATTAACACCATTATCGACGTAGCATTATTTTAGGTTTATACATTACATACATAAATAATTATATTTATCTAATATGAAAATAAATAAATGTATTTGTTTATTTAAGTGTGTATAGTTGAATTAAAGTCAAAGTCTCGTATATATATTTATATCACAATCAAAATTGCATGTAATAAATACACAAAAAATTCATGTACTAAATTACACTTTTAATTAAATTTTGATGTGTAAATTTTTGTTGGGGGGGACATAGATATGTAAATTTGAGATGTGTCTTATCATATATACATACATTAACAATCAAGTGCGACCCTAAAATGCAAAAGCATACTGACTTATTTCATCCAATTTTAATAGGTGAGAGTTGAGAATTGGCCATTCCGAATTATAAATTGGAAAGGCCAGTTAGTGCATGCCTTTGATTTGGGCTTACTAATCCATTTTTCCATATTTTCTTCCTCCATCTCAATTTTTTTTAAGAAAAAAAAAAACCATTCTTCCTACCTCAACAAAAAATTAGAGCTGGGTATTCGATCGAATCGAGTTAAAAAATTTCAAGTTGATCGAGTTGACGAATCCTATTTCAGTTACCAAACTCAATTTGAATTTTTTTCGAATCGAATTGAGTCAAAAAAAATTTCTAGTCGAGTCGAATTAACGAATCCTATTATTTATACTCAATGTTGCATTTACATGGACCGATTATTTAACTAGAAGACGAAGTACAAGATTATTTAACTACATAAAAAAATATAATGATTTTGCCTTTTAACTTAATGAGTAAACATTTATCAAAATGACGTAGTTTTGTTTTTTAATTTAATGGTTTTGAATTTTAACTTTAGAAAAGATAAACATTTATCAAATGATGTAGTTTTGCGTTTTATTATTCGGATTTTTGAATAACTCGAATTGTGTAATTTTTTATACAAGTTGATCCGAATAACTTGATTAACTCAAATAACTAGAACTATTTAATTCAAAATTTGAATTTTTTTATCAAATTTTCGAATAGAATTGGATTTTGCTCACCCTACTAAAAATTATATATGTCAAACCATTTTTATGCTATTTGGTAGTAACCCTTTCTTTCCAGCTTTTTCAGCTCTAATGGTGTTCTTTTTCTTTTTACTTCTCATATGAGAAGTAACTACAACCATATGTAATGGAACAGCTTCTACTATAGCAAACTTCAAATTTCCCAAAAACCCATTTATATAAACTTTTTGACCTTTCCCAATGCTCGCCACTACTTGAAAGAAATCAAACTGAGTGCTTACAATTACTTTCTTGTAGAAGTTAATCAAACTTTTGAAGATCTTAGATTAACTGATCAAGAATAAACCCTATAAAACATTGAAATGGTTCAATATTTCAACCTTACCATTCCTATCACTACCATATTCATTTGGCGCATCAATTCAACATTATTACCCAATTCTTCATGCAACTCAAAGGGTAAAAAGAGCTTTTACCACTTGATCAAAAATCCATTTCAACAATTATGAAATCCTTTCTTTCCTATAATATAAACAAAAAATTGCACTTCTCTAGGAGTTTACCCCAACTAAAAAAAATCTACCAACAACCAAAATTTCAACACAAAATAGAAAAACCCAAAAGAAAAATGAAATGTCAATAGAATAACATTCAATGAACTAAAAACAAATTTTACATGATAAATGGTTTGGATGAGTAAAAATAAAAGAGAAGACAAGAGAAAAGAAAGAAAAATAATAATAGAAATAAATAAAAAAAAATAATGTTACCGATGCGTAAAGGTTAAAGATTAATTTTTTAGACTATAATTAAATTGACACAATGTATATACATTTAGGATTAAATTCGTTATTATGTCAGTTATTGAATTGTCATGTCATCCTTTCATGAACATTTGTAATTTTTTATAGTTGGATGACCATAAAAGACAAATGTCAGATGTATGTATATGTATTTGATGTGAATCTATGCACTCATAATCATATTAGATTATTTATTTGATATAAATACAAATACTTTTTGAAAATCACATCATCCGTTAACCATGAGATTGGAGGTTCAATCATTGCTCATGAGAATAGAACATATTCTAAATCACCCATTTACCTTTTCAAAAAACATCTACAATAAGAGGATTAATAATTGCTATAAGCAGTGGACACTCTAATTTTGACTAAAAAAATACTTTAAAAAAAAACCATATTCTAAATAAAATCGAATTTGCCAAAAACATCTTGATGTTATTGATAAAGTTTGAGGTTTTGAGATTTAAAATGCCCGAATTTAAGTCTTACAATCCAATTTAAATATATTTGTAATTGGATTAACAATTTGTACCGATTGTAATGCTTATAATTGAGAAATGTAATTGTAGGTTAAGAAATTGACCAAAATTGAGGTTTCTTGGATGATTAATTAAATTTAGTTGGCAAGAATGTGCGGTGTTTGGCTGATGTGATGGTTAATTATTTATATACAAACTTGTAATCAATGTTATCTTCTCCTTTTACCCTAATGATTGAAAAACTGTGTATTTTATTATCAAATTGGATTTATCCTCATCCTGTTTTTGACAAGATGACTTGGAAAAAGGCATTGCCATGCATGTTTTGAATTTACATAAGACAAATAATATGCGCTTTATCAGTAATCAATTAATTATTTTGTGATTCCAGTTTATTATTAAGTGTTTGGTGCGTTTGTATTCTTAATAGAATTTAAATTTAAATTTTTAAAAATAATATTACTGAAAAAAATAATTACAAATCTCGAATATAAACTATAAAACATGCATTAAAAAAATTATAAAAAAATTATGATTTTAACTTTAAGTATCTTGTTTTACATGTATATATATATATATACACCCTCCTGGATTAATGGAAGAAACAGTGAAGACTACTAGTCTCATGACAAGAATATTTATTGAAAAATGAGTTTGGAATTTAGTTTATTAGTCCCGTTAGTTCTTACAATTATTTTTAAAAGGTCATACTAACAAGTTTTTTAAATTTGAGTTTTAGTGTTTGTAATTAAAGAATAATGATATCCAAGAGCTAACTAATTACATGTTTGTCAATAGCTTGAATTATTTTTCACATCCTAAAAATGGGGTTAGAAAAATTGAGTTTGTAAAAATCTTGAAAGTGGTCATGCCTCGATTTAAAATGTTGTCTTCGTGCATTTGTAAAATAAATCGACGGTTTTTGAAACGGATACTTATATTAGGGTCATAAATAATTAATTTAAAGTATTAAAATAATATAATCAACTTTTATTATATTAATTAATCTAAAACGAAACTTGATTACAATGTTTAATTTGAAAATAGTGTATTTTAATTGAGTTAGGACCTAATTAGAAAAGAGAAGAAACAGGGAGTGACCAAAAGGGTAAGTTGCCCAATTTTTGGGAAATTAGTCTTCTACTAGGAACTCCCACCGTCTTCTTCTTCCCTCTCCTAATCTAAACCCACATCCTAAGTTCCAAGAGAAAGAAATTCAAGAAATTAATTATGTTTAAGTTATGTTAGGAATTATGTCAATTAAGTAGCTTATTTACTAATTTAATAATGCTATGTATAGTATTATCAGAGAAAAGTAGTGTTGATAAAAATTTTAGTTGAAGTTATGAAATTATGGTAATTTACAATAATAGTGGAAAAAGGACTAAATCATAAAGTTAATAAAGTATGCCATGGCATTGTATAAAATGGAAAGAGGGCTTAAGTGAAGAAGTGTTAAAATTATGGTGTTATATGTGATAAATGTGTAAACTAATAAAGAATATGTAAGTTGAGTCCCTTATTTTCAACAAACTAGAAAAAAGTCACACCCCGAAATAAATATATACAGTTAAAAAATAAAATTAAGCAAGAAATAGTCTTTAGGCTTAATGGTTAATAGTTAGCTTCTCTCCCTTGTCATCCTAGGTTTGAACCCCTCATTCCCTTTTTATTTCATAATTCCGCCAAAAACACCCCAAAACATATTATATGATTAAGCGTAAAAAATAAATAAGAAATAAGCAATATGCTCAATGGCTAAGGCTTTAGTTCTCCTAGAAGTCTTAGGCTCAAACATCATTTCTCCCATTTCTTTTCCCTTTTATTTTTAGCAACCTTGGATAAAAGCCACAACAAAATATATCCTGTCAGGAATAAAAACTAACAAGAAATGGGCGATAGCACCAGTGATTAAGTGTTAGGTTCCCACTTGAAAACTTAAGTTTGAGCCTTCTCCTCCTCCCTTTTCATTTTAATTTCAAATTTCGATAAATATTGGAAAAATTACAAGTGCAGACCCTAGGGTTCACAAACCCTAGAAATTTAACAAATTCTTTCCTAATTAGAATTCATATATTGCCCTTCATCAATAATAGAATTAGAATTCCACCATATTTTTCTCTTCTTTTCCTAATTATATTTTCATATTGCCCCCCTTTTCAAGTCTTAATAGAATTTGCTCTCCATCTTTCTATTTATTCCCTTTTTAGTTTCTTTCTCTTTTCTTTACACCATATTTTCATCTTAGTTGTTAACAATTATTTTGCTTTTCCAAATCAAATCATCCTCCATTCAATCTTTCTTTCTATCAATTTTGTAATTACCGTTAATAACATCCCTACCTTTGCCAAGAATCGGTAAGTACATCTCGTTTCCGATGTTTATATCTAAAATTTCGTAATATTACCATACGACGCTAATCTTATGTTCGATTGATCAATCTTTCTCAGTTCTTGCCGAATCTTTCGATAATCTTGATGAATCTTGAAATCAATTATTAACTCGTGCATAAATGTCATTTGAAGAACCCGATTTAGGTGAATCAAATCAAAAACGCGTGTGAGGAACGTTGATCAATCTTTCGGTGAAAGGTGTGTGTTCTTTTACAAGCGAATCAGGACAAATCGTGTCCAGGAATAGGGTGACACGGTCACTCGCACGGGCGTGTGGACCATACGGCCCCTCACACGACCATATGCCCCTCACCGTGTCTCCCTTGTAGTTTAATTTTACAATTTCCACGCGACCATAGTCTGTTACACGGCTTGGCCCACACAACCATTTAACCCCCTCCACACAGCTTATAGCATCGTACATGGCCTGGCCACACGGCAGTGTGCGCCCTGTTTTACAATTTTTCCTTGAATTTTATGAATCGTTCAGTTTAGTCCCTGAATAGCCCACAAACTATTTTTAGTATTTTATTTCATTCAATTGAGTCCTTGGTATTATGATTAATTTTGGAATCCATAATCTGATTGACTAAATTGTTACTGTATATGCATGATATGTGATTGGTACATGTTTACTATCATTGGTTTACTGATATACTGTTACTGTTACTCGTACAATTGTATTTCTGATTGCATGATCAACATGACTATTGTTGTTGATGAACTAAGAACATGTCATACATATGCACTACTATTGTTAGTCTAATTACATGCTAAGCATATCTACTATTTCTGTACTGTACTGTTACTAGTATTTCATACTGCATTGCATAGGGTGAGAAGCTTTGAAAGGAGGAAGTTGTAACCTCCCTAACCTACCCTAGACGTTAGGCCTGAATCTGGGAGATTACATTGGCCACAGGAATGGCCTAGTAGCAATCAAGGTTTATAAAATAGTCATTTTTAGAAGAAAACTTTGTTGATTTCTAAATTATTTATTACTAAAAAATCTAATTATAAATTTAGTAGCAGAAAAGTGATATCTATTTATGTTTTAACAGAAGCTGTATTTCATGCATATATAAATAAATTCCTGAATTTTAATAACCTAATCAAAATTTAAAGCTCATGCATGTTCAATAATCCCTAAAAAAAACTAATGTCCCATGCCACAGCTTAAATTAAACATTACAATTTCTGAATAACGGAAAAATTTCAAATAATAAATCTAAAATATTTTAATAAACAAAATCGAGTCGAGTCTATTTGAATGTCTTGTCATCGTCCTAACCTGGTGGGTTATCTGTAAAGATAGAGAGAATAAAGGGGAGTGAGTTATGAAGCTCAGTGTGAGTTCAATCACAAGAAAATTAGTGCAAATAGTTGATAGGTCATAATAACGCATAGTATAATTGTAATTAATTAGTAAATTAGAGAATCGATTTTTCAAATTAGTATCACATAATTCACAATAGTAATTTCAGAATATTGATTTTTCAATTTATCTCATCATCACAATATCTCAATATTCACCACTATGCATATGCTTCTAAATGCAATGCAATTTCAATTATCAGAAAAAAGGTCCAACACCACCGCTACACACTAGAGTAGGAGTTTCCCAGAACTTCTCTACCTTTACACAACATTGTGGATAAACCAGTCATTGTTGTGGATGAACCACTCGTTGCAAATAAACCACTAGTAATAAAAATGGTGGATGAACCACCGATATTTTTGATAAAAAGTTTTTGTAGACAAGCTGTCAGTAGGTTGTGGATACACAACATGTTTGCAGATTAAAGCTACTAGTACAGTGTGGTTAAACCACTCATTGTTGCAAATAAAAGCTACTGATACAGTGTGGATAAACCACCCAAACGGTGCAGATAAAAGCTGCTTAAACGGAGTGGACAAACCACTCAACAATGCAGATAAACTGCTGAACTTCCTCTGTTCATATCGTCCCACCCCATGCAATGCAATATGACCTGCTCAAAACATATCGATATAGTAGCATTTAATATGCTTTTAATAAAATATTACGGTAGCAATTATTATGCTTATAACAGTTCGGTTCAGTGGCAACTATTATGCTTATAACAGATTGATTCAGTAGCAAATGACATGCTCATCATGTGTTTGATTTAATGGTAACCTAAGGTAGACTGTATGTACCATCATAAATATAGATATGTGCCATCATAAATATAGATACAGTAGATATATATATCATTCATAATTCATGCAATTATACATATAACATTAATTCAACCAATCAGGTCATGGATTCTAACATTGTTTATATTATTAAGGATTTAATTGAAAAAAAAACCCTAAAAATAGTTTGGAAACCATTCGGGGACTAAAATGAACAAATCATAAAATTCTAGGTAAAACTATAAAATCTAAAAAATAGGGGCACATGATCGTATGGCGAGGCCGTGTGCAATGCCTTAAGCCGTGTGGAGGGGGTTACACGACCGTGTGGCCAAGCCATGTAACAGACTGAGGCCGTATGGTAATTGCAAAATCAAGGTACATGGGAGACACAGTTCTATTGCATGTCGTGTGAGAATTGCAATTCTTAGGGTTTCAGATGGACATGGCCATGTGAAGGGTCATGTGGTCCACTCGTGTGGTCCACATGCCTATGTGATAGACCGGGTGACCCTAATCTTAGACACATTTTGCCCCGATTTGCTTGTAAAAGAACACACACCTGACATCGAGATCTTGAACGACGTTCCTCACGTTCAAATCTGGTCCGATGCACCTAAAACGGGTCTGTTTCTTGGCAAGGATTAAGGATGCTATTTGATGAAAATTATGAAACTGGTAGAGTGAACGATTGTATGGAGGATTGTTTGATTGGAGAATGCAAAATAATTATCAACAATTAAGATGAAAATATGATGTAAAGAAAAAAGAAAGAAAATAAATAGAGGATAAATAGAAGTATAGAGGGAAAATTCTATTAGGATTTTCAAGAAGGGCAAAATATGAATTCTAGTTAGAAAAGAATTGGGTTAATTCCTAGGGCTGAACCTAGGGGTTGCACTTGTAATTTTCCCAATATTCTGTCGAAATTTGAAATTAAAATTAAAGAAGATGAGGAAAAGGTTGAACCTTATTCACTTAAAGAGACTAATGTTTGAACCATTGAGCTATTGCTCAGGAGGGGACTCAAACTTGGGTAAGCAAAAGGAGAGTGGCGTGTTAACCATTAGATTGCTACCCATTTTTGTTAAGTTTCTACTCCAAATAATATTTATTTTAGTGTAATTTTTATCTTAGGTTGCTAAAAGAAATTGGAGAAGGGTAACTCAAACCTAGGCTTCTAAGGAGGAGGCATCAATGCCTTACCACTCAATATATGTCTTACTTCTTGCTTAATTTAGTCACTCAATTGTATATATTTATTTTGAGATCAACTTACATATTCTTTATTAGTTTACACATTTACTTAATTTTTTTTCTTATTAAAATATTTAACTTTATAGTT
>CM025149.1:18858590-18869017 GCA_013467495.1 Gossypium gossypioides | reverse complement strand
AGGGATTGGCGGGATATCAGGGAATTTAAGGAGAAAATTCCATGGAACTACACGTAAGGAAGGTGTAGTATTAAAGGAGAGCAGTTAAGAGATTAAGATAAAACCAAGTGGGTGGTCAGGGAAGGGTTGATACATCAAAATGCATGTGCAGGTGGGGGCCTAAGTCTTAACTGGAACATCTGCATGTGCAGGGTTTGATCGTTGTAAATGACTCCCGAATATACGAAAATCGGTTTCTTGGTCTTGCTTTTCTCTCTTTAACATCACAATTGCTTTCTTGTCTCTTCTTTCTATTCAAGTCCACATCGAACCGCCCTTTTGTTTCCTATATAATCCCTTTCTTTCCAGCCCTTTTATGTCACAAACATCAACCACGAACATAGCACACACCAGCCTTTTGATTAGCCTCTTTCTATTTGTAAAAAATGGCAACATCAGCAGTTTCTGCAACTTTTCTGCTTTTCGTCTTTGGTTTTTGCTTGCGAGGCGCCTTTGGTGATTATGGGGGAGGATGGCAAGGTGGCCATGCTACATTCTACGGGGGCGGTGATGCATCTGGCACAATGGGTAAGTTAACTTAAAAAAAGTAGTGTGGGGTAACGTGAAGTTAAAGCAACTTGCTGTTTCAAGTTCTTTTGTGTATTTTCCGTTATTGGACTTGGTCACTTTAAATGGTCTATAACTTATTAAAAGTTTACTTAATCTGAGAGTTTTCTATTTGCTGCTATTTCAGGAGGCGCTTGTGGATATGGTAACTTATATAGCCAAGGTTATGGGACCAACACTGCAGCACTTAGCACTGCTTTGTTCAACAATGGCCTCAGCTGTGGTTCTTGTTATGAAATGAGGTGTGACAGCGACCCCAAATGGTGCCTGCCTGGATCCATTACCGTCACTGCAACCAACTTCTGCCCCCCTAACTTGGCCTTGTCCAATGACAATGGTGGCTGGTGCAATCCTCCTCTACAGCACTTTGACTTGGCTGAGCCAGCCTTCTTGCAAATTGCTCAGTACCGGGCTGGAATCGTCCCCATTTCATTCAGAAGGTAAAACTTACAAAACCTTCACTAATTATGTACTAAAACAATGATTTGAACTCTCGCCTGAATAACAAATTCATGTTGGGCTAAACAGAGTCCCCTGTATGAAGAAAGGAGGAATCAGGTTTACAATCAATGGTCACTCTTACTTCAACTTGGTCCTCATTACAAATGTTGGTGGTGCTGGAGATGTTCATTCAGTATCAATCAAAGGTTCCAAAACAGGGTGGCAATCAATGTCGAGGAACTGGGGCCAAAACTGGCAGAGCAACTCTTACCTCAACGGTCAAAGTCTTTCATTCCAAGTCACCACAAGCGATGGAAGGACTGTGACCAGCTACAACGTGGCACCGGGAAATTGGCAGTTTGGACAAACATTTGAGGGCGGTCAGTTCTAGAGTTTCAGGACAGTAAAGGGTCTTTAAATGGAAGCTTGTATATGTAATAGCCATTGTTTGAGATAGGGGAAGGTATAAGAAGGAGAGTTAGGGTAAAGGAGAGGCTCAGCCGGCCCCATATGGCTGTCAATTGCTGAGGTGATTTATTGGCACCCGCTAGGCCTATACATATATCTTTACTTGATTGATGATGATCAAGGATATTTTCATCTGTTTGGCTTTTGTCTAATTCATCATAGCCATGCCATGAAACGAATCAAAATATATATTTAAAAGATTTCTTTACTTAATTCTAAAGTTGCCTTATGTTAGTTTATATGTATGATTTTGATCACAGATCCCAGTTTGGTGGTTGCTTTTGGCAGCCCATCTCAATACAAACTACAAAGAAACTTCAAAATGGTCAAGCTACCTGTTGCAAGAAGCCAATGTTTTTAACTACAAAGAAAACTTATTTTGTAACACATTTTGTTGGGACATCAATTTTGCATAGACCATTCTCACAAGTAATCAGAACGGCAAATTTATTTTACTTAAACATAGAGCTTCATTTGTCCATAACTTGCATATTGCTAACTTGTTAGCGCAATATATCAGTATGAAGATTCAGTAGCATCCCAATCCTGATGAAAATCATGGTGCATCCAAAACCATAGAAGAAAACTGACTGACATAAGCAAGTAGGCAGAGCTATAATCCTTTTCAAATTTATTTAGTAAAAGTATAGACAAACAAATGTACAAGCTCTATGCAGACTATGAGTCATGTGGAAACTAGCAATAGCAGGTCGGTAGAAATCTCAAACCATCTTTATCTATCCACTATAATATAGAAGAATCATTCACCAGACATTGCAGTTCAACTGATGGTGAAATGTGTACCTAATATTGTTAGTGCGTGTAACGACCAGATTTCTAATGGTGTCGAAAAATACAGTTTCAGAACCTCGTTTCTGTAAACTGAGTCCATAAGGATGAAATACAGAGATTAAGGAAGTTATCGTGAAAATATATTGAAACTTGTTTAAGAAATTTAACCGAGAAAATAGTTAATTAAAGCTCAGAGACTAAATTTTAAAAGTCCAATCACTATTGAGTTTTAAATTAGAAAATGCATGAGGCCTAGATAACAATTATCGAAAGGACCAAAATGGTTATTTGGCCATTTTCCATTATGAATTAGTGGGTGATGATGTTGATTCCACTTTTGTTTAATTAATGATTGATTAAGTATAATAATAACTTGATTAAACTAATTAGAGATTGATGTGAAGTCTTATCTTTTTCCACCGTCCAAAGAAAGAAAAGAAGAGAAAACTTCAAGTTCCTCATTCATTTGGCCAAACAAAAATTACCAAGGTAAGCAAGCTAGTTTCATCAAATTTTTATAGATTTTTTTACCATGGGAGCTTGATTTAGATAGCTCATGTATCAATTTGTTCAATTGTTAAGTTTTTAGCAAGTTGTCATTATAGATAAATTGATGAATTAGACTTGAATTTGATAGTTAATAAGCTTAGATCATGATAAGGACTAAATTGTAAAGCTAATTAAGTTTGTTAGATAACTTTAAAACATCAGGGACTAAATTGAATACATTGAAAATTATCATGAGGTTATATTGTAAATAGAAACTATGGGGTCCCTAATGAAAGAATGTGAAATCAAATTTTAATCTAATGCTAAATATCGAAAAATGTGTATATCTCGAGTACAGAGACTAAATTGAATAAAATGTAAAATATGAGTGGCTATGTATTTGAATGTGAATTGAATGAAATCTGATATTGTTTTTTTTATTGAATTATCGAAGGTAGCTAAAGACGACATTGGGTCGTCGCAAGAGAAAGGAAAGTCAAGAGTCGTTGACGAGTAGCTGAACTATCGGTTTGTACTTTTATGATTTGAGATCATTGAATATATACATTTCATGATTTACTATCGAGGTAAGCTCATATCATCATATGAATTAATTCGTATTGAATGATGTTGAATATTGAGAATTGATTGAATTGAATGAAGTAGAAAATAACATGATATAATTTATACATGATATGTGATATGAATATGGAATGAATCATGTTATGTGATATTGGACATATATATATTGATGATGAATTGAAATGAAATTATGATATTGAATATGAATTGATTATAAAATGAAATTAGATCATTGGTACCCTATTAACTGTTCGGGTAGAGTCGGATATAGTTGACATGCCATAGGATTAGATTGTGTATGGGTTATATTTTAGTTATATACCAATGAGCGTTGGACGCAGCTTATATACTTCGGATTTCGATGAGGCACTAGGTGTCAAATTGGTATGATGGTTGGATGATCCGTGTATCCGCCCGAGTTCAAGTTAGGTTAATAGAGATTATAAATTTTGAACCCATTAAATGATATTGAATTGAGGTGATAATGTGAAATAGTCTCATATGTATACAAATGTGAAATGTGATTATAGACTGCATGTGAAAAATCATGCAAATCAAACATAAATGAGCCCTGGGGGTTGAATCGAATATTAATGAGTCAATAAACTCGATAAAGAGAATTGAATCGTAAGTTGAAAGATCAAATGACATTGATTGAAAATGAGGATTGAGTATCGTATTGTTAAATGCATATGTGCTTGAAACTTAAATGAGATTGGTTGTATACATGTCAACATAAGGCACAGTATTGAATGTTTCAATTGGTTATTAAACGAGCTAGTATATGAGATTGAGATTTGAATAAAAAACATGTAAATTGATATAAATAAATCTTAGCATATATTGATTGAATCTCTATTACGATTGTACTCGTCTTATGACTAGAATCATGAAAGTACCACTAAGTTTTATCGCTCAATGTATGGTTTGTTTATTCCATGCGCAGGTATCAGTGAATCTCGAGGTCTCGAGAGGTGAAGCAGCATTCGGATCATAGATTCTCGACTCAACAATGTTTGTATAGTTATTTATGTTTCAATAGATGACATGTACCTAGGTTTTAAACGTTTAAGATTGTAAATGGTCAATGGAGTGTTTTGATTAGGGAATGATAAATAGAGGTTGACATATGAATTGTTATAACATGTATATATATGTTATAAAGTTTTAAAAGGTTAGAAATGTGTACTTGAACATCATCATGGGATGAAATATTTTGTATGTTGAGTCATTAGACCATTGTGTTGCATATTTTGACAGTCATAGAATATAAGAGTTGACGAAACCTGTCTTCAATGTCGCAACACAACCATAAGGATGTCGCGACAAAAATCTCTAACATCGCAATGTTCCCTATTTGAAGTCGCGACGTCAATCTATTGCTTTCCAAGTCGCGACACTGAGCCTCTGATGGTGATGTTGCGACATGGGTCCACCATGGTTGCGATGCCAACTCGGAAAGTTTTGAAAACTTTGCATTCTAGTCCTTATTTGACTTGGGTTATCTGAAGAGCTTTTGTAAGCTCGTATAAGATTCGATTATGATTTTAAAACATATGGTGAATGCATATCGTACTTAATAGCATAGGTAAATGGTTTAATTGGATGGTAATTGATTATAATTGCTTCGACAACGAATGTGATATCCGATAGCTTGGACCCAATGACTGACTCGAGTATGAGGTGTTATATTTAGTGGGGATAAAAATAAACTTATGAAAAAAATTTAAAGAAGGCTTCAAGGCGTGTATTAATGTCATTTGATTTCTATTCACCCCCACATATATTATGGCGTGCGAAAAAAGTTACTAGCAAATGAACTTCGAGGATACAATGAAACCCAATGACTATCTATGTTTTACATTGATGGAAATAGTCCATTGAGTACTAAGCAGAGTATAGAAAGAATATCAATTTTTATAAAGAATTTTTGCAATAATTCTTCATAGAACAATCTAGGAATATGACAGATTGTGGGAGAATGAAGAGGAACTTTATTTTTATGTTTTTTGAGTGTGTCATACAAATGAAAGTTCATTCTTATTTATAGGAGATCTCATGTCTCTTCATAGGGACATAACTACCCAAATGGGCAGTCATATATTTAGCATAATTGTCCAATAGGTATTTACTTGAATAATTATGACTATTTGTTAATAATTAAGTCATGTAACTTTTAAATTTAAAAAACATAACTTATCACTATAAATAATGACAACTTTTGATTAATAATCAAATGACATAACTTTTGGTTTGTAACACCTAGGTTTTTGAGGTTAGAAGTTTTGAGATTTTAAGTAAGGGTCAGTGAGTAGGTTGAAGTATTGTGTTTACTTTCGCATTCTAATGTCAAAATGAGCCTACTGGTTCGATGGTTGGATATGTGTTAGTTTACCTTTAGGTTTTGGGTTTAAATTCTCATGTGTGATTTGAGGAAGTAATTTTATTTTAGATTTGTTTTTTTTAGTTTTAAAATATTTATTTATTATTTTATCAAAAGTCTTTCCCACGTTCTTTCCCATGTTCTTTTTCCGTTCTTTTCCTTCCTCTTCATGTTTTTCTTCTTATTTCGTTATTTCTCTGCTTTTTTTTTTCTTTTGTTTCCCCAATTTTTAGATTTTTTTTCTGCTTCGTTTTTGTGGGTTGTTTTCGTCTCGTTGGAGATAGCGTGGTTTTCCGTTCTCGTTTCAATCAAAATCGAGTAGAAGTTTTTTAAAAGGGTAGTTGAGGCGTCGGTCATTTGTTGTGCATTGGAAGCATTTATTAGGTGTGTGTTCTGAATTGTTCAAATTTTCGACATCGAATTGTTGAATGGATTCTGTGGAATTCGGCAATTTTTGTGTGTTTCTGAAATTAAGTGGTTAGGGGTTGAACTGATAGCGAAATGCATGATCTCAAATTGGTTTCTGCGTGTGTCTCAATATTGTCGATGTTAGGGATTGATTTGTTAAGGAAAAACACGAATTTCAGGCTGTTTTAGGGTGGTTTCATGACTACATGGGCGTGTGCCGCACACAGGCGGTCCACACGGCCATGTGAATTTGGGAATTAGGGTTTTTGGGCAATTTTTGGTGCCACACGGCCTAGCCACATAGTCGTGTATCTGAATTTAGGGATTTTTTTTATTTCCACACGGATGTGTGCCTTAGACACTCGGCCGTGTTCCTTAGCCACATGGGCGTATGAGATTTCTACGCGGCCATGTCTGCTCTGCACCCTATTTTATCAATTTTGGACAGAAAGTCACACAGGCTGCTCACACGGGCGTGTGTCTCCTCCACATGGGCATGTGCAGCTTGCACACGGGTGTGTAGGCTTCTACACGACCTAGGTACTTCCACACGGCCGGGGCACACGGCTGTGTGGCCTTGTTTCACAGATTTTCGTTCTGTGTCAGATTTTGACTCCTTTTATGTTTCTGTGTGTTCCAACCCTCAGTTAGGCCTTAGTAAGGATGGTTCGGACTTTGTTTCAGCTCGGATTTGTGCGGTTGTTTGTAATCATAGAATTAATTTAATAATTTTTTAAATGTTATGTGATGTTCCTAGTAAATAAGTACAGCCATAACTGATTCTGAATCTGATCGATTGAATATGTGCACCTCTATTTCTGTATGACTGTTGTATGATTGTTTGTAAGTTGTGTACATTGTGCATCTGCATGAAAATCTGGGATTTGGTTGTGAAGAGAATGAAGTCTGATCCGGCAGTTTAACTGCATTACTTAATAGTGGTGATATCGCAACATAAACATATGTCAGCTCAACTGCATATTTTTATCAGAGTGGCTTGGTTCCACATATCGTAGTGTGTAGGGTGGATGGACCTATCATGGTCTTATGTGGTGTGCAGGGTGGATGGGCTAGATATAGCTCATATGTGGTATGTAGGGTGGTCGAAGTGGTGTTCGGATGGTTGGGGTGGGTTTTATTTTGTTGTATTCATTGCATTCGATTATAAGTTTATCTGTATGATTGTAAGGTTAATTGCATAATAATGTGAATAATTTGATGTGTTTATGTACTGGCGTGTTTTGGGATATTAGCTCCATGTTACATTTGTTGTTGGACTGATTATTTGATACAAGTTGTACGTTCTCTGTCTGTATGCACGTATGAGAATTATTTGCTTCCCTCCTTTTCACTTGCTGTTGTTTTGATTTCGGACTCACACTAAGCTCATGTAGCTCACCCCTTAGTTTTCTCCCTTTCAGGTACTTTCGTGTTCTGTAGCTGGACTAGGCAGCCGGAGGTCTCAGATGGGTCAGATTTGAATTAATCAAATAAAGTGATTCTTCAAATCTTAATTCATGAACTGTTTTGGACTGTTATTAATTATAAGAACTGTAGAATAATTTAATTTTAGGCTTTCGTAAATTGATACGCCAAATTGTTAAATCCTAAATTGTTAAACGATCCAGTGCGGTTTTAGCAAACTGTTTTGTAAATGAGTTTTAAACAAGCTTTTGTTTGTAAATTGCTTTTAGATCATTTCGGTGGTCAATGTGACCTCCGAGATCCGGTCGAAACTTCTAGGCCGAGTTTTGGGGTGTCACATGGTTACTTATAACTTTTCATTTGCAACTATTGGAACATTTTATGTATTTTAAAAATGTTCCAACAAACATAACACAACAAAAATATTCTTTCATTTAAAGTAAGGTACAATGTCAGTGTCATTGTAACAATCAGTGAAACAGCAAGATTCAAGCGTGTTCAGTCACTATTTCCATGTAAATAATGGGATTCAAATGTCTCTATCTTACGATAAACTATGGGGGATTCTTTTGATCACTCTCCCATCTACTATCCTATAGTGCTAGGAAATTTGTTGGTGAATCATTCCGCAGTATTTATCCACATGTTCTTCATATTTGCCGTAGAAAGTCGAAAGAGTAACAGATAAGACGGTTTCTGACATCAGGACATGAAAAATACATTATAATTAAATGAGTGCACGATTTAAGATCCCTTGTATCATATTGCAATTAATCAGCAAAAATGGGAACAAATATGTAAATGATTCCACAAAGTCAAGAAAGGAAGTTTATGATAGGAGCTTGATACCAAGTTTTTGAAGTTTTAACCACATAAAGTAATAATCTATCTTGAACTCAGGTGTAAGTGTCAAATATATGTATGTTTGATATTTTCCAAGATTTTAATGTACTTGGAGAGTCTTTAGAGGATCATTATCATGTCCCCGTAACCATGTCTAGATATGTGTCGAACATGAAAATTTACGAAAAATAAAGAGTCTGAAAAACATAATTCATGATTGCTGACTAGAAATAAATCAAAAGAGGTTGTGATTAAACCACTAAGTTAGGTTTAGTTACATTTAATATTATATCAGGATACATGTATTCATCAATGAATCATAAGAAAGATGAATGTGCAATAAGTAGACAAATGAACTTTCTTACCAACATAGGCAAGTATGAAGAAAGAGCAATAGCTACCAATGGCAGAAAAGAGCCACAGACAAATCAGAACCTTCCAAATAAACTAAAGGTTAGAAGTCACATTTAAATTGGCTAGTTACGTTGATTAAACTTGTTTGGGAAAAGACAATATAACAAAATGGGGAATCTACAAATGCTTAGTTGATTTATTTAAAAAAGTGGGAAAAATACTAAACTCCAAAATCTAGGTTGGAGTTGAAAGGAGGGGTGGAAGGTAAACATAGTAAAAAAGACGGTTTTACTTAAGTTTTAGTGTGACTATGTTCCATCTTTTCCAAGATTTCCATGGATTTTTAGAATCTTTGAAGAATCATATCCCGATTGTTATGTCCGAATATGTTTTGGAATGGGTACTTTAAGAAAGAAAAATGAAGAGTCAAAGCAATGAGGCTCTATTTCCTATTACCAGACCAAGACACACCTTGATACTAGTAACTAATGATTGAAAAACAATTCACAACTTAATCATAGTTCAACTGTAACACCCCTAACCCGTATCCGTCGTCGAAATAGAGTTTCGGAGTATTATCAAGTAATCGTAATCTAATCATTTATTTCAAGCATCATAAAATGATTCAACATTAACATACATAAAGTCCCTTAACAAGCATTTGAGAGTCTGAAAATACTTTAAAAACAATTTGAGACTAAATTAGGAACATTTGAAAATTTTAGGAAAAAAAAGTTTGAAAAATTTTAACTGTAGGGTTCACACGGCTGTGTGAGTCGCACGCCCGTGTGTCTGGTCATGTGGGCATTCAAAGTAGGGACACACGGCCATGTCCTAGCCCGTGTAAGTCTCTAGCTTGGGTCACACGGCCAAGCCACACGTCTGTGTACCAAGCCGCATACTCTTTGAAATGACCTCGCACGCTTATGTGCTAACTGTGTCTCTCACACAGCCAAGTCACACGTCCGTGTGTCTGGCCGTGTAGGCCTAAAATGTGCCTTAAACGACAAATTTACCAATTCCTACATGCTTGGCCATTAAACAACTTAAAAACCATTCATTTAACTTGTCCAAAACACGATCAAACACATTCAAAACATGTTAAAACAATCATCCTAAGTGTCTAGCTAATGTACCCTCATTGGTACCACATTTATATCATCAAAAAAAATCAACCAAATTAAACTTATAAACATGTCAAAATTCATCAATTTGGCCTAATTCAAAACTACCTAAAACATTAACTTAAATTCACATGCACATATCTAGATTTGGTTCAATTTACCATGCCATAATATAGCTTCAAACACAAACACATGTTTATATGTATATACCAAACCAACATTACATTTATAACCTCATTTACAATCCATCCACAAAATAATTATCATTTAGACGTCCTAGGTACATGTCTACACAAAAGAAAAACACCACCACGTTTGAGTTTGAGATCGTTTTTGGATGTTGAATCAGCAATCAAAAGTGAAATACCTAATCTACGCACGAAAAAACAAAATCGTATGCTGAGTAAAACTCAGTGGTATTTCTATAATCCGAATATTTAAAAACAAGATAATATAATATGCACAATTGAATTTTAAGCACATATTAATGTCTAGTATCATGACTATCATAT
>CM025149.1:18781319-18802613 GCA_013467495.1 Gossypium gossypioides | reverse complement strand
CCAAGAATCAACTAACCCCTTCATTTAGGTAGCTTGCAATGTTTCCCAATAATATGGTGGTATTTGTTCTAATTGCAGGTTCTTCATCAACCTGCACAACATTGCCAAAACGTACATAAGAACATGACTTTAAAACAGAAAAAATCATCAAACAAATTAAAAGAGAAACTTACCATTCTCATAATAGTAATCTATTGGTGATTTTCATATGGGAAATTAGACACAACTCCAACACTAATATTTTAAGCTGAACCCAGTTAACCTTTTTATCCAGTTAGATAATATACTTCACTGTCAATTAAGACAACCTCCACCATGGCATGGCCTTTTGTTTGTTAGGTGCAAACCAAACCAATGCAGGGCAGTTGGGTGTTGGACCCATACCTATTTCTTTTCTTTAATATTTTCAACGCAATCTATATAAGTGTTATAGACAACAAAACATTCCTTTGTTATTAACTATCAGAAATATATGAAGAAAATAATTTAATCAAAATGATATTTAAATCCATAAAATTAAAATTTGCAAAATAAATTTAGTATAATCTTTAGTTAGATGTGCAATAAATTAACAGTTTATTATAATTTATGAATTTGCAGGTTCAACTTGATGTAAATATAACAATGATTTTATTATAAACTGGTCATGCAGGTCTAAGGTTATAAAAATAGAAAATTGTGGTTGTTCTGTTTTCTAATATTTCCCTTGCAAAATGATGGCGATGAAACTCATATAAACTAATCAGAAAAAGAACATAGAATAATACTACAACACAATATGATGCACACCTGTAACTTGGAAAGATACTTCAGTAATGAGCCTGACAAAGTACGTTGTGAAAGCTGCAATGGAGATGAGACAGCAAAACTTAGAACAGACTCAAATAACATTTTTACATAAAAATAGTAATATATCACGAAGCTTAAAGAAAATATACAACGAAGCAAGATTGTAAGATCATGGAGATAATATAGCAGCACAGGAATTAAAATCACAAGCTCATAAAAAAACTCAAACTCGAGTTCGTTGATTTTCTTTTTCCTTTTTTCAGTACTTCTTCCTCCTCCATTGTACTTGAAACAACATAACAAGCAATTGAACTTCACACACAAGACCTTACACAAAACCTAAGACGATTGGCATATAACAGGGAATTTGTTCCCAAACTCAATTTATCTTATTGATACTCATCTGAAGATCCTAACTTTTAGCAGTGGTCGCTAGGGAATATGTTCCCAAACTCAATGGATCACAATTAGTTAATGAAATCCATCTTTACATTGTCTCCCAGTTCCAACATCTTTGACTAAAGTCAAGTAAAGAAAAGTTTATAAATTTTACTGGTTCCTCGAACATTGCAAGCTTGTAAGATTAGCAAAGTAACTTGAATAAGCCACCAACATGACTGGTAACACTATACTCTCTTCAAAGAGAAATGACTAAGAGATAGATGATGAGCCAAAGTAGAATTCCCTGCTTTCAAGGCTCAGCTGGATGGATTTGAGCATACCTTAGGAGCCAATATAAGCATGGACTTGAGAGTCAATTCTCGGAGAAACGCAGACGTGTCTGCAAATCCAGTAGCAACATGGGGGTAGACCTAATTGTAAAATTTTAAACCAACAGTTATTAATTTGCAATATTATCAGGAGTTTGAAATAAGCAACTAAAATCTGCTCGAATGAGGGAGTAACATATGTGCCATGGATTGCATACTTGCTCATCAACAACTTGAGCAGATAAAGATTCTCCGAATTGATCAATATGCTGTAGAAGAGCAACTCGGACAGCTCGGTCATTAGAAGCAAAGAGCTTCACAATTGTAGGCAGTACCTACACCAGAGAAGCCAAGATATTATCCAGTCAGCCAAAAGTAATAGAGCAGAAATTACATGTTTAAACAGAGTTGGATTTTATATTTAAATCAAACATAAAATCATATGTCTAAAGTAAACAAGAAATAAACAGTAGTATGACCTTCAGACTAAATTCTTCAGCAGAAAGCCAAGAACCCATTTTCAACAGTGCAGTCAAAGCAGGGGCAG
This sequence comes from Gossypium gossypioides, assembly GCA_013467495.1. NCBI lineage: Eukaryota > Viridiplantae > Streptophyta > Magnoliopsida > Malvales > Malvaceae > Gossypium > Gossypium gossypioides. The sequence goes on along the minus strand of CM025149.1, from coordinate 18,800,567 downwards.
CAGCTGAACCAAATTCAAGGGCAGAGGCTAACAAAGGAAGTAACTGCAAAGCAAGTTATGAAATCATAAATTGGCTGTTGAAACCATGGATGATTTGTCTTAGTTAACTTATCACACTCAAGTTCCAAAGGTTGCACCTTCTTCAACACAATTGGGCGAGGAAGCTGCTCTGCTAAATTAGGAAGCTTACGAAAGAAAGTATCCTTCTCAACACTGTCTTTCAAACTAAGAATTTCCATGAAATGTATGGTGTCCACCAACTTATTTTGGAAATATTCTGGCAATAAAAGCATTTTAGAATGTGGTATTAGCAGAAAGCAAAAACATGATGGAGAAGAAGGAATTTTCAAAACAAATGCACCATGGGTGGAAACATATGCAAAAAGATCACACACAAAAGGCATCAATTTCACAAAGCAGACTTCAGAAGAACCAAAGAGAAGCACCATATAGAACAGAGAGTTCCAGATCCAACCTTCTGATAAAGGAAAATTTATTACAATTACGAGGAACAGTGAGATTGCTGTTTCTAAGCCTAAAGCTTTCAGCATAACTTCACTTTCAAGAAGTGTACCATCTCTCTTCATCATCTCAAATCATCCCCCAATACAATTTTGTATGGATAGGGGATCAGTTCAGAACTATTTTCCTCTTTAATCTCCCAATGCTTCCCATAAAGTAGTAATAACCAAACATAAAGGACTATATGTACATAAAATGTTTCAACTGTTGTTCAGAGGTAGAACTGATCCTAAAATATAGAGTCCACAACCAAGAAATAATAGAATGAAGACAACATATCCACGAAAACAGCTTGACTAATTTACTATGTGGTCCGTGCCACTCCAAAGAGGTAATTAATTAGGTTAGTGGGTCCAAGATTGAAGATAAAAATCTCATGCTTATAAAGCAGACTGCTTCGCTGGATGTCTCACACTTTTGGCAAAACTACAAGGACGCACAGCAAAGGGCACTTACCACTATTTTCTATAAGCTTTGATGTATTCAACCTGCGAGAAGGCATGGAGCTCAAGAGCCGCTGATAATCTGGAAGCAGAGACTGTGAGGCAAGAAATTAGGCAGATAAGTACTAAAACGAACCTTGCAAAGGATCAAAGCAAAAGCACATATAAGTGCTATTGCTAACTGAGGAATGCGACCACCAATAATAACTATAAATTTGCAATACGCTACACTCATTTCGAATAGCAATAGTAATGTAACTACAAACCTTTGGAATAGAGGCAGTGTTGCGCAGCTCCTCAGTTTTTCCCAACTTCATGCCAGAGAAAATCTCGTAAATAAGACATCCTACCAAATTTTTTAAAAAAATTGTTCATATTGCATAGCAGATCAGACAAGAAAAAGAAAGAAACAAAATATCAGATAAAGAACTGAAAGTGAACCAAATCACAGATATGTCATGGTTGTTATCTTTCATTTCACTAGTCTGCTTTAGATACATGCATAAGTCAATACAATTTTTCTGAATGTCATTGTAACACACAGAGCACATAAACAACAGCTGAGAAGGTTTTTCAAATTTTGAAACAAATCTAAACTTATAAGCTCAAACAAATGAATGCCCACTAGAAGCATAGCCAAATGAACATCAAAAGCTATGTACTCTCTGCTCCTGCATCACTCTCAGTCAACACTAGCATCTAACAGAGACGAAAATAGTCAGTATCAACTCCAAACCCATGCAAGGAAACATACTCTTGTCCTGATGAAACTTCATGATGTAAAAACACCTAAAAGATCAATGTGAAAAGAACTGGATGCTCAAAGAATTAGCACAAATTAGCTGTTTATTCATCAACCTACCTACCTAATTACACCAGTATATCAAAAGAAAAAATTGCAAACTTACCCAAACCCCAAGAATCAATAGCCCATGGTGGAGATTTTCTGATTGTGGCCCAGTCGCACTTTGCCAGCTCTGTTGGCTTGTATTGCGATCCAACAAGCCATTCATATTGCTGATGGAAACAAAGGATTAAATTCAATTATCCACAGGCAATCTTGACAACAAAGAATGAAAAGTTGATCTTGAGAATCCTAAAAAGATGAGAGAGAAGACAAAGAAAGAGAGATGGTCTGCAGAAAGGATTCCATAGCATAGTAGCATATGATGGAAAAATGAAAATATATAATATAGAAAATGCATGATAAAAAATTATACAACAATTTAATACAGCATTTCACCTATGTAATTAGATGCAGAAAAAATACATAGATTGAAAGGATCCTGAATTTAATATGGAAAGTTAATTCCAATGTCAAAATTGAATGAGAAACAACTTCATTTATATGGCCTCTCAGTTACTTTATGGGTTGCATCTCTAATGATCCATTCAGAAAAAAATAACCTTGCTCTTCTTTAAGAAAATATGTAGACTTCATTCCATAAATACGTACTTGGATTTGAAGATTAAATAGTATATATGTTATATTGAGATTCAAAATAGTTGAAAACACTTGCTCACATCCAAACACAAGCATTACCAGCATCGGCCCTGTAGCAGTTGCATTGGCCCCATCATATTCTGATAGAACATCAAAGGCATATAGCTTCCAGTCTAAGGTCTGCGTTACAACAACACTTGACAAACAAACATTGCCATGAACCTGTACCATCCAAAGCTAGTGAAAAGAGTGATCTTGAAAGAGATAACAGTGGGTTAAAAATAAATAAATCGCAGAATCGCATTTAGTAATTAACATTCATTCCGTTGAATGTAGTGCAATTCCCCTAAGATAAGAACTGCTAATCGCTCTCACTCAATCATGACTAATTCAAGTACAAGAAGAAAAATCCTTTAATTACCTTGGCAAACAGGTTTTTGCATGACTACAAATTTTTAGAATTTCAATGAATAAAGATGTAATTGGAAGAGTTCCAAATACTTACAAGTTTGCAGTCGTTATTTAAAAAGCTGACAGCTTTAGCAATTTGGTGGAGCCCCCAAGCATAATATTCATCCCTACCAACAAAAGAAATCACAATCTAAAATTATTATGGCTTTAAACAACAAATTAAGTTCATCATATTCTATGTATGATGGCATCAAGGGGGAAAATACAAGTTCCAATAAAGCATAATTTAATTCCAATATAAGAAACTAAACGTATATTCATTCTGGGAATCAGGAAAAGTAAAATAACAAACACAAGCAAGAGACTTAGCACAGTTAAGAGAATATACCTTTGTGTACCTTCTAAACCGAGTTCCTTGATCTTCTCTGATAATGGCATAACAGGCTCCGTGACAATATAGATTGTAACTTTCGAACTAGAACCATCAAAAGATTCAACCTCAGTACTATGAAGAAATGACAAGATATTCGGATGCCTCACCTGCAAAAAGAAGCAGAGAAACTCATTCCGAAGTTTAGAATCTAGAGACTATACAAACACAACTGAGACTCCAGTTTCATCTTCTAAAACGCAAGAGAAAGAAAAGAAGCAAAAAGGGTATCTTTCACACAGAAAGAAAATAAGTTCTGAAGAAATAACAAGTAAATATCTAATCTTTTCGGATCAGAACACGCAGGAATTGAGTTGTACAAGAAACAAGTATAGGAAACTAACAGTAATACGCAATTCTAGAGATTGGGTTATTCTAGCAAAAGCCATAACGAGACAGAACACAGAGGAAGCAATTGGAATAGAAAGGCAAGGAGCAAGATGAAGTAGTTACAGTTCGAAGACGCTTGACACCATTTCGACCAGCAGCTAAATGGCCGTCCTGCGGATTACTTCCGGAAAGAGAAAATATAGAAACCGGAGATCCATCGTCCTGAAAAGATTAAAGAGAGAAAAGAAAGAGATCGAAAGGTTTATGAGAGCTGAAGGAAGAGATTAAAAAGGGATGGAAATAGTGGGGAAGTAGTAGTGCCTTGGAGGTGCCGCGAAAGTGAGACCAAGAGCCCCAAGCAGAAGGGTAAGGATCTCCAATGTTGTAAGGTAGATCCTTGAGCCCTGCTCCAGATCCGCCTACCACTCCTTTCAGGAATTTCAACATCTTTTTTCTTCGATGATCTGTGAATAGAGAGATGGACAAAAAGAAGAAGAAGAAGAAGAAGAAGAAGGAGGAGGAGGAGGTTCCAACTTCCAATTCGATTCGATCTGCCAATATTTTCTTTATTTATTGTTATTTAAAATAATAAAATAAAAATAGAACCCTATTATATAATTCTTCAGTTAGTACATTCAGTCGATGTTCAAAGAGGTTTGATTCTGTGCTTCGCGGTTTCACCATGCTCTGCCGCATCATCCTTCATTTCTCCTTTCTCCAAACTCAATGACGGCAAAACTGGGCCAGGACATTTCTGATGGGCTTCGACCTCTTGTGGAATTTTGTAAAAGGTCGACGGAAATTTAAATCGACTTTGCCACTCACTGTTGTGACTAAAATCTATAAATAGCACGTCCGGCGCCCCCCCATTTGTCAGTTTTTCACAGATTTTTCTGAATTTGAATTTCCATTTGTACCATAATGGCTGCCCCTCTATTTAGATAAAAAGTACATGTGCTCAAAATATAATAATAATGGAAGATTCTTTAATAGTTTAATATTGCGGTAATATGGAAATAAAAGTATCTCACGAATTGATCGCTTAAGAGATATCGATTTTTATCACTCATATGCCCAAATCGTATATGTCATAATTTAGTGATGTTAGAATCTAGATCAGTTGATGATGACACTGATGCAGCTCCATTGAACCATCCAAAGCATAAAGACCTCACTCTAAATGTTCGTGCATCACAACCATAGCGCCCGAGAATACTTTCAGCACTTCACCTTCACTGGAGCATCTAAAGCCTTTCTTGTCCAAAGTAGTTAAGGAAATCAAGTGTTTCTTTATTTCTGGAATGTATGGAACATTTGACAAGGTTTTGAAATGCCGTCAAACAATTTTATATGAATTGTGCCAATCCCCACAACTTAGCATGCGAGGTCATCTCTCATTGGCATTAAACTAGAACACCTCTTATATGTTGAAAGAAATCTTTGAAGGTGTTGATGTAAAATGTAGCAGCCATATCAAGAATTCGCCTCTTACCAGTGCAAGAATCGGATACTGCCAAAGTGAACCCGACATCATTTGAAGTTTCTACACAATCACATTTGCACAATCATTCTACTACTCATGCAATTCTGCTTTATCATTCATTTGTGGACAATCTTTCTTTATGTTCCCAAACTTCTTATAGTAATAACATTATATTCTTTTCTTGAACTACAATCCGGGATGAGTTTTACTTGATTGTCCTCCTCTTGATTTGGATCTCCCTCGAGCAATCAAATCATAACCTTGATTGTTTTCACCTACCTTACCAATGAATTTCTTTCTCAACTCATTAGAGCATAATGCATTTTTCACCTCCTCAAGAGAAACATCATCATGACTATACAACATAGAGTCAACGAAGTTCTCATATGAGCAAGGTAAAGAACACAAAACATTCAATGCTTGATCTTCATCATCGATTTTAATATTAATATCATTGAGATCCATAATAATAGAGTTGAAAGTGTCAAAGTGTTTGAAATAGGCATACCTTCCTCCATCTTTAAGATGTAAAGATGTTGCTTCAGGTAGACACAGTTTGTCAATAACTTCGTCATGTACTTGCTTTCTAATTGGAGCCACAAACCAGATGCAACGGTCTCTTCGGCTACCTCTCGTAATACTTCATCGTTTAGGCATAATAGAATATCATTGTGTGCTTTCTTCAGTATCTCGTCTTTTTGCTCTTTTAAAAGCGTGTTTGGTAATTGTCTCTACCAAACATCTTAAGCAATCCTTGTTGAACCAACATTGCCTGCATCTTGATACACCATAATACGAAACTATTTTTACTGGTGAATTTCTCGACTACGTATTTAGCCGACAATACACCTGCAGCAATATCACATTTTAAGTAACAAAAAAAGACCACAAGCATAACCACTTTGCAAAGACTACAAAAGCAGTTGAAACGGAGCTTCGATATCAGTTTGTTTGGAATGGATTGAACTAAGTAGGTCAATACAACCACAACTTAATTTATTGAGAATAAATAGGACATACCACAAGAAATAATATGCAAAAAATAAATTAATTAATTAAGAGACAAAAATATTTTCGTGACTTAACTTTAAAGTCTACCTCTATAAACAGAAAAAAAAACTTCATTATAATAAAACGGTGAAAATTATAAGTGTTTTAACACTCAAAACATAACTCGAAAAACTTACAAGTGGCATCCGAAAAATACCCAAAAACTATTAAACCATTGATGTCAAATTAACCACCACTAACTAAGTCACTCTGAAAAATGGTATGTCTCATGGCTTTAAGCAATTTACTTTGACAATTTGTAAAAGAACAATAATTCTTTCTGTAGTAAAAGAAATTGGTGCATAAATTAGCCACCATTTTTGACATTGAAGATTCATGGCTTGTTGAATTCAAGCTAAAACCCTGACAACATTCCGGTGCTTTAAATGGGTGCAATCAATTGTTGATTTCAGCTGGGGAGTTCACTCAAGGGTCTAATTTTAAATTTTATTTTTCTATTTTACAAAAAAACCCAAGCTGTTTAATAATTTATATCCGCAATAAGTTAACAAAAATCAATAATTCAAGTTTGTGTTTATGAACAATGGACTAACTTTTCAACTTTTATAGAATATGCGGACTAAATTTCAATAAATTTAAATGATGAGATTATCTTTTTCAATTTTAATAAAATTAAACAAAAGATTGGTAATAAAAATAAAGGAATTTATGGAAGAAACTAGCTAAGATCCTTACAGCCAACATCCATATTCTCAGCAATCTAAACAACATTGTCTTCATTGATCTGTCCCTTTTGCTCAACATTAAGAATTAACGTAATCAAGATGTAACATTTGAGTGCTTCTATTGGATGACTTGTCGCTTTCATAATGACTCATAACCTTTACATAATTTTCTTTTTCCTACCGTTAGTTTGTTTCAATGCCCCTTTCCCCAAGTTTGTGCACCAAAATTCTGCAACCTTGTTCTATTCCAAATCCTCCCCAACTTTACATCTTCAGTTGATTTTACAAAATATTAGTATCTAATTCTCAATTAAGGTAAACTATTCATTAAATTATTAGTTAGTTTATGTTTTGGTCATCAATTTCGAAAAGTTATAAAATAGTTATTAAAATATTTGAAAGTTTTCATTTAAGTCACTAAATTGTTAAAATCGTCACTGTATGAGCTTCTTCATTCGCACCATCTGCACCAATTCAAAGCGCTTCTTCCCTTTCTCTTCTACAATTCAAATATTTTTTTATAAAACAACTTTGAATGTCATGAATCTCTTTCTTCTTTAATCTTTAAAATTGACAGTCAAATCAACTTGAATTTAAGGTATGTTCTTCTACTCATCAATGGTTACTGATTCATCGTATCAATTGTTGAATAGTTGCTTAGAACTTGCTAGCTAAACTTTAAAAAAAATCTTAACAGCCCAGTAACTTAAATAAAAAATTTTAGATAATCTAAGGATATTTTATAATTTCTGAATATGAATTATCAAAATCTAAATTTATTTACTTTTACTTTAGATGTGATCCTCGGTGCTGTTTTGTTTTAATTATCATCCCCACATTCTTTTCCACAAGAAGTTTGAAAGTTCATATTTGTGCAGGGGGGGTGGGACCCATCTTGTAGATATATAATAGTAATAACAAAGACGAGCCAAGCTTCTGCAATTTTTCCTGGAAAGATGCCATGATATTATTGCTTCACATTAATAAATCAAGAAAAATTCCACGAATGCATTGATTACGGTGGACAATACGATGATGACTAGCAAGTACCTCCTATAATTCGAAGGAAAACAGATTTCCACACCTGGAGAAGGTTTCAATGGTTATTATTATTATTATTATTCCACATTACTGATCACAAACTATCGTAGATACAGTTATATGATGATGACTAGACGAACTCACTTTCATCAAACTGAAAATCGTCTTCGAACTCTACAGGCTTCATTACAAGGTCCAGTTCCAAATTCTGGGAAGTGATTTCAGTGCTTGTATACACGTTAGAGACCACATCCCTGTATTCAGCACCTATTATGTCTTTCCACATCACAACAGAATCCATGTCTGTAAGACCACTTGTTGTTGGTGTTTCTTCCTTGGTTTCCTGCTTTACAGGTGGAGTGATTTCATGCAGCTTTTTGGTTGGGATTTTGGGGTTGCTGCTGCCATAACTGAACTTGTTGTAAGATTCCCGAGGTTCAGAATCTATGATGATTTGGGGAGCCTTGAATGAGTTTGGTCTGCAGGTATGGGTTCCAATGTAAGTGGTCTGAAACATTTGGGAGCCAGCATCTTCCAGTCTTTGGACTTGTTTAGTGGCCCTACAACCTTGATCGTACTTGCGAGTGCACCTAAAGTAACTCCTGTTCATGATAATTGAAGCACTTAACCACTTGCCATAGTGGCTTTAAGATTTTTTTTGGGAAAAATTGCAAAATGAATAATATACCTTGGGTGCTTAGAATTAAGGATCTGCTTTTGTCCATATTTCCTCCATGCATGACCATCTTCCACGGTTGAAGAAACTACTGTCCGTGCATGTTCATCTCTCCTGCAAGCAAAAACATCCCATTAACATCAGAATCTATGTATGAACATCCAATTAACATGATGCTCTGTGTGTGTTTTAGTTACCTTCTCTTGTAACATCCTCTCTTTTCCTTAGAAGGAAGTTTCTTCCTGCTGTTAGTGGAATCTTCAGACCTGCCATTGCAACAAGGGGAATCATCGTAGGAAGTTGCCTGATTCTGAGAATCCTCGGCAGATTCAACAGAAGTCAGCAAAGAAAGTGCGTGGTCGAAAGATGCGAAGATCTTGTGCACAAGTTCCTCAGCGGAGAGACGCCCATTTTTTTCACACCAATTGTGAAGAAGAATCTGAAGCTGTTTAGCACACTCTTGACCATTAACAAGTTCTTCTATCACCCTTTCCTTGTTGCTTGTCGGTACTCCTTCAGGCCAAGCTGACACACTTCCCATAATTATTATTATTTAGAAAAATCTAAAAAACCCAAAATTTAGGTAGACACCTTTTCACCTGTTCTGCTTTGCTTACTCTTATAAATATAGGTGAACAGGAGAAGAAGAGATAAGATTTAAAGAGAAAAGAAAAGTAGATGGAGGAAGGGGAGAAGCAAATGAAAGGAAATTGTAAGGAAGGAGGGATGGAGTGAGAAGGGTAATATAGAAAATTCAAACCCTTTCACATTGATAATGACAAAAGCGAGCTGACGTCTCTTCGCTATAGATTGGAAGCTTGGAAATATCATTTGATAATTGGATAAATATGGCCTGCACTCAACCAGAAATACTCAAACATTGTGGAAATTTGAACCCAAAGAAAGAAAAAAAAAACAACACGTGGAAAGCTTAACTTAATTTTTTTGTCTGAATTCATTTCAAAACGTACCTCTCAACCTTTTTTCCATTAAATTTCCTTGGACATCATAATTCTACATTTCCATATATTTAAACCTCTTGGAAATTTGTTTAGTAAATTGAATTTCAATTCATAAAATCGAGAAAATTATTTAAAGTCACATTAAAATAACGTAAAAAGTAAATTTATTCTGAAGCGTTCAACAATTTTACAATTCGATATTCAACATTTTTATTTGTTTATTAGACATTCCACGCATCTAATAGTGATTGTAATGGCCCGATTCTATCCGGCCCAGACAAACAGACAAAAAAAATAATAATAATAATAAAGCCCAATAGCAAAGTTATTTACAAAACTCAAACCCAATGTTACACAAGCCCAAGCCTACAACTTAATTTTTTTTTAGAAAATAAAAAACCCTAGATCTCCTATGCGTCGCTACTCCTGGTCATGTCAGCAGATGCGTCGCCCGAGTACTGCCTCCCCTGTCATTGTTTCACCGAAATGGCAAGGGTGTGACTCCCTATTGTCGTTGACTACCATCGCGACCTACAAGAACAAAAGAGACAGAAAGAGCAACAAAAATAGCAAAAAAAGAGGGAAAATAAAAATGTAATATATCCGATTATAAAAGCCATAACAACACATGTATCTGTTTAAGAAGAAAATCAATACAAAGAACAAAAACGTTAAAAGAAAAAATGAAGGTGATCTTTTTTTTATTTTTTATTTCGAACAGTATTCGAAAAGTATAAAAAAAATAAAGTTTGTTTTTTACCTGTGTCACTTCGCTTCCCTCCGCCATCGGAGGTCTTCTCCAACACCGAAAACCTCAGAACCCATTAGAGGAGACAACATTTTTGAAGAAAAGTGGATGGCAATTCCCTAGAGTCTTCAAGACGAAGACGTTGAATGGAGGGCCCCTTGGATGATCCCTGATGAAATTTTGTACCGGTGTGGAGACTTTGACTGGGTCCCTCTACTCGAGATATGGGGAGCTGTTGGATATGCTCCTCTACTTGTATTGAGACAATACAGGTCAAGGCAATTTATATCGGCAACGCAAGGGTTGGCTCAATGTGAGTTTGTGTACAGAGGTGATAATTACAAAAAGAAGGTTCGTGAAATTTCGAACGCATGGAACCAAACTCACAAAATGAAGAGATTTTCCATAAATCTCATGACGACCCCCGAATATGATTAGTGGCGGGGTAAACGAATCAATGACAATGTCCCTTTATTGAGTCAAGAAAATATTCGGTCGATAGAAGAACATTTGCAAGTAATTCCGTCTGAATTAGAGATCGTAAAGTAAGACTTTGAAAAGAAGAGTTCGGAGCTGGGGAAAAGGATAGAAAAATTAAAAGAGGAAAAGATTCAGTTAGGATTAAACGTTGACGTCCAAAAAGTTAAAATTCGAGAAAATGCAGAAAGGCAAAAATAAGGCTGAGGAAGACTTGGACAGCTTAAAAACGGATTATAGGAAACTGCGTTTATCGATGATGACTGCTGGGTTGGGTAAAACATCGGAACAATGGCGGCAAGAAATCTAAAAAGAAAATATTAGAGCTAATCAGTGGGAAAAGAAATTCTAAGATGCTCGAGTCTGAGAATATGCTCTAAAAAGGGATTTCTTAAAAAATCGAAATGAAAAGGTTGGATTGAGAGCTTGGGTAGCAGAATTAGAAAGGTCACTGCATCAATATCGTAGTCGCAACTTTGTGATTGAGTTGAAAGCAAGCCTGACTAAGATTGAAGAGTTGAAAAGAAAGATAGAATAGCTCGAGGCTGGACTATAAAATTGTGAACTTCGAGTTGAGCTTCTTGAAACGAAAATGAATATTGAAAAGAGCAACTCTAACGCTTTCAAGGTCAGATTAGGGATAAAGATCACATCATGGGCGAAGCTTTGACTCAAGTACGAGAAATAGCTGACCATTTGCAAACCCTAGCGGTTCAAGCTGACATGCTGAGCTTGAGATACGAATCAGAATCAGATCGGAGCCAAGAATTAGCTTGGCTTCTTTGGAAAGTCAAGGCTTTGAGTATTAGGGCAATGCCGTATATGTAAAATGTATCCGTTTTATGTAAGAAATTTGTTTTCTAATAAAGTTGTTCTAATAGAATTGAATCAGAATCAATGCCTCTTTTTGCATTCATTTTTCATTCATCAGCATTACATTTCATAATATGCATTAAATTTCATAAAAAGACCCAATTAATCGAATTTATGATAGTTACCCTAAAAACCAACAAGAATTGACCAACTGAATATCGTTACGGTACCCGCGGTAAAACCAAAACCATGGATCAAAGGTTAGAGAGACTAGAACAAATTCAAAAAGACATGCAAGACTAGTTGCAAGCGCAGCTGCAAGACCAATTAGCGAAGGTACAAAAGATATGAATGACTAAATACAATAGTCCCAACGAAGTATAATAAGCTAGTTGACCGAGTTACTGGCCGGAGGGATTAAAAAAGGAAGAGTACTGTGATTAACTCTGGGGATGATAATGAAAACCCTATATACCCATCGGGCTTTACCCTAGTGAGTGTCCAAGCCTAATCAAATACATATCCATGAAGGGTACCCGTTACCATAAGACCACAACAATACTAGACCGGTACCTCAAGACCGATAAATTACCCAACAGGTTCAGGTTCCAATCTCGGAGATAATCCGACCAACCCTGTTGTTCCAGATTTAGACGACATAGCAAAAATGGATAGAATAAGAGTAGAATTGCCAAGACAGCTAGAAGATCGGTACAAGTGGTTAGAGGATAAATTCAGAGCTATGGAGAGTGCTGACTACCTTTGCGGGGTCGATGCCAAGGAATTGAGTTTAGTCCCAAATCTAGTGCTTCCACCAAAATTCAAAACTCTAGAATTTGAAAAATACAATAGGACTAGTTGTCCTAAAGCCCATATCACAATATTTTGCTGAAAATAACGGGATACATCAATAACGACCAATTATTAATCCATTACTTATAGGATATTCTGATCGGGTCAGCTGCCAAATGGTACAATTAGCTAAGCCGTGCCAAAATCAATTTATGGAAAGACTTGACACGGACTTTTCTTGAAATAATACAGCCATGTGACCAACATGACACTCGATAAAATTACGCTGCAAAACATAAAGAAGAAGTAAAGTGAAAGCTTTAGGCAATATGCTCAAAGATGGAGAGAGGTGGCAACACAAATTCAACCACCTCTTCTAGAAAAGAAGACTACAATGCTTTTCATAAACATTTTAAAAGCCTCGTTCATTAACTATATGTTGGGTAGTACTACCAAGAGCTTCTCAGATATAGTAATGTCCAGAAAAATGATTGAGAATGCAGTAAGAAGTAGGAAAATAGACACGGGGGAACGCTAAAAAGTCTATCCCAATAAAGAAAGAAAATGAAGTAAACACCGTGAGTGTGTATAATAAGAGCTATTCAAAATCGGTCACTGTAGGCCAACCAAGGACCATGACAACTAGCCATCAATAATCTTCGAGGCAAGAATCTAACTCAAGGCCAAACACGAAAACACTCCAATTCACACCTATCCCGATGATATATGGAGAGTTATATCAAAATTTATTCAATGCGCATTTAGTATCCCCGTTTTATTTAAAACCAATGCAACCTTCGTTCCTGAAATGGTGTGATGCGAATGCTCAATGCGAGTAACCCGCAGGAATAACTGGACACTCGATTAAGAACTGTACAGCATTCAAGAAGTTGATTGAGAGGTTCATCAAGATGGGGATTGTAAGGTTCGATGATCCCTCAAAACCTAATGTGGTAGGAAATTCGTTACCTAGTCATTCTAACTAAGGGGTAAATGCGATAATCGAGAGTGGAGACAAGAAGACCAAAACCGATATTGCAGAGGTGAAATCCCTACTAAAATGGGTTTAGCAAAAAATGATAGACATGGGATTAATCATGCAAGATTTAGAGGAGATGTCCAAATGAGTGAGGAGCTGCTGTGAGTTTCACGCTAAAGAAAGTCATGAGATCTAGGAGTGCATTGAATTCAGAGCTCTTGTGCAAAGTCTGATGGATAACAAAGAATTGGAATTCTTTGAAGACGTCAAAGGCTCAGAGGGAGGAGATGTTTGCGCCTCAGAGGAAAAATCAATGTAGAAAGTTCACAAGTTCAACCACCTAGCGGTGATTATTTCCCGATCGAGAAGCAATAAAATGAGAGCACAAGTTACGCCAAGAGTCATAATTCAAAAACCCGTGACTTTTTCCTATAATGATAGTAAAAGGGTTCCATGAAATTATAATTGCAACGTAATGATCCCGAGAGAGGAGAACTCGGTTGGCACTTTAGAAAGAGGCCAGAATATTGGTTTCTTCACGTATAGTGGGAGGCACTATGACCCTGCAACTGTAAGAACTGAACCCCTTAAGGAAAAAACCTAGCAGTTGAGCATAAGAAGAAAAAAATGGCTAGACTTGAATCACCTATCAATGAGCCAGTAACTGAAAATGAGGCTAAGGAATTCTTAAAGTTCTTAAAACATAGTGAGTATAGTGTTTTAGAACAGTTACACAAACAACCAGCTCGCATATCAGTATTAGCTTTACTCTTGAGCTCAGAGATACATCGTAATACCTTGATGAAGGTGTTAAATGAAACTTATGTTGCTGATAATATCTCTGTAAACAAGTTAGATCGTTTGGTTAATAATCTGAGTACCGACAATTTTATCTTCTTCAACGATAATGAAATACCTCCAAGGGGCATGAGATTCACGAATGCTATTCATATCACTACCAAAGGATATACATAACCAGGAGTGTTAATCGACAATGGATCTGCGTTGAACGTATTGCCTCAATCCACTTTGAATAGGTTGCCAATGGATGGCTCTCACATGAAGACGTACCATAATGTAGTGAGAGCATTCGATGATATAGAAAGAAAGATGATGGGAATGATTGAAATACCACTCTTAATTGGTCCGAACACATATGAGGTGGACTTTTTGGTAATGGATATCAAACCATCCTATAACTGTTTGTTGGGTAGGCATTGGATTCATTTGGCTGGGGTAGTGTCGTCGTCACTATATTAAAAACTAAAGTTGGTAACAGAGGGTCGACTGATAATGATAAACGTTGAAGAGGATATTATTGCATCCATAACTAGTGATGCACCATACATAGTACCATACATAGGAGCGGATAAGGAGGCAATAGAATTTTCCTTCCAATCACTAAAATTTATTAATGCAACTTTCATTATTGAAGGAAATAATATCCTAATACCGAAAATATCCAAAACCACGATGATGGGTTTGTAGTTGACAGTCGAGAAATGAGCCTTGCCTAGAAGAGGACTCGAAAAATACCTTCAAGAAAGAGTCGAGGCACCAATGCTGATGGACAAACAAGACCACTTTGGCTTAAGCTACAAGCCAAATGCGAGATAGAAGAAAAAAGAACTAGAAAAGAAGCAAAAAAGAATAAGAGTACGACTAAGTTGGGGAGAGGTCAAATGAGAACCGATAATCTTTCCCTATATATCTAAGATATTCATGTTAGGAGAAATCATTTATCCTGAACGAAAAATGGTAGAAAAAGAGAGCTCGTTAACCAAAACTGCGGAAGAAATATTGGGAAACTTGAGTATCAATGCCATATCTGAAGAAGGAATTTGGGAAGAAAACCTATCAGACATTTGTCTTTATATCCCCGGAAGTGTTCTGAGTAATTTGACTACGAAAGAGATCCCTATAATTTTTAAAACTAATTCAGAGTAATGTTAAAAACACACTTATTGCTCTAAGCTTGGGAGCAATAGGAATTCTTTTGTGAAAAAGACATCTGTCCACTATTTTTATTACAATAAAATAATGCATCATTGTGTCTCATTTGGAAAATATCCTTCTATTTTTTCATTTCATTCATACTCATAGCATACAGATAATTATTTTTAGATTCATTTGTTCTTTGGGTCTTCTTTTATTCCTATAATAGGTCTTCGGATATCAATGATACGAACGACGCTGCTGTTGACTCAAAGTCCCCTTTTGAGCAGGATATGTGTATAGAGAAACCTCATAATTTTGAAGATGATCGAGATTTTAACTTATCTCCTAATTTGATAAGGATGGTAGAAAAAGATGAGAAACAGATCCTACCTCACAAAGAGTTGGTGGAAATTGTGAGCTTAGGAGACAAACAATAAAAGAAAGAGGTGAATATCGGAGCTTGCGTCACTGTAGAGACAAAGCGAGACCTCATTGAGTTACTCCAAGAATTCAAAGATGTCTTTGTATGGTCGTATCACGACATGTCTGGTCTAAGTACTGATACCGTGGTACACCGGCTTCTCATAAAGGAAGAATGCAAGCCGGTTCAACAAAAACTCTGAAGGATAAGGCCCGTTGTCATGTTGAAAATAAAAGAAGATGTCAAGAAACAATTCGACGCTGGTTTCCTACAAATGGTTAAATACTCGAAGTGGGTAGCCAATACAGTTCCCATCCCTAAGAAAGATGGGAAAGTACGAATATGTGTAGACTATAGGGATTTAAATGAAGCCAGCCTGAAGGATAATTTATCGTTGCCTCACATCGATACCTTAGTGGACAACACGACAGGTTATTCACTATTCTCTTTCATGGATGGTTTCTTTGGATACAACCAGATAAATGAAGACATGGAAAAGACCACTTTCATAACCATATGGGGAATATTTTACTATAAAGTGATGCCATTCGGACTGAAAAATGAGGGAGCGACGTATCAAAGAGCCATGGTAACTTTGTTTCATGATATGATGCACAAAAAAACCGTGGTTTATGTCGATGATATGATCGCAAAATCCCGAACAAAAAAAGAGCATGTACAAGTCTTGAGAAAATTATTTTTAAGGTTGAGAAAATTCTAGCTAAAGGTGAATCTAACAAAATGTACCTTCAGGGCCACGTCGGGAAAATTGCTAAGATTTGTAGTCAACAAGAAAGGGATCGAGATCGACTCGAATAAAATCAAGGTTATACAGGAGTTGCCTCAGCTGCATTCTCAAAAGAAGGTCCGGAGCTTCTTAGGGAGATAAACTACATCACCTGGTTCATTTCACAACTAACCGAGAAATGCAACTCGTATTCCGTCTCTTTAAGAAATATAATCTAGGTGTATGGGTTAATGAATGCCAAAAGACCTTTGACAAGGTCAAACATTACTTTTCCAATGCCCCATTGCTGATGTCACCTGGTCTAGATAAGCCACTGATATTGTACTTGGCAGTATTTGAGAATTCTATAGGATGCGTGCTTGGCCAACATGATGAGTCGGGGAGGAAAGAAATAGCGATATATTACCTCAGTAAGAAATTTACTGAATGTGAGATAAGATACTTGCCAATTGAGAAGTTATGTTGCGACTTAATATGGAGAACCCAGATATTGAGACAATCCATGTTGTACCATACAACTTGGCTCATCTCAAAAATGGATCCTTTAAAGTACATGATAGAGTCGACTGCGTTGAATGGAAGAATGGTTCGATGGCAAATTTTGCCCTCTAAATTTGATATAATTTATGTAAACTAAAAGGCAGTAAAAGGGAGTGCAATAGCGAACTTCCTAACTAGCAGAGCTCTAGAGGATTACGAGCCTTTAAATTTTAATTTTCCAAATGAGGATCTGATGTATGTTGCGACCATTAAAGAAAGTTCTCAAGAAGAACATCCCTGGAAACTAAATTTTGATGGAGCCTCAAATACTATAGGTAACGGAATCGGGGCAGTCCTATTATCTCCAGACGGAGATCATTATCCTTTTACCAGTAAACTTTATTTTGATTACACAAACAACATGACAGAATACGAAGCATGCATCATGGGTACTTGTGTAGCCATAGAACGCAATATCAAGTTACTAGAGATATATGGGGATTTTGTACTAGTGATCTATCAACTCAAAGGTGAATGAAAGACGAGAGATCCCAAGTTGGTCGATTATAAAAGGCTGGTCCTTGAGTTAATTAAGGAGTTTAAGGACATTACCTTCTGCTACCTTCCGCGAGATGAAAATTAGATGGCCGATGCCTTAACTACCTTAGCTTCCATGGTTAAAGTAAACAAACAAGAATATGTAAAACCTATCTAAATGAGTATTCATGAGGCTTCGACCTATTGTTACAACATCGAGGAAGAAGAAAATGATGATCACCCTTGGTTCCACGACATACTGTAATATGTAAAGAACCGTGGATACCCTGAGCAGAAAACTAAAAATGATAAAAGGACGCTAAGAAGGTTGGCCAACGAGTATGTCCTAGATGTGGAGATTCTATGCAAAAGAAGAAATGATCAGGTGCTATTAAGATGTGTAGACGCTGTTGAGGCTAAGAAAATCTTGGAAGAAGTCCACGAGGGTATTTGCGAAACATATGCTAATGGTTTTACAATGGCCAAACAAATCATGAGATTCAGATATTACTGGTCTACCATGGAAGGAGATTGTATTAATTATGCCAAAAGATGTCATAAATGCCAAATTATGGAGATAAAATTTATGTGCCTCATTCACCTCTTCATGTTATGACTTCTCTATAGCCTTTCTCTATGTAAGGCATGGATGCCATTGGGTCATTCTCGCCAAAAGCTTCAAATAGGTATCGATTCATTTTTATGGTCATCGACTACTTCACCAAATGGGTAGAAGCCGCTTCTTATGCCAATGTCATGAAATCAACAGTTAGCAAGTTCTTGAAGAAAGAAATCATATGTCGATATGAAATGCTAGAAAGGATCATATCTAACAACGCATTGAATTTGAACAATAGCACGATATTGGAAGTCTGCAGTTAATTCAAGATCAAACATCACAACTCCTCACTATATTACCCAAAAATAAACGGTGCAATTGAGGCAGCCAATAAGAACATTAAGAAGATCGTGGGGAAAATGACAGAGACTTATAAATATTGGCATGAGAAGTTATCAGTTGCCCTCTATGCTTATCAAACGTCTGTTAGAACCTATTCATCGGGGCAACACCTTTCTCATTGGTTTATGGAATGTAGATAGTTTTGCCAATTGAAGTCGAGATTCTTTCTCTCCGAGTTTTATCAGAGTTGATGTAACACCCCTAACTCGTAACAGTCGCCAGAATAGGTTAAGAGGCATTACCGAACTTACAACTCAGTTTAGATTGGTAATTCATCAAACGTTTAACAAATATCATTTCATTTCAGTAATTATCAATCATTCATATTCATAACATGTTTAAATCGAGCATACAAGGCTTAATTCACACGTTTGGGACTAAATTGATAACATATAAAAGTTTTGAGAAAACTTAAAAAAAATTTCGAATAAGGGTCACACGCTCGTATACTCAGGCCGTGTGGCGTGAAATAAGCTTGGTTTAAACCACTTTTCACACCCCAAAACACATGTACCTAAACCATTCATATAGTACCAAATTCATATACAATATGAGCAACTATAAACAACCATTTCAACGCACATATATATGCCATTTCAAAACCAATCATTTACATACTCAAATCAATACCATTTGTGCATTTAAACACATATCAAACTAATATGATTCAACCTCATACCNATCTTAATATCAAATAACATTCAAGCATTTTCCAATCACCAACTCATTACATACCAATATTATCATATGCATAAAATCCTTCATAAGCAAACTTGCCAAAATATATCATCTTATACACATTTGACTATTATAACAACTAAGCCAAATCTCATGGCTTAAGAACATCAAAACACATAACTATACAATAAGCTAAAG
>CM025149.1:18703304-18715466 GCA_013467495.1 Gossypium gossypioides | reverse complement strand
TTAAATGCTCATGGAAGTTTAATATTCACGAACAACTACATTTATTTTGAAAGATAAATTACTCATACATAATCTTAAACAAACAAACACAAAACATAATTCTAAACTTTTAATCAACATAAATAAATTAAAAATAATAAACAAATATGAATAGAGGTTGGTTAATTTAGTACTGTAACCATCACTTATCTCTACCCTTTGATTATCAAAGAGAGTGTACATTCTCTCCGCTTTTCTTCTGCTTATTCCAAAAACACCAAGCTCTAAAGTTACTTAAGAATCCCATTGCTTGCTACTTCAAAGTCATGCCCTTCATCACTAAAAACAACAGGGAGGACATTACTATGCATCTTGTTGAGGGGATCTACTCTCTCGGGAGAAATATTTGAAGTATTGTATGTCGAGTAGCCAATCAGATTCTAACAATAGTCGGTATTGTCTTCGAGTCGTAGCGGGGTTTTGTCTCCCGTCTTTATTGAGATGCTTACGTCCCCGTACTTTAGCTCCCTTAAAAATGAAAAAAATTTGTTTAATCCCTTAAAAATGATACATAATAAGCTTATATTTTGATCTACGAAAAAATTATAATTAAATTTCGACCCTTACGAAAAAAGTTTCTAGGTTCGTCCCAGTTGAATATACCCCTTGGTGCAAGTCTTACCGTGTCTTAATAAGCTACCTGAACAGAGACGAAGCCAAAAGTTTTTCTTTGGAGATGCTAAAATTAAATTATAAAATTTTAAAGGGGTCAAAAGTATAATTTTATTTTTGTATATGCTTGTTATTTTAGAATTTTAAAACGATTAAACTGGAAATTTTCATCTTTGGGGGGCCAAAAATGGCCATTTTAAGAGGGGGGCAAGGCTCTTGCTTGTCCCTCATGGCACCGTCCCTGACCCTGAACATTTCCCAAAATGTTGGAGAAGCTACTAGTACTGACTTGCCCAAAATGAGGAAGAATATGACAAAAATAGCTTACTTTATAAGGGCTTGGACGTTTTCCTATTTTTATTTCTCAGTTTAAGCTAGCGATAGAAATAAGAAAGGCTAGTTATATTGGTATTTATTATATTATGCAAAAAGTATGATTGTCTCATGGATTATTTATTTGAAGGAAATCAAATGCTAGTTTATCATATGCATGATATTACCATGCATAATTATTGATGATGTTTTTTATACAAATTATAATAAGAGAGGAAGACAAGGTGGAGCGAGGAGGAGATCAAGGTGGTGTAGCGGAGGCTGATTCACCTGTAGAGGCCGAGAGTCAGAACAAAGACTAGAGGACATGTTGATTGAAAAGATAAATGCTCAGCGTAACTTTAGGTTATAAAAAAGGGTCGATCCCTTGCCCGTAGTTTTCCAAGGTATTTATAGGAAAAAGTCTCATTGTCCACTGATATGATATTGGCTAGACAAACGTTTAATCCTGTCAAACACATAATGGATAATCATGGTATGTATTATGAGATTCTATCAGTATAAGGTAATAAAGCCTAAATAGACTCCTTATTGTCTTGAAAGAGTGTTCACATTAGGATAACGTTCTCCTATGAACATGAGTGATAGGTTCCGTTTGAAGGGTCGGATGGTTGTGCTCAAAGGGTCAATGTAGAGTCAACGATGCCTTTTAGGCTTGACACGTGTCTTTTTGGCAAAGTGGTATAACATATATAAAATTATATGATATATCTTATATATCATATAAGAATGAAAGAAGATGGGTAGAATGAAAATGCACGATTGGGAAAGGATATATTAATAGATCGAAACATTACTTTTGTTTTGAATGGTAATGAAATTGTTTAAACCTTAGATGAACAGGCTTCTGTACAATAAAAGTATTATGACCATTTGTGTAACACCCTATACCCAATCTGATCGCCGGATTCAAGCTATGAGGTGTCACATTCGTTGCTGGAACAACTATGATCAAATTACAATTTGATTTATAACCTTAAACATTCAAATATTAATAAAATAGGTATAGAAAATGATTTGTATTCATTTTCAGGTTTTATACAAGCTTACGAAAGCTCTAACGCTAACTAGAGATCGTATTAGGACTAAACTATAAGATTTTCAAAAGTTCAAGTTGACGTTGTGACGCAACATACTGTTTGGGTCTCGTCTCAACGAACTGTTGGATCTAATGCCCTAAGTGTAGTATATTCATTTCTAAACTTGTAATTTTTTTGAACAGTTTGGTTAATGAAACAAATTCATTAATTACATTTATATACTTTTTATAATTGTCAGTAAATGTTGCTCACTAGTTATCTAATGCTTAAACTAATACTAAGCGATATTATGTGGTTGAATCGTAATATGGAAAGACATTAGTAGACGAACCTAAACATATCCTTAGTCTAATCAGAAACGAGCAAATCGACTGAAAGACTAATATGCCGTCTATTAAGTCCAATTCGAGAGATGCTTTGTCTTGAGTATCGGAGCGGATGACTCCTAGAAGATAGAAACATACATGTGACTGACTAGACTGATAGTACATCGGATTGAACCCAAGAAGAATAAATCATAAATCTGTTTATAAATTTTTTCAATTGTGATGTTCATAATGTGGCATACCTAAATCCTGAGTGGATGAAAGACTATGTATGCATGACTCATATATTTTGATGTAAGTAAAAGCCTGAGTTCAAATAGATAATGAACTGAAAGCTGGTGCGTTGGGTATATGACTTCTGCAATATGTAGCATAATTCACAATAGTGAAATTCATAGTCCAATACATGGGTAAATGATATCTTCTCATTGACATTACATGGTTGATGAAAAGTAAACGTGGCCACGGGTCATTCGTCTTTGTGATGAACGACTTAATTACTATTTGATAGTAATTAACTTTTTATGAAGGAAGATGTAATGGTTACTATGAGATAAAATATGATCATATTGGAGAATGAATATTATCCCAAAAAGATTAAGGATATCCTATGAGGGTAACACACTTATGGTAAGGTCATTAGATGAGCACTGATCAAGCTGCTTTCATAATGGTATGTCATTGGGGAGAGCTCAGCCACGATACTACAGTGAAATGACTTCGCGACTAAATGAGTTTATAATTAATAGGCGAAAAGCTGGAACTTAATTATAAATCATTTGAGCTCCAATCGCATATGTCCAATTGGTCTCTCCGTTTGCTTGTTGAAATCAGAAATGAATTGCATGTTGAATCAAATGAAGAAAAATAGATAGAAATGATGAAAATGGAGAAATGAGAAAAATTTGGAAATGATTATGGTTTTCTCCAAAATAAAAAAAAATAAAAAAAATGAAGAAATGAAATCATTTGGAAATGATTGTGGTTTTCTCAAAAATGAAAATGAAAATGAAAATGAAAATGAAAATGAAAATGAAAATGACCTAGAAATGAATTTATATTTTTTGAATTAAATGAAGTTTGAAAATAGAAATAAATCATTTGGTCATAATGAACCTGTTGAATGTATAAATAGAAAATATATTTTCTCATAGATTCTTTTACGATAAAGTCGTCATGATTTTAACGGAAATAGAATTGAGTTGAGAAGATTATTTAATTGAAATATATTGAGATGTTTATTTTGGAAAATAAAAAACAAATATCTGGTTGAATCGAATTATAAAGTACTAGGTTAAAAGTCTAGGAAGTACTTGTAATTGGACCCAAAATGGAAGAGGCCCAAAAGCCCCTTATCTTAAAGGGAGGGATGACAAACCCTAGTATTATTAACTAGGGTTGCTGCCACCTATACTTTTAGTTAGACTAGGAGTTCGTTTTTCTAGTTGAAATAAACTTCTACATATCAACAAGGGCTTTACTTATTCTTCTTATAAATAGATGGCACCGGTAGGGCAATATACACAATTTTAAGATATTGTTACTCTGCCCGAAAATAGAGAGAATTTTTTCTCAACTATTAAATCTATTTTCTGGAATAACAATTTCTGCCGGTTTCCAGTGAGAAGAGATTTTTCTTTTCACACTAAAAGTAAATAAAACTATTTTTGGTTCCATGTTTGATTCGAATTGTTTGAGCCTACACTCGAAGCAGTTCGTGATATGAGAATAATTGAGAAGGTCGTTCGGTTGAAAGTCAGGAACGACAAGAATTCGTCTAGCCAAAACACATGTGCAAATTTGGTTAAGGGTTTATTACTATAAATATCACAAACCGGCTCGGTTTTTAAATTTTTATTTTTTGCTGTGCAAGAAAACTGTTTTCAAATCGGATTTTTTCCAACACGAACCATGCTCAACGTCACGTCGTGGCATGGTGGCCTGATCTCGTCGCGATGACGTACACTCGAAATCGCAACGTGATATTCTGTTACTGCAAATTGCCAATTGGTTCCAACAAGCTGCACCTAGAACATCAATTTATACCTATATCATTTATCAAATCAACCAAACATAACATTCATAAAAGCTTAATTCTATAACAATTCATCACTTATACACATACTTTAATTAAACAACTATGTTATCTGTCATATGTTAATCAAGATAATATACATACATTTATGTATGAACTTCCAATATGTCCAGCCTTCTTATAGTAAAATATACAAGCCAATTCACTTGTGTAACTATATCTTTTAGCCATTATCAAGCTATTTATTCAAGCTTCAATACAACAAAATCATTAAACTTATCTGAAACCAACTTGACTTCGGTACATGCTATACTTAACTCAAAACAATATAGTACAAACTTTGCTGAGTTGAGGATTACTTCCGGGATGTTGGATCAATGACTTACGATCTCAGGAATCGACTATACCTGCGCAAGGAGAAAACAAACCGTACGCTAAGCAAAAACACTCAGTGGTATTTTCATCATTTAAGTCAATATAAAACAATTTCAAAATCAATATGCATTTGTTCTATTCAAGTCCGATACATAGGTAATCGTAGTATATAATTCCATGCCAACTACTTACTATACATTATTAGCATACATACAAACATATTAACATGCATACATACAAACATATTAACATGCAAAATCACTATATAAGCATACTAACTTGCCATATATCATTCACTTCTTATGTAATGTAATCAATTTTTACTAACATCCATAGGTGCTTATACTTAGTCATTTATCAACAACAACCATTAAGCATATATGTTCAATCCCATATCAGTATTTCAACCATATCCGAGCCTAATGGCTCTTTCATAGGCATTCAGTCATTAGGACTTGATTTTAACTTATTTTGCATTTTATCACATACCACTTTGCAAATTCATTTTATTTTTAAATACCATTAGCCGATTCACATGTTTATAACCATATTAACCAAACACAGACTCGAAACAGATACGTAGATCGTCACCCTAGGTTGCCCAACAACGATGACCCTGAAAGTACAATCTACCACCCTGGGTTGCTCAGAAATGATGGTTTTCAATCAATAATCTAACCCTATGGCATGCCAACTATATCCGACTCGGTTCGAACAACTAATAGGGTAACCAATTTCTGATTCATTATATATAATTCAAATTTACATTCCAATATACTCCATTCATAATCATTTCACAACTTCATAACATTTTATAACATGTTTGAACCCAATTTCATACCAATCATCACATATCAAGTAAGTCATGTAACTTTTCATTTTATTCAATTTAGTCCCTGTCTCTGTATTCAATCACTATCATGGCAATTCAGCTCAAATAACCAATAAAAACTCACCTCAAGGTCATAGTATGCAAAATGACATGAACATGAAGAAAATCAGTGATTCCCGAATCATAGAAATACGAATCCAATTTCTGAGCTATTCGTCAACGACTTTCGATTTACCTTTCCTTCTCAACAGTTCTGTGTCAATGTTAGCTAAATAAAATTATAAAAAATTTAATATTATCAAATTCTGTTCAAATTAGAATCAATCAAAATATCAAACATATTTTACAATTTATTCAATTTTGTCCCTAAACCCGGGATAAACATAACTTTCAATCTAAAGCTTCGAATTGAAATCCGATTTCACAACTACTCATTAGGGACCTCATATTTCTTAATCCTACAGAAATTTTATGTAAATTTTACATTTTATTCAATTTGGTCCCTAATGTACTAAACTAACAATTAAGCTTTACAATTTAGTCATTTCTTAAACTAAGTTTAATTTCTATCAATTTCACACATAATTCTTCAAGAAATCAGCAACGACAACTTTCTAAAACTTTAACAGTTTTACAATTTGATACATGAGTTAACTAAATCAAGCTCCTATGACCTCAAATCTATAAAAATTACAAGAAAAAGACTTAATTGCTGTTACCAATTGATGGCCGAATATCAAAGAAATTTCTTAGGTTTTTCTTCTTCCTTTAGGCGACAATAAGATGAAAAAAATGAGAAGATGACATTTTTTCACTATCATGGACTATATATAATCTAGTTAAGCTTAATCAAATTGGTTTAATTAACATAATCTTAATTTAATTAAATTAAATTTAATCAAAACTTAGTGGATATGCTTATTTCCGTCCACTATCTCTAAATTCTAAAGGGTTTAATTACTATTTTGGGCCTTTGGTTAATTGTAATTTAAGTCCTCAAGCCATTTTCTAATTAAAAATCTATAGCGATTAGACTTTACAATTTAGTCCCTAAGCCCTAATTAATCACAATTTTGGCTAAATCGACTATCCAAAGTTCAATTCATCTATATAATAACTCTATAAATATCTTTATTTAATATTTACGAGCTCGTTTATGGAAACAGTGTCCCAAAATTACAATTTCTAATACCACTGGAAACCGAGTTGTTACAATTTTAATGACCTTTCCCAGACCAAAATATTGTGTTATTAATCCAACATTACTTTCAAAAGGTTGAGTTGAAATTATTTCTTAAAATCAAAAGGTGCAACTTGAGAAGTGATGTCATTTTAAAAAGTCACTTAGGAACCTATTGGTACATTATAAATAGACAATAAATTTAGAAAATTAAAATTTAATTCATTCTATCCAATTTGTGAGTGAAACTTTTTAATACAAAAGTATTCTTTGTTTTTCATGATATATATTTAACTTGAAATATGATATTATTTGTTTATTCAAATCATGATATTAGTAATTAGCATTTGGATGTTATTGAGGAGATAATATTTTAAGTGTATTCATTGCTTAAATGAAAGTTTGTAGATGGTCATATAATATGAAAAGTTTTGGTTGGTTTTGAAAAAAAATGCTCATAAGCTAAATGAGTTTTATATATGATTGCACATTTTTAGTCTATGCTATAAAGGTCGGACTAAAAATGATTTTGACTAAAAATGATATAAGTTATATGCAATTTGCATGGTTAATTTCTCTAGTCAAGGTAGAATAGTGGAAAGCATCTTCTAGTGAAAATGTGAACGTGATGGTCATATATTTGAAAATAAAGATCATATTGAGCATGTTGATGGTGCACATAGTGTGTGTGTATATATATGACCTGAATTTGATCTATAATCTCATGGTTTTATAATTTTGAAATATAGTGAAAATTTGAAATTCATTTTAGAAGTCATGAATCAAAGATCTCGTAAGGAAATAACAATATGAAGTTATTTGACTCGTTTAGGTGATGGACATGGTATTGATTATACCACTACCATGCTCATTGATAAAGAGTGTATAAATGTGTGATGTTATAGTCAAATGGTTAGACAATTGATGGTTCTCTAATATGATTCTGTTCTAAAATAATATATGGAACACCTTTGTGTTAAAAAAAAAGTTATTTGAGCATGCATACATGATAAATTTTTAAGGTTGTATATTGTTTATGAAAAGAAACTATGAAAAATAGTAAATATGTTGTCTTGTTTCACCAAAAGATGTAAGGCCTCTTTACAACAATTTACTTGGTATGGTTTCATATATTTGTTAATTGTGAAATTTAATTTCTTGGATTCCAAGAAATACATAAAATGAGTAAATGTGGAACCATAATTATAAAAGATAAAGTGATCACTTTGAATATTATGAGACAATGAATTGATAATTGTACAAATGATATCTTTGATATCATTCTTTTGCAAAAGAATGGATAATTGAACATGGTAGTGGTATTGGTCATGTGAACTTTCAAGACTCAAATAAATATATAATTTCACCATTTGGTATAGATAATTAACTTAACTACATTGGAAATTTGCAAATTTAAGGATGAGGTACAAACCTATAATTTTGAGTCACCCATGATGGAAACTCAACTTAACACTTGGTATAATGTCAAGTCTTGAGTTCAATGAGACAAAGTACATCATCAACATGTGACTACTAACACTATTAAATGTTATATAATATATCATCCCAAGGTGAAAAGTGTTAGGTACCAATAATGAAAAGAGGAAAGATGAGTATTACACTTTTAATAGACCCATAACATAAATATTTAGAGTGTTATAATTACAGGAACACTCTCGACGAGTATTCCAATATGAGTGGAAATGTGGCCACTTCTAGGAGCTCAAGGGCTTGGCTCTAATAATACTCATGAAAAGAGGTCATAGACACATGACCATAATAGTGCCCCTGGATACTGTACATTGATTGGTGTTGAAATTATTATAACGCCCCAAAACCCGGCCTAAAAGTTTAGGCCGAATTCCGGAGGTCACATTGACCACCGAAGTGATTAAAGGTAAATTTTAGTTTAACAAACCGAAAAAAATAATAGTATTTAAAATGTAAAAAAAAAACCTCTCAGTTATAAAATCCTGATATTTCAAAAGAAGATACAGTCCCAACAACACTTACGAGTGTAAAACACAAAATTTCGTACCATAGTTTTCAAATAGCACTTATAACACAAACTGTTTAATTATAATCTCAGAAATTATAATAACACTATTAAAGCCTATTTTTAATTGTGATTGTCCGAGACCTCCGTATACCGAGCCTAACATCAGAACACGAAAATGTACCTGAAAGGGGAAACATTAAGGGGGTGAGCTACACAAGCTCAGTGTGATTTCGGCACGTGACTAATAACATAATTACAACAACTAATTCGTTAACGAAACATATTTATAGATATACACAGAATCAGAAAGTAAACTCGAAACCAACGTCTCAATAGACCGTAACAATTCAAGCACACCACGTCATACACAGACACTCAGTCACAAGTGTTATTCAGTCAGACATAATACAGTCAAATAATCTCACACCTCGTCACTTAAATAGATGCGTATTAATGCAGCCAAGTAATAAAAACTCACCCATCCAACCAACATACCTCTCCATCCCCCAATCATACCCCAAAAGAGCTGTATAAGCTCATCCAACAAAACACACCACGTAGGACCTCGAAAGGCTCATCTAACACTACACACCATGTATGTGGACTAATCCACTCAAATAATAATACGCAGCAAAACTGGTGTATCTGTAGTACAGTGCATTGCGGTAAATCGCTGTACAGACATGTTGCAGTTTAAACTGCCAGATCAGATAATAGTACGTAGCAAAGCCGACGTACATGCGGTATAGTGTGGCAAACCGCTGTACCGATAAGTTACAGTTAGACTGCCAGATCAAATTTGAATCAGTCTTCTTTCTCTTCACAACCAACCCAAAAATTACTTTATGCAAGTGCATGTATGCGTACAACCTCACAGAAACAATGAACACATCGACAGACAATCAGAAAGAAATAGACATGCATACACACACACACTCAGCTAATCGGGTTCAGAATTAGACATCTCACACAATAGTCACAAATAACACATAAACTGAAGCCCAGATCAGATTCTTAACTACCCTTACTAAAGCCCAGCCAAGGGTCGAAACACACAGACACATTTTCAGATAAAAACATACACAGAACTAAAATTGGTGATTTTGGGCCACACGGCCGTGTGCTTTGGCCGTGTGGAAATGCCTAGGCCTTGTGGGGGTCAATACGCCCGTGTGGGAGGAGGCACACGGCCGTGTGACTGAGGCACACAGTCGTGTAAGCCTGGGACATGGCCGTGTGAACAAGCCGTGTAACTCTCTGTCCATCTATACTAAAATAGAGTACAGGGCAGACACGACCATGTGAGGGTCTCACACGGTCGTATGCCCACTAGACACGGCCATGTGTCTAAAACACATGCTCGTGTGGGATCCCTAAATCCCCAAATTAGCCACACGGCCGTGTGGTATCAAATCACTAAATCCCTAATTTCCAAACACATCGCCCGTGTGCCCAGGGGACACGATCGTGTAAAAATCGACTAATTTCCCCAAATTAGCCACACGGCCGTGTGGCCAAGCCGTGTGACACCTAATTCTACCCGAAAACCCTAATTCCTAATTCCACACAGCTATGCGAACATGCACATGCCCGTGTGGCCACCCATGTGGTCACGAAACCACATCGAAACAGGTCGAAATCACCGTTTTAGCCATCAAATTAGTCCTCAACCTTTGCAATAACAAAAATATATTGGAATACGCATTATTCCCCACACTTTCTCAACAACTAAATACCCAAAATCAAAGGTTTAGAGCACACACAAGAATTACTGAAACAACAACTCGTAAGTAAATTGAATAAGGTTCGAATCTCACACCTAATTCGCGATCAGAGACGTCCGGAACCCGACTCGATGACCAAGAAATCGAAGCTCTTCAAAAACCACAACACCACCGTTTCCAAAAAGAAAAGAAGAAAGAACAAAAAGAAAACAAAAGAAAAAGGAAGAGGAGAACGTCCAGAAAGAAAGAAAAGAAAAAAAAACACTACGTGAAGAAAATAATTATCTAAACCTTTAAAACAAAACAAAAATAATCCCTCAAAACATTCCTAAAGACTTGAACCCAGGACCCAAAGGCACACTAGCACACTACCAACCACCAAACCAACAGTCCCATTCTATCACTTAAACGCGCAACTAAACACTATAGCACAACCTACTCACTAACCCTAACCACAAAACTCAAAACTTCTAGCCCAAAATTCAGGGTGTTACAATTGTTATATAAGATGTATTCAGTTAATAAAAAAAGGATAGTTGATTCAAAGCTCAGCCTACTATGCAATTTTTATTAACTTTAATATGTTTTCACTAAGTCAAGGTTCAATCATAAGACACTTTCATATATATGTAATTGATTTTCAAGATTATCAAAATCTAGAATATTTTGGAAACGGGGGGAGATGGTTGTAACATTTTCAAAATATATATAGTGTTCTAACAATTGCAAATAAAAAGTTATTAGTAATCAAAAGTTATGTCACTAGGTAAATTGATTAAGTTATCACTATTCATTCTAATGAGTTATGTTTATTATTATTGAAAGTTATGTTACTTGATTATTGACAAAAAGTTATGATTATTCAAGTAATATGTAATGAATAATTGTGTTCATTCTTAATAGATGTGACTATCCAAATAGACATTAGACATACATTGAATAGTTATGTCTCTATAAAGAAGCATGAGAACTCCCATAAATAGGAGTGAGCTTTTATTTGTATGGCACATCAAAAATTGAGAAGCAAAAGTTTGTTCTATTTTCCCACCATATTTTATATTAAAAAAATAATCTATAAAGAATTATTGTATAAGTTCTTTTATAGAATTTGATATTCTTACTATGTTCTGCTCAATGTTTAGTGATTCGTTAATGCAAAATGCAGACAACCATTGGGCTTTAGTGTATTAGTGTATCATTGAGGTTCATTTACCAATAACTCTCTTGCACACCAAAATATAGATTGAGACGAATAGAACCTTAAAGATAATAGCATAATTACATACCTTGAAGCCTTCATTTAATTTTTCATAAGTTCATTTTATTCTCACACTCCAAAACATAAACCAAAATAAAATATGCATCGAGAATCCCCACATAGTATATGAAACATTAACCCTTTGTTAGCATTGCTAAAGTCTCCTTAACATAAAGTTTAAATATTTCACCAACAATGTATCAAATGCTAATTTCATTGGTTTTTTTTCCCTTTTCTTTAATATATCTATAATATATATAATCATGAGTTTAAAAAAACTTTTGAATCAATAAGAATACCATACATTTAAAAATAATTATAAATCAATTTAAAAAAGTAAAAATATTATCATAGTAATTATATTAAAATAAAAGTTCTCATAATCATAATAAATTTATTATTTAGAAAA